>OU015758.1:5862760-5910486 GCA_907169655.1 Acomys percivali | reverse complement strand
CACACACACACACACACACACACACACACACACACACACACACACACGGTGGATTTTCCTACATTCAGATGCTTCTGTTGTTCCAGGGAAGGATGAGGTCAAAGAGCGAAGAGAGAGAACTTGCCTATGGGGTAAGGCAGTCAGGCTCCTCAGTGCTACATTAGATAGGATTCTAGAGATCCTCTGCACACTGGTGATGCGGGATACAGAGTTTTGTGAAAAGAGCCCTGCCCCAGGTAAAAATAAGTATATCACTGTAATTCAAGTGTGTGCTGGTGATGGCGGGGATCAGGGAGCATTTTTGAAAGATCAAAAGGCATTTATTTAACAGACTCGGGGCAACACCGTTTTCTCTGGCCACCTAGGCTAAGTGTTGCTGTCTGAGAGTTCCTCACTAGTGGGATTGATTCTCTCTCCCCTTTCTGCCAACATAGTCTGCTCAGTGGGGCCTGGCCCTTCCCTAGCTCCTGAGCTGAGAGTGTGGCCCTGCTGTGCCTGTCACGCCAGCAAATATTTGCGGCCACACAGAAGGGCAGCAGAAGGGAGGAACCTGGGGTAGAGAGGCAACCCTCAGATTTGGAGAGATGCGTCTTCCTCTGTCTCATCTGGAGGGTTGGTTTCTAGTCCCTGAAGGAAGATGAGAGCAAGAGCAATAGTGAGCAGGAACTAACTTCTGTGGCCCTCGAAGCCTTTGTCTGGGAGACGCTCTAACTCGGAGTTTCTGGTAGGGCTTGTGCTGGCATTCACACTGGCCATAACAGACCTGAGCTGAGGATAGATGGGCATTAGTTTCTGTCTTGACTTTGCCTTGAAAGACAAAACACTCCCTTTTTTATATTTTTGACGCATGAAGGTCAAGAGGACTATGTGTCTGGAGACACTTACAAAGTACCTGGGATCTTTAACTAATGACAGGAACAAAGTTCAGTTACTTGAAAGCTGTTGTTTAGAAACACGGTCTAGGGACCATGGGGGCTTAAGTATTTGTTGCCCATGACACTTCAAACAATAAGCATAGAGCTGGCCTGCCTTGGGCATGGGAAGACGTTTGACTCCATGTTGGAGACGAAGGCAAAATGAAAAGAGAACAAGGGACACCATATAAACAGGGACGACGAGAGCAAGGAACATGGCGGACAAAGAGGAGGAGTCGATAAGGGACCATGGCGGTGGAACAGCCCACCCACGGGGCCATGGCGGAGGAGCGGGGAGGCTGCCCTTCCACATGGTTGTGTTAATAAACGTTCAGACGCAGTGACAAAATGTCCAAGAAAGGCAACTTACGAGGGGAAAAGGGTTAATTTCTGGATCTTATTTTAGAACTTTCAGCCTATTGATGCATTCTGTGGCTTTGGGTCTGTACTAAGGTGATGTGGAAAACCTGGTGGAGTTTTCCATGGTGGCCAGGAAGTAAGCAGAGAGATGGCCAGGGACTCCGTGTTTCCTTCAGCATCCCCTCCCCCAATTTCCAAGGGGTCCCACTTCTTAAAGATTTCATGTCTTCTTACCAGCATTACATACTGGGTAATGAGGGCCAGACCCAGAGGCGTCCATATGCACACACTAAAAATACATCTTTCAACAAGCAGTGAAAATGAAACAATTAAAATCATCCCAACTAAAGTTAAATCCAAGCCCAAATGGGTTCACTTGTGAGTTTTATAAGATCATTAAAGATACCTCAAATTATTCCATAAGGCGGAAAAAAAGGGATAATACCATGGATCTACAGAGCACCGTTAGCCATGCTGACATGAAATTCTACGTTAAAGGAGCATCAACATTTACAGGTTTTTCCTCCTGTATCCCTCTAATATTTATGCCTTTCCTACTTTTGCTTAGAAGACACTTGACATAGTTGTTGAAGAACATGCTTGCCTATATGTTGAGAGTCAAGAATCCAGAGATTAAACTCTGACTTCCTTTCACCAACTAGTTGCTGAAACACGTGGAAAGGTGAAGGCTCCTGCCTCATCAGTGAAACCAGCTGATGGCAACACCTGACATTTTAAGAACCCTTGGGCTCATTGCAAAATGCCATGTTCTTGGTAAACTTTAGACAAAGCTTCCCAGAGCCTTAAGAGAGTAAGTGTCAGTGCCGTGATGTTCTCTGTCAGTCAAACACATCTGTGTCTTTCAACTGTGTCAAAACATGTGAATAGCAATAAATTCACAAGGTATGGTGATTTCCTGGGAAACAATTTGTCAATTGTTGCCTCTCTCCAAGCTAAACACAGGTCCTTCATTCAGGCTTAGTTACGATACTAACTCTCAAGTCACACAAACATCACACATTGAATATATCTCTATACGTACACCACATCTCTTTCACAGAATTGCTGTAAAGCTCCAGCTAGGTTCAGGGGGACACAGAACTGCCTGAGGAATGGAGAAGCTGAAAGATGCAGAAAGTGTCTCTGTTGGGGGTCAAATAAGCAGCCCTGTTGGAAGTCCAACAGGACTAACTTCTGGAGGGCCAGAGCTTAGTGTGCCAAAGTGAGGTGCAGCGGTGGCTGAAGAGGCCAGGACCAGGTGGATGAGTTGGATGGTGAATTGATAAAGATCTAGACAAACAAATGGACAGACAGACAGACAGTGGTCATCAAGTTGGCTACTCATCACTTGGGCCGTGGCCAGACTGTAGTCTTTGGGAAAGTCAGGAACTCTCTCCTTGCTGGTCCTTTGATACCTGCACACGAGTGATCTTAATATGATTTTAATATGTCCACATGCACCTATAATCCCAACTTGCTTTGGAAACTTCATTGATTGCACCCTCTCTACCCTCAGGAGCAAGCTATTCACCAGCCTGTGCCTCAAGAACGGTGCGGAGCAGATGTTGTTTACAGTGTCTAACCAGGTGCAGCGTCATCTCCTTCCTCACAACTCAGATGCTGCCTGTAAAACCGAGCCTCAGAGCAAGGCACAGGCTGAAAACTCAAGCAGGTAGTGACTTAGTGCTGGGCACAGCCAAATGGCAATACTCAGCTTGTCACTTATGTACTTCTTTCTGATCGTAACCGCTTTGAACTCCGCCCGACATTCCCCAAAAGCGGAATAGTCTTATTCATCACAGCCATCTCCCTATATTGATACATAAATGATACCGTATATGATACATAGTATCATCCTTCATCTTTACAGCTGAAGGTTCTGGGGTTTGAAATCTCAAACAACCACCCACTCTCACACAGCTAGGAATCCCCGCTGTCTGACAAAGAGCCCCCACCACCACCACCACCCCCAACCCTGGGGCCACCTGCAGACGGTAACCACACAGCTCTGTCTTCGGTTCCCATGGAAAGCTGCTCTGGGCCTCCTCCTGCTGCCTGGGAAGATGCACAGAGATTGTTCAGCACCATGCAGCCACTCAGATTTGCTACGCCACCCGCATCCTACTTTCAGAAGCCTTCCCAATGACATCATTTTGGGCCGTGGGTGAGCAGATTTATCTCTGCACCTGTGGGCTCCCTCCTGTGTGGAAAACTCTGTCTGATGAATGGTGCCTTTGGTCCTTCTGTGCCTGGGGCCAAAGGAGCCCCTTCTGTTGATTAGACAGGGATGATGAGTTGCTTGGCTCCTTCCCCAGCTGGCAGCCACCAGCAACCATTTCTTACACCTAATTGGAGCCTGTGGCAACACAGCCCGGGTGCTCCAAGGCCACACAGAGCCATGCTTTGCCAAGTGATGAGAGTCCCTTTGACCTGCTTCCTGATTGTTTTCAAATTAAGAGGTACTTTGGGGACAACTGAAATTCCCCCAAGTGTGTATGTAAATGATACTGGCAGCTTCTCCCAGAGTGCTCCTGGCTCCTAGTCCAAGTCTCCAGCCTCAGACTTTCCAGCCAGGAGGCCCAGGCCCTTCCTGAGCTCATGCTGCAAGCACTGTGCCAGCTTCTTGTCTAGCAGGGCAATCCTTCCTACTGCAGAAGAACTGCTGCCTCGGCCCCGGGTTGACCTATGAGGGAAGAGAAGAAGAAGGTAGAATGTCCCGGTGTCAGATCTGAGAGCACTGCCCTGCGGCCCCAGCTCGGCAGCAAGCACATGTGCAAACACGGGGGATGAAGCAGGTTAGAGGCCTGCCTCCAGGCCCATGTGCCAGGGAGGACCAAGGGATGCGCAGCATCTTTAGGGTCTTCCCTATCTTTGAAGATCACATTCACACCCTGAAATGAGAGCATCAAGGCACACACAGTGTACCACCAAGCAAGGCCTAGGAACCCTACAAGGAATCACGGCAGCCAAGCAGGGACTGACCGAGTCTGAGGATGCCCAAGCTGTGGCTCTGTCCCACAAGGCTCTCTCTATAGCAGGACCATTGTCTGTGTGGGTTCTTTCCTTGTTCCTTGTTGGTGGGCTATCATTTGAGAAGATCAAGGGAGGCTCCCGAACCTTCTGAATTTGCTGTAAAGACAGAGCTGAAGAATGGATAATAGTGTACTATTCTATTTACATTTTGAAATAATGATAGTGGGCAGGAGGGACACGGTGCAGTTGGGATGCTTGCCTGGCACGCTCACGGCCCGCACCGCATAAAACAGGGTGTGGTGATGCATGCCTGTAATCCCAGCACTGGGTGGTAGAACAAGAGGATTCAGAAGTCAAGGTCATCTTCAACTGCACATTCTTTGAGCCGGACAAAATTAAAATAAAAATAATTGTAGTCATCTTGCATGATCCAGGTCCTTTCCCTTGATGCCGTTGTAGGGTTAGGATGGAGTGCGTTCCGTGCCTTCTTGGCCATGGGTCTTATTATCTTTTCTTCACCCGTCCAGTGTTTCTCCTCTTTCTTTGCTTTCATGGACTTATTCAGGTTCACTGAACTTGAACTCCTCCCCAAGCTGCGCCCTTGCCTAACCCCCCTGGCCTTTTCCTTTCCACTCTTCCACTGGCCGTGTTGCTTTGGTATTTCTCACGAGGGACCATTTTCTCCTTGAGCTGTATCCTATCCCAGTTTTAGGAACACATTCTCCTCACTTTCCTTGGGCTGCCCTGGCTTCTTTTGTTTGTGGAAGTGGGGTTTACAGAGCCCCTGCCAAGGACGTAGCGTCCACCGTGAAGCTCTGGACGCCTCCTCAGGAGGTGACAGGAAAAGGGAGCCATAAGTGTTTTCTCCTTTCTCCACTGCGTTCCGGGCTTTCCCGAGGTTTTCTGGAGTTCTCAGAGCCCAGCCTGAGCAAACTGGAAATGAAAGAATGAAGTGTGTTTTAAAACCAAATTCTTAGCTCTGGTTGTCCTGCAACTCTTAGCTCCTGCTGTGGTACTTTTTCTTTCTTCAGTGCCACCTGTCTTGCCGTTCTGCCTGCCAAAGCCTACACTTCTCAGAGCATCTGGCATCACATTAGCAAGGAGTATAAAATGCCGTTGTGCAGGCAGGCTAGTTTTATGTCAACCTGACACTTGGGAAACTCAACTGAGTAAATGCCCCCACCAGACTGTCCTATGGGCAAGCCTATAAATGATTGACAGATGGAGGGCCCAGGCCATTGAGAGTGACGTCACCGCTGGGCAGGTGGTCCCGGGGCATATAAGAAAGCAGTAAGCAGCACCCTTCCAGGGCCTCTACTTCAGTTCCTGCCTCCAGGTTCCTGCCCCGATTTCCACGAAAGATGAACTGTTACCGGAAGTGCAAGATAAAACAAACTCTTTCCTCCTCAAGTTGCTATTGGCCAGAGTGTTTTATCGCAGCAATAAAAGCAGGCATCCATATGCTGTCTACTACTACCATCCTCATTTCAACGATGACAAAATAAAAAGAAAGAAGAACCACATTACTGGGAGTCTTGACTACAGGTATTAGATTCCCCGTCTAGGTATTTAGGCATAGCTAAATAACTTTGATTTTTATAGCCTGTGTTCTACATTGAGAGAAAACGGAATGCCTGAGGGGAAAGTCATGTATGCAGATGCCTCACCCTCCACCTGGAAGTAGCTGTTATTCGCACCGTATACAGCTGCCTCATGTGCTTGTGTGTGTGCTTGGGGTCTGTGTACACTCACACACACACACACACACACACACACACACACACACACACATTCCTCTTTTCAACACCATCTTAGTTGAATTATGACTCGCCTTATAATATGAATATTAACATAGATATCTATTCAGCAGAGTAGCTTCAGGATCCCAGGCTAGCGTGAATGGTGATTAGAAGCCATTGCTTCATCCATAAGGTAAGTACTAAGGTGAGCAGACAGAAAACCCAAAAACTCTTCTCAGATCTTTCAAAGAAGTTGAACACTGCAGTGGACACAGATGTTTTTTCCCTCTGGGCCTTCTCAGGCCTCTGTTCTAGTTCCTTTGTGTCAGCAGCTGAAACCCAGAAACACTTCCAACCTGGGAGCCCAGCAGCTACACTGGTCTGAGGCAGACTGCTTGCAGGGGTTTCTCCTCCCACCCCACCTCCATCCCCTCGGGATTTTGCCAAACCTTGGTTTGAACCCAGTTTCCCTCCTCCCTGTGTACTTTTCAACCCCTCCCTCGAAGAAGTAAAGTTACAAAGCAAGCCATCACTCACCCAATGGGAGACAGCCAAGCAGAGACAGAAAATCTGGACTCGACTATAGCAGAAAACCACAGGGGGGAAACTTTCACATGCTCAGTAGGTCAGCATGAACGGTGTAACTGGTGAATTGCTATAGATCAGGTGTAGGCAAAATGAAAGTTGAAAACTTGAGGAAACAGTAGCTACATTTTTGTGAGTTTTATACTCCAAGATTTCTACCAGGCTCTCAAAATCTCAGTGGTCTTCTGCTCAGGAGAGATGTGAGGGGAAGCATGCTGAAGTATCTATGGACATTCTGTTCCTCAAAACAAAGCCTGCTCTGGGTAGAAACCGTTTTCCTGGGGCCTAACCGACTAGAATTTTGTCAGCGTCTGCCCTACCCAGGAGAAGGGAAATACTCAACTCTGCCTATATTTAGTCTTCCACATGAGGGAAGGCAAAGAAAAATGCCACCCCACCGAGCCTTCCATGTCACAGTAAACACCTGTCATGGTCCCCTTTAGCCTTTCACTCAGAAGAAAGGAATTATCCATCTCCAGGCCACTCTGGCCTTCTCATTGTAATGAGGTAAAACAGGAAACCCTGATACACTAATGAAGCCTACAAGGCAGAGACAGGTTCATCCTGAGTCAACAGTCCAAGAAGGAATGACAATCCTTTTTTTTTTTTTTGGTTTCTTGAGACAGGGTTTCTCTGTGTAGCCTTGGCTGTCCTAGACTCACTTTGTAGACAAGGCTGGCCTCGAACTCACAGCGATCCACCTGCCTCTGCCTCTTGAGTGCTGGGACTAAAGGCATGTGAATGCAACCAACATCAGCACATGAGACTGTGTGAGCCAAGGCAGCGAGGATGAATTTGCCTTTGTGTTTGTAGACTTCATCAATGATGGACAGAATCAGCAGACTGAAGTTAGGAAGGACTTAGTAGAACTGAACGGTACTACGCAACTAGATTTAACTGACGGCAAAACACACATTCTCCTCAAGGTCACATGGGATCTAATCATACCTGACTGATGTGGAAAGAAAATACATAATGTCTTCTCTATAACTATATTGGAATTAAAATAGAAACCAATATAAAAAGCCAAAGATTACCAAAATTCATAGTGAATAAGCAACACATCTATAATTGTTGGCATAATGTTCTTGTGGACTGTGTACAGTTCACCCTTGTTCATTCAAATGATGATTTCTCTCCTCCGCTATCTGTTTTCAATCCAGACATGGCATTGTGATGTTTATTCTAAGTATCTCCTGTATCAAGTCTGTGTAAACATGTCACCATTTGTTCTCTGTGTTGCCAATAAAAGCCAACTAGCCAATGCTAAAGCAATAACAGAGAATAGGGTGGGACATCCTGGTCCAGTGAGGGGAGGAGAGAGAGCAGGAAGGACAGGAAGGAGCCACAAGGAGAAGCCTGGGAAACATCAGGAGAAATGGACCAGGTCTAGGAGATGATTGAAAAGCAAATATAAAGTGGGGAGTCTGAATGTGGGGGAACTATACCAGCATGGAGGTTTAGGATGGGGTCATTACTGGACAGCTTTGTGCTCTAGGCTGATTGAATAGATCCTGGTCTCTCTGTGTGGTTATTTGGATATATACCTGGTTAAGGAGTAACTTGCTGGTTTTTATTAATATTAATACTAAATATAATATAATATAAGGACAAAATTAAGAATCCTAAGAGAAAATTAAAAATAAATTTGAACTAAATTAAAATAAAGTGCATTTCAAAATTAGTAGAATGTAGTAAAAAGAGGGCTGAGGGACTCACAGGATTGGACACTGAAGTCTCCATGTCTACTTCAGGGAAGAAGAAAGCAAGAGTGAATTCAACACAAACTCACTGGAAGAAAAGGAATAAGAGTCAGAGCAGAAATCAGTGAAATTGAAAACCACAAATCAATATAGAAAAGACAGTCAAACAAAAAAGCAGGTTATTTGAAAAGCATTAACAAAATCAATAAGCCTTTATATAGGCTAAGAAAAATAAAATGACATAAATAACTCACATCAGAAATGGAGGAGACATCACTTCATGTCTATAGATAGGGAAGGATACAAAGGGAAGCAAGCCTGTGAATGCAATGCCTACAGATTTGATAACCAAAATGAAATGGACCAACTCATTGAAAGAGGCAAAACTGCCAAAAGTCAGACAAAATGAGATGGGCAATCGAAGCAAACCTAGATCAGCTAGAGAAATTAAATCAATAGTGACATTCCCAAACAGAAACACCAGGCCCAGATGGGTATGTGTGTGTGTGTGTGTGTGTGTATGTGTGTATGTATGTGTGTGTGTATATATATATATATATATATATATATATATATATACCTTGCAGAACATAGAAAAGAAAACTATAGACCAATAGCCCTCATGAATGCAAATACATATAAAACATATAAAATAAATACTTTTATTAAAAAGTATTTAAATTCCAACGACATATAAAAAAGTTAGACATCATGACCAAGTGGGTTTTATCCTGAGTATGAAAGCCATTTTGATGTTCAGAGATCAATGTAATTGGATCACATCAAAACATTAAGAAGGAAAATTTACATGATCCTATCAGTATATATAGAGAAAGCACTTGGCATACTTCAATACCGATTCACTACAAAAACCCTTAGCAAAATATGGACGGAGGAGAACTTCTCTATTCAATAAATAACATCTGCAAGAACCCTAAAGGTAATATCGTATTTAACACTGAGGAACTAGAAGCTCTTCTGCCAAGATCGGGAGTAAGGCAAGAACGTCCCGTCAACCCTGCTTTTCAGCTTTTGCACCAGAAATCCTAGCTAGCGAAGTAAGTCAGGAAGTGAAATGGAGGAAGTATAAAGCTGCCATTGTTCATACTCAGCATGGCGGTCAATGTAAAAAAGTACAAAAGAGTCAACAGAAAGTAGAACTAATGACCAATTATGTCAAGGTCGCAAAACACAAAGCCCTATCAATCGTCCCACTGCTGGTAATGAGAAAGTAGAATCTGATATAAAGCACATTGCATTTACATTAACATTCTCCCACAGGAAACATTTAGTTATAAAATCTAACATAAATGTGCTCAAGATCTGTATGAGGAAAGCTATGAAATGAGGATGAAATAATTTTTGAATTAAGAAATAGAGACATATTTCATGTTCCTGGGCAGAAATTCTCAATATTGTCAAGATGTCAGTTCCTCTCAACTTACACAGGGATTCAAAATGCCCAGAACAGGCTACTTAACATCGAAGGAAAGCAAAGTTACAGAACTAATTCTTCTAGGCTTTAAGGACGGTGGTGGCGCACACCTTTAATCCTAGCATTTGGGAGGCAGAGGCAGGTGGATCGCTGTGAGTTCGAGGCCAGCCTGGTCTACAAAGAGAGTCCAGGACAGCCAAGGCCACACAGAGAAAGCTTGTCTTAAAAAAAAAAAAAAAAATTCTAAAGACACATAGTAAAGCACCAGTGGTAAGAGTGTGACAGGCAAAGAGCTCCATAGAACAGACCCACGTAAATGCGACCAAGTGGGATAGACAAAACAAACAAACAAACAAACAAACAAACAACAAAGAACAAAAAGAGTAATGAAAAAATAGTGATAAATAGTTCTGGGACAACTGGATATGCAGATTCAAAAACAAAACCAACCAAACATTAAGATGAGTCTAGGTAAAGACCATATATTCTTCAAAATGAAATGGACTCAAAATGGATCCTAGATCCACACACAAAGCACAAAACTATCACACACCCAGAAGATAACACAGGAGAAAGCCAAGTGAGGTTGGGCATGGCAGAGCCTTTGTAGACACCAGATCCAAAGCCACCAGCCATGAAAGAAAGAAAGTGATAAGATGCATTCAGTACATTATACACTTCTACATTGCAAAAGACGGTATGGACAGAGTAAGAAGGCAAAACCAAAAAGAGGGGAAGGTGTTTGCAAAAAACACACCGGATAAGAGATTGCTTCTTACTGAAAACTCTGTCAGAAAAGGAACCAGCCACTTAAAAAAAAATGGGCAAAAGACACGATCAGACATTTCACCCAAGAAGCAACACAATAAAAAGCAAGTAAAAATATGTTCAGGGCTGGGATTTAACTCAATTGTAGAGTAGTTGCCTAGCGTACAGGAAGTTCTGGGTTCAATGCCCAGTGCTGCAAAATAAGAATAAAAAATAATAATAAGTTCAGTGTCTCATGTGGTTGGGCAGTTGCAAATTAAAAGAACAGCAAGAAAAGCCGTACGTGCTGTGATACACAAATGCAGTTCCTAGCACTTGAGAGGGGGAAACAGGAAGATCAGAAGTTTGAAGTCATCCTTAGCTGTTTGAGTTCGAGGCCAGCCTGAGATACGTGAGAAACACGTCTCAAAACAAAACCAATCATGAGCCATGGCTATACACCTATTAAGAATAGCCCAAACCCAAAATGCCAACAATACCAGTGCTGGTGAGTATGAAGAAACCTAGGAAACCCCCCTCACTGCTAGTGGGGGCTGCTGCAAGCAGTAAGGATACACTGAAGACGCTTCATTGTTTTCTTACAAAATTAAGCATAACTTGACCCTGTGCACAAGGCTTGTTTTTGCCTTGAGAGGCTAAATATTTATGTCTAGAAACTAGTTATGTCTAGAAACTAACGCATAGATATGAATAGTTGCTTCTCAGCCTTAGTATGTTGTCATGCCCCATATGGCTTCGGATTTGTCTTGACTAGGGCGATGAGGGAATGAAGAAAGGACAGACAGACAGCCACACGTATAGATACTCTCAAATGAGGTGCGCGGTGCACTACGATGGAGGCCCATTAGTAGCCTGGACACTCAGGGATACTTTATACCTCTGAGCACGGAGGCAGGTTTCTTGTACTTGTCTGAACAGGGAGGAGGTGGGTTAGCTCATCTCTGAGGAAGTCTCTGAGGGGAGCAGTTTCAGGTTACAATTATCTGGTGGAGAAGCTGCACACACCAGGTTTAGCTAAAGGTCTATTATTGGTAACACCCATATTTGGCTGTTGCAGTTCCTGACCATGACCTGAAGGAGGCCTTGCCATTCTCACCTGTCCTGTCTGAAGCACTGGGGTCCTTGACATCACCATACTCATGTCTACAACACGCGTTTACTCAGAACTTCACCATCCACTCCACACAGTAGGGGAAAGGACAAATAAACCGTGGTTCATTCAGTAAATGGAATCCTCACTAATTGTTATGGATGGAGTGTCAACTTCTGAAGTCATTTGTCTAGGGGTGTGGATTGGGGAGCTTCATGAGTAGGCCCTACCTCGTTTTCTCTCTTCTGTCCTCCAACATATTATAGCATTAACAGTCTAAACAGTTCTGTAGCCTGTTAGTGGACATGAGCCCTCCATAAACAAGGGCCTTAGACAGGGTCCTCAGGCCAGCTCTTTCCTTTTCTCTTTGCCAAATGGAGCTTTCATTCTGTGTCCTTGAGAATAACTAGGGTTTCCATTCAGTTTAAGCTCTGATGTTTCCTGATTATAAAATTATCTAAAGGAATGTTTGGATTTTTCAAAATTTGGAAGAAGCTATTACATAACAGAAGTCGTCTTTAAAAGGTAACGAGGCTGAGCTGTGGCTCTGTTGTAGGGTGCTGGCCTCACATACATAAAAAACTCTTGGTTCAGTTCCCAGCACCACAAAAAACCAGGTGTGATGGTACCTCATTATAACCCTAGCATTCTGAGGCAGAAGCAGGAAAATTAAAAGTTCAAAGTCAACCTTGGCTATATGGTGAGTTCCAGGACAGCCAAGGCTTCAAGAGATCCTGTTTCAATAATAGATAGATAGATAGATAGATAGATAGATAGATAGATAGATAGAAAGATCCACATTGTTTGCCATTTAATAAAAAAAAAAAAAAAAAGGTGGAGGAATAAAATATAGTTGATCCAAACAAAAAAGAGTGAATTGGAAAATAAGAAAAACACAATGGTTTACATCAATGTCCCCCATACTATTCCTCTCTATTAAATACACATGCAATCAAGAAAAAGGTGTCTTTTTTTTTTTTTAAATTAAAACCATTTGGAGAAAAGTATTTTCTCCAAGCAGCAAATATATGAGGCATTCCCAGAGCAAAACTATTTCCTCTGAATGGCAGCCTCTGAAAGAAGACAGGAGGCCAGAAGCAGATCACCCGACTGAAGAGGGCTGTTTCCTCATTTACTGGTGGTCACATGATTTACTGGGGTTCTATTCCCACCACCCTCTTCAGGCAGATTGTGAGGCCCACCAGACCCTGTCAAGGTGACCAAATGTATGCTGATTTCAGCATTATTTTTTATTCTCGAAATCCAGGCACTCTCAGATACTTCAAACTGCAAGGTACAGCACTTCTTACTTTCTTTCTTTCTTTCTTTCTTTCTTTCTTTCTTTCTTTCTTTCTTTCTTTCTTTCTTTCTTAATTCTGGGAATAGAACTCATAGCCTTAGCCTGGCATGGTGGTGCATGACTTTAATCCCAGCACTCGGGGAGGCAGAGGCAGGCGGATCTCTGTGAGTTCGAGGCCAGCCTGGTCTACAAAGTGAGTCCAGGACAGCCAAGGCTACACAGAAAAAAACCCTGTCTCAAGAAAACAACAACAAAGAACTCGTAGTTTTGTACCTGCTTGGTAAGCACTCTACCACTGAGCCTCATTTCCACAGCAGCTCACCTTTGAAACTAAAAATACATTTTATACCAAGGTTGGTGCAATGGGCACTAGGACATTTTGGAACGATTTCCAGTTCTCTTTGAGAGGATGTTAGTAAGATGTCCCCACCATGTCCCTGATAGTAAAGCAGCCTTGTAGCTTGCTCCAGCTAATAGCAGGTAAGTTGAAGCTACACATGTCTTCCAGGTGAAATCCCTCAAGAATTAGTCATTGCCAAAGTCAAGCAAATACAGAGAAGTTTTCAGAAAAAAAATTTTTTTATTTGAGAATAAACAAGAATCAGACTGCAGTCCAAGATACACGTGCCCTCTGGAATGTCTAGAGGACAAAGAAAAAAATTAGAGGCTTAATTAAGACAGATAAATCTGTGAGCCCAGGACAGCACAGGCTACATAGAGAAATCCTGTCTCAAAAAACAAAAGCAAAACAAAACAAAAACACACAACAACAACAAAGACAGAGAAATATACAATGATTTTGAAAGAAAGATGGCTTTTGGTAAGACAGGGAGCTCTGATTAGTGAGTGGTAACAATTGTTGTTAGTTACTCTTAAGGTTTACATCTCTGTCATCAGGTTTGTTTGGTTGGTTGGTTGTTTTGGTTGGTTTTTCTCCTCTGCCTTCCAAGTGCTGAGATTATAGGCATGTGCCACCACCGCCTGGCTCTGTCATCAGTTTTTAAGTACAGCTAATTCAAGCTAACCCTAACGACAGGCCTGGCCAATGCTTTACAGTGGTTCAGAGACTTTCTGGAGCAGCACTGACACCCTAAATGCTTCCTTTCTTTTCCCATGGCTTCTTGGGCTCCACTTTGGTAGGATGTGACAGGTCCAATTCTGTTTTGTACAACACATTTTCTTAACAGTGATGCCACCATGTTCCTTTTCCGTGTTGCTGTGATCAGCCATGCTCAGGTTGGAGGAAGTCCATCTGCCAAGTTGCCTGAGTGTGCGTGAGGTTCAGAGTTGGCTACCAAGCTGCCAGAAGGCAGGCAGGCTGTGGGAGTGATGAACTGTGCCTTTAAGTTTGGTGTCACTGCATAATTGTTCCTTAGAATTATCAGCTCAGCAATAACTAAAGCCAACAGACAGTCCAACAAATTTATTTATTTTTAGGGAAACTTTTTTAGTGCTTTGCTTAATTTTTTTTTTTTCTATGTGAACTGATGTTTTGCCTGCTTGCCTGTCTGTGTGAGAATACCAAAAATCCCTTAGGGCTGGATTACAGACAGTTGTGAGCTGCCATGTGGTGCTGGGAATTGAAACCCATTCCTCTGGAAGAGCAGCCAGTGCTCTTAACTGCTGAATGTAATGGAAGTTTTGATTTCTTTAAAAAAAAAAAAAAACTCAGTTATGTTATGTAAACATGTTCTTATTTAATCCTATGTGTGGGATATGAGGGTGCCTTTAGTTTGTCCACAGCTAATAACAGCCTCCTGTGGATCAGAGAGGGGCGTGGTCTTTGCCAGGTGCCAATAGTTTCATTCTGAGGATGCTTTGAAGGGTGATTGGAGAGACGCTCTGAAGAAAGGAGAAGGCTTGGAGGGATGCTGAGAGAGAGAGAGACAGACAGACAGACAGACAGGGAGAGACAGACAGGAAGAGACAGCGACACAGAGACACAGACAGAGAGAGACAGAGACAGAGTGGGGGGGAGGGAGAGACAGACAGAGGCAGAGTCAGAGACAGAGAGACAGAGAAAAGAATGCTTCCAGAACACTTCAAGGAGATGGTCAGAGAAGGAGAAAGGCTACCTGCTTGCTGGGCTGCTGGCCATCCCGACAGCTGAAATTGTTATTTTCCCAAAGAACCCGATGTCCCTAACCAGCTGGAAGTAGCCTAAGGAATGTGGGGCCCCCCTCTCCCCACTAGCCTTCCTTTTCTCCTACCTAGTGTTGAGGGATTGGGGGAAAGGGAGGTAGAGGGATAAAGAACCCAGATAAAATAAATTCTAAAAAGTACCACCAGCAGCTAAGCCATAGAGAAACCTTTTAAACAGGAATATTAGACATTTTCGCGTTTCCTAAGGATGTTAAAAACCTGTCAACCATCCTTATGATGTAGCTCGCCAAGCACACACGACCCAGCTAACTGCAGCACTGGCTAGGTTTGGGGAGTGTCTCATTAATAGTTAAATATTGCATCGTTTACATGCCCTGAATTTCATCTGCATTTTTAAATAGCTCCATTTTTGAAACGCTTTTCTGAAATTCTGGTACTCATATCTACCTGAATATAAGAGAAACTACTTGTATTTCAATATATAAATATGAAAATATATAACTATGACTCAAGATTCACCTAAAAAGGTTTAGCCTGAGGTAAACTAAATCACACTAGAAATGTAAAATGATGGTTTATGGAACTTAACAAGAAAAAATGCCATTCATCTAAAATCCTGGGTTTGTTTATTTGGGTTCAGTTGAGAATTATGGTCCATGTTTCTTCAAAGCTGTTTCTAATAGTCAATCAAGAGCAAGATTTAATATTGAGTTTGTTCCATCAAAGTAACCTTTATTTGAGAGTAAATATTAGGGAAACAAGTATCTGACCTGAGTGGGCTCTGTTGTTGTGTAAAGTTTAGAGAGATTATTTGTATTCTAAAACACACAGCATGAAGTTTCCAAATGGATTCAAGTCCACTGTTCTCAAAGATGTCCCAAAATGTACTTTAAGATTCAATTTACAGTTAATGTGGCCAACGCTGCCTTCTGGTTGTCTAACATGGAGTGCAGAGCGGTTTAGAATAAATATGGGTAAGCATCTGGAGTTCACATCAAACTGCTTTTGTTCCTCTGAGGGTTTTGTTTGTTTGTTTGTTTGTTTGTTTTTGGGGTGACTGGGTAGGACATCTCAGCTTCTGTGCTGGACTGGGTGTAACTAGCCCTGCATTTCTGAGCACTTTCAAGAAAAGAGCAGAGCCAGATGACAGAACCATTTCTCTGGAGGCTGGGCTGACTAGGAACATCTCCATACGGATGTCTCAGTGCAGCTTACACTCAGGTGTCCCAAACTGAACTTGCTTTTTTTTTTTCCTCCTCTCAGAGCTGTGGTCCAAAGTCCCACTCACTCCTCATATCCAGCCTCCGCTGACTGCACGATTCGGCACTTGCCGATCAGTCTTACCTGGGGCCCCTCTGTCTCAGTGTTTTCACCTCCCTCACGGTCCTCCTGCCTCCAGTATCTCCATGACCCCAGCCAGGTTTCCACTAAATTAAGCTCCGTGAAGAAGCACAGGTGAGGATTTGCTCCTCTCACGTCAGGTTCTCAGGAGTCCAGCACGCTGGTGCTGTGCTTCACTGCCATGCAGGTGCTCTACCCCAGTCTCCTGCGTTGTGTCGCTAAAGCCAAGCCAAGCTTGGTGGACCCCTCCAAGCCCCAATGTCAACAAAGAGAAGCCTTAGAGAAAGGAGGGGAGGCCTATGTGTGCATTTTCTCTGCTCCCTTCCATTGTCACTCAGGACATCAACCTCATCAACCTCTGGCACTACCCCGACCTGAACGAAGCCTTCGGGCACACCTGATTTCAGTGTATCATCTGGTGTATTTCATTTTTTCCAATACTGGAGAGTGACGCCAGAGCTCTGGCGTACGAGGCGAGTGTTCACTACTGAGCTATACTCTTGTCCTATTTTTCATTTTTCACATGGAGATAGACTCTCCCTTAGTTGCCCAGGCTAGCCTCAAACTCACTCTTCAGCCAGGTAGTCCTTGAACTTATGATCCTCCTGCCTCAGCCTCCAAAGCAGTTGAGATTACAGGCTTGCCCAGCCAAGCTAGCTTCTAGAATATACTTTGCATTCCTCCTTTTTATTCTTCCTGTCTTCCTCTTTTCAGACCAGAAGTATCTTTTTTTTTCTTCCTGTGGAAGTCTTTCTTGTTTATTCCCATACTGTCCCTGTGGCATGTTCACTCAGCAGGAAGACAGCAGAAACTGAGTGTGTCAGGGGCCAAGAACCTAAGGTCTGCTTAGAGAGAAGGACCGCACAGACCAGGAAGACCACTTAGGGGTTTCACAAGCTCAAGAAACGAACAACTTCCAAGCAAGCCAGTGCCATGATGTATCTGCTAGCATTACCTTAACTAAACTACATAAAGCAAATGTTCTTTTAAAGCAAACAGAAAAGCCCTGTTTCTGACTGTGTTTCTCAGGTAGGTCAATAAGGCGACTTGAAGTTGTTCACGTCAGAAAGCGGTGGAGGCAAGGCTCCTGAAAGAATTCAGAAAGTCTGTGTTTTCTATTGGGGTCCCTGACAACAATAACAACACACACACACACACACACACACACACACACACCCCTCATAGAAGAGCTGTAAGAGAATTACAATGGGAGGCAAGCCAAGGAAGAGTCAATTAGGTGGGCATAGGACCAGAGGCAAAACCGTGAGAAAAAAGAGATCCTCTTTTTCATGGGACTTGATGAGTTCTTAGGAGCATGGAGGTGGTGTTGAGAGTGGTAGTATAGACATACTCATATCCAAATTTAATAATTACTTTGGGAACTTGGAATTCAGACACGGAGTCCACTGTGAGGAAGTAGAATAGTGGTCTTTAAGCCTTTCTCCAAATGGGTCAATATGGAAGCACTCTGGCTGAATGGGTTCCTTACCTCACCTCAGGGAAAGCCTGGGGCTATTTGGATACAGTTTAAACCCAACTATGAGAAATGTGCCCCCAGGCAGTGCTGCTCAGCAGAGGGGCTGCTCCTACGAATTTGATGCCACACAGTGTTGTCCCGTTTCTCCTGGTTTTATTTTCTGTCCATTCTCAAAGGCATCTGAGTCTGCCAGTCTTCCCTCGTATTTTCACGGACAACCCCCCTTGTCTTATCATGACTCACTAGTCTCCCCACTGCGGGTCTCTGTCACTTCCAGGATGTGCTGAATGCAGAAAACAGACTAACTGTTCTCCTAAGGCACTTTTGTAATACGCTCTTGCTCAAGAGTCCACAGAAGTTTGCTTTACTCGTGCCTCCCCCTTGCCACACACTGTCCTTCTACAACCTCTGCTGCAGCACACTGTGACCTCTGTCACCTTCAGCCTTACGCGGCCCATTGACCCTCTCTGCACACACCGCCCTCCGGCCTCCTGCCACCCAGTGAATGACTGATACTGCTCGTCCCTCTACATCACTTCCTGGGAAGCAGAGAGATCCAGGTACCCATCCTGTGCAAGCTCATATCACTCGGTGGTATCTCTATCAAAGGGAATATAAGGACCGTAATGTTAAGACCTCTTTATTATCTCAGTCACCTCCTAATGTAAACAAGGATGGCTTATCCACGGGACTTAGCCTTTCATCCCCTAAATCATGCATTGTTTCTTTCGTTTCACTATAATTTGTTGAATGAGTGAATGAGTTCAACACAATCACTTGTTGAATGGGTAAATGAATTCAACGCAAGTATTTGTTGAGTGGGTGAATGAATCAACACATAAATCCATCCATTGACAGAATAATTGACAAGTAGCACTGTGTAAGGACATATGGTCCTTTTTTGGCATCCTTTCAGGTGATCTTTTAGCTGTGACTCCCATGACAAAACCTCAAGAGCAGGAAAATGGCTTCTGTCTCCCTCTTGTAGTCCGTGGTACATATACGTAGGCGGTGGCAAACACTGGCTCCATCTTGCTATTTGGACTCTGCAATTCTGTTGAGCAAGGGCCTGCCAAGAATCTCCAAAACAGCACAGCCGTGCCTGGAACCTGGTTCTTGCTGCTACCAACCTCCCCTCCCTGCTGTTCTCAGAAAGGCCATTGCTAACTCGACACCATGCTAGGAGTGCTTCCTTTCTGGCTCATCACCGTGGCCTTTGATGATGGGAAAGCCAGAGGCCAAGGCCAGCACACTTCCTCCTGACTCACATTCCCAGCCTAGCAAAGGCCTGTGTGTAACGGGCAGGGTGTAGGTGAGGCCAGGGTCAGGACAGGCAAAGCCAGGGGAAATTAAAGATCCAAGATCCACCCCTCCTTCCCCCCACCTCTGCATTCCCCTCCCCCCACCACAGACATGTCCTTTTTCTCCAGAGACTTCAAGAGACTGCTGCACTTTATCGTTTTAATCTTTTGGGACTCGTGAGGGAAAACAGTGCCCTGCATGGCTGCAAGTAACCAGCAAAAGCAGGATGGACAGCAAAGGTTCACCACAGCCTCATTGTAAAGGATGAAAGGTTCCCATCGGCCCAAAACACCTTTACTCCCTCATCCCCGTGGGTCTCATGGAGGACTTGAAAGTGTAGCAGGAAGGCAACGACGGTTGAGAGACCAGAAAGAAAACAGGTCGTCCGATCAAGCCTGGTCTAGAAATCGCCCCTAAAGGCAGAGGCAGGCGGATCGCTGTGAGTTCGAAGCCAGCCTGGTCTACAAAGGGAGTCCAGGACAGCCAAGGCTACACAGAGAAACCCTGTCTCAAAAAACCAAAAAACAAAAAAAAACAAACAAACAAAAAAAGCCCCTAAATGAGATATACTACAGCTCCATTTCACCCAGTGAACAGCAGACCCACAGGATGGCATGACTAAACGGAATTAGCTCGTTTGCATGGCGGGAGTCACATGCCGGGGAGACTGAGTGCAGGGTGACTCACCCTAACTGCTCAAGGCTGAACATCACCCAGCAGTGGCGTGGTTGGAATTGCATGCTGAGCCACTGCAAGCAAAGTAGTTCACCTTAAACCTGCGGCGAGCCTCCATCCTCAAACTCCTCCCACACACAGGCAATTCTTTCTCGCTGCCACGCCCACTGCTCTCTTTGGAATGCACTGAGGAAACTCGTTTTCTAGCTGGTCTAGAGGCGCAATTCTTCCACCCACCACCAAATCTCCCACCACAGGAGACCGCAGAGGCCTTCAAATACCCTTTGAACTGAAAGTCCAGGCTTACACGCAGCACAAGGTCCTGGCAGACAACCCTTTTCCCCAAGGGTCTTTGTCGCCAAGACCTTGCTTTGCAAATGGGAGATTGAAGTTGCTTTTTATTTCCTAAACTTGCTATAACAAATGCTGAGATGCCAGACGTGGTGGCGCACACCTGTAATCCCGGCATTCAGGGAGGCAGAGGTAGGCAGACCTCTGTGAGTTCGAGGCCAGCCTGGTTTACAAAGAGAGTCCACGGAAGCCAAGGCTACACAGAAAAAAACCTTGTCTGAAAAAAAGACATGCTGAGTTTTCTATGAGATTCTTTTCAAATTATTCTTTGCTGTGCGGGCTTAGTTTCTGGTTGGCTCCTCTGGTTAGCTTCATGGCTCCTTGCTGTGAGGATGGATCGCCTCCCGGCTGGGTATTAGTACTGAAGACTCCTCTGGAAGCAAGGCTCTTTCACTGTTAATGCCCACGAGTCAAGAAGAGCATATAGCTAATTAAACTCAAAATGCGCTCACTACACAAGGACATTTGGCCTCTCATTTCATTTTTCATTCATCTGTTTGCTCTCAGGAGAAGCTTACAACCTAGGGGGATGGCCACACTTAAAATACTGCAGAATGTATGTTTAAAAGGCTTCTGGTGAAGATGTCAAAGGAAAAAAGAAAGAAAGAAAAGCTATAGCGTTAGTTCAGGGCACTTCAAAGATCACGCAGACCTCAAGCCCGTCAGACACAAGCTGACCTCTGAACTGGGCCAGATCTCAGTTTTCTGCAACATTGTGTTTGTTCGCGTCTGCTCTCCTTCCAAACAACAGTCCTTCCCCGGAACTACCCAGATAGTCAGACCCCACACAATCCCTTTCTTAGAAAACAGATTGGTCAGCACCAAACCAATTCTCACTCAAGAAATCACTGAAGTCCCGAGGCCCTTTGTAGTTTAGAGTCACAAACACAGACAGCATTCTGTAAAGCCTGGGACTGCGACCCCCAAACGGCTTGAATCTGCTTCACCGAATCTCAGTCCTAATGGGCGCTCAGTAAATCTAACTCTCTTTGTTCTCAATTGCATCGATTCCATTCTCAGTCAACAGTTGCAAACAAAAACAAAGAACAGATAAAAACTCTGGCTCAATCAGACCCAAACAAGGAAGAAATTCTAGTGACTCACATGAGAGGGGTGCTGCTCAGAAAAGGACACCCCAGGAGTGCAGCTCATTTTGGGGGTGCTGTTCTATTTCTGCACTTGCCATCTGGGAGACTGGCTACATTCCAAAACTGGTTGGGGGAGGAAGGAATGAGGTATGAATATGATCAAAACGCATAGCATACATGTGTGCACCCCTCAAAGAATAAATATATCGTTTTTAAAACTAAAAAGCGCAGGAGTTTCCCTTCACAATCCCCAAAAGGCCACAATCAATTCCTAAAACGGTAGGTTTCCTTCCTCGTGTCCAGGGGGAACTGTGCTTGCCCCATAGCTCCAGGGAAAAACCCAGGGCCTCTTCCGGCTTCCCAGATACTCTGGATGCTGTACTGGGTCTTAATAGGAAATTCCTTTAAGCCACAAAGAGAAGTTTCTGAAGAGAAAAAGGGAAAGCCAGCTTGATGATACCTCACATTTTAAATGTGGAGAGAGCTCCCTTGCAGAGCAGTTGTGAGACTCGAAGTCAGACCCGAAGTCAGACCTCAAAGTTCCCAGCATAAAGTGTACATCGAATGACATACCCATGGCTTGTGTTTAAATCAGTGGTTCTCAACCTATGGGTCGGGGGGGGGGGATGTTCGTCACCGGAGTCACCTAACACCATCGGGGATGGTGCATTGCGATGGATATTTGCATTGCGACACATAACAGTAGCACACTTACAGTTATGAAGTAGCAATAAAATTAATTTTATGGTGGGAGGGTCACCACAAGATGAGGAACAGTATTAAAGGGTCGCAGCGTGGGGGGGGGGGGCGGAGAGAAAAGGTTAGACAGTAGAAAACCAGGTACTTTTCCTCTCTAGCCATGTAAAGGGTCTGATCAGAAAAGGGGAGGTAGAGTAAGAAAGTAAGAATGTGGCTCATTTGGGAGTTGGGACGTAGGGAACATAGGCTGCCACTGTAGAGGGCCCAGTGAAGAGCTGGTGGGGGGCAAGGGGGGGAATGGTGGCTTCTACATAGTGTGGGCATCGGAAAAGACCAGACTAGAAGGAGAGAGGGAGGCATCACTGTTAGTAATCAGGCAACAATGCAGTCACCCCTGAAGGTCCTGATGACAACGGGAAAGCAGGCTACACCTAAGCCACCTGAGCACCTTCTGCGCATGTGTATGTACCTCCTGCGCATGCGTTAGATAGTTTATAAAGGGAATTCCTCCCACTCCCTCACTCCCTTCCCCCTCCCCCATCCCTCTCCCCCCTTCCCCTGCCCCCCCCCCCCCCCCCCCCTTGTGTCTCCAGAGACGGTCTCTGTATCCCCCTATTAAACCTCTTAAGTGGATCTGTGGCGTGGCATGGCATGATTCCATCCCGCAACTTCTAACAATCACTTTGGGGGCCGTGAGAGAGACAGAGGTCCGTACCAACAGCTGTAGAAGTAGGAAACACACCTCAGGGCTTAAGATGAGCCACTGCAGCCCCTGTAGAAGGGTGTCTACCCACCGGTGACTCAACACAACAGGCGCCATCTCTGGAGGGAAGCCGAGGGCAGTTGTGCTGTGCGTGGGAGCTCAAAGGCTGTAGGTAAGCACGCTGGTGCTAGCTAGCCCTGCGGGATGGAGGGTACAGTGGGAGGCTTCCGAAGTGTGTACTGAGAACAAGGTCAGACAAATTCTGCTGGCTACTCTAACGAGGCCCCAGAGTCTGAGTCCTAGGAAAACCAGGTCACACAAACCCACTACTTCTCCTGGTCATTACGCAATCGCTTGAGCCAAGTTGAATTACCTTCAAGGAGCCATGATATCTCCTGTGATTGTCGAAACCGTTAGTTCCTTGCCCCCTATTTTGTCTTAAAGTGCTAGAGAAATTCTGGTCACATTATATCATACTGGGACATTTCATTCCCTTCCCTTTCCCTTTTTCTGTTCAAGCAAACACTACGCACTTTGTTTCTGGCTACCGGGACAGTGAGGATTCTGGAGAAGGAGCTCTGCAGGGTGTGCACAGATCTTATGGTAGGAGCCGTAGGAACTACTTCCTGGTCCTCTTGTCTTCAACACAGCTTTGCCAGGATATTTTGTTTATCGTCACCTTCTTCATTATTACTCTATCGTGTCTCTTTCTGGCAAAGCCAACAACCATACTTGTTGCAAGCAGCTGGGTTTTCCTTAGTAAATGTTCCCGCGAAGAAAGAATGAGACTATTTAATAGTTTTCAGGACAGAAAAGTCTTTCCTTTAAACCCCTTATCCTTTTTCTTTTGAACCCTCAGAATTGAGAATAATGCTGCTTTTTTAAAAACACATTTTTGAGGATCTGAGGGAATTCTTTATTCTGTCAAATAGATTAACCCCCTTATCAGTCAGAAATGTGAGCAAAATAAAATGATCTCATTGCATATGATTCTGTACTCGCGGCCCAGGGCACCAAAAATTCGGTTTTACAAATGATTTAGGAAGACTTGTTTTGTTGTACCTGCTCCCAGTAACACAGACATGCTCTTGTCCTGATCTTCATTCATATTAGTGTTGATGAGGGAAGGGCTAATGTTTGGGCAGCTAATCTTGTTTTATTTAAAAAAAAAAAAAAAAAGCCATTTAAGAGTAAGCCAAAACATCCCTTGGTTTTGGTTATAGGAAAAGATGCAAAGCAGTGCGATTGTCAGAGAGCTTTGGGTAAGTGACCACGCCCACAGACCCATAGCCTGCATCAGGAGGTGTAGAGTTACCAGCACCACGTTGTGGCCTGTTGTCCTCACTCCAGTCCCTACATCAACCAAAGAGCACCACTCTGCTTTCCAGCATCATCGATTGTTCCTTTGCCTCTTTTTACTCTTTATAAAACTTAATTTTGGGTTTTCATTTTCATGTGTATTTTCCAGGACTGTCTCATTGTTGCAAGTGGCAATTAAGGCTTTCCTTTTTAACTATATCACGTGCGTTGCATCCATTTCTGCTTCCTACTTCTGTCATTCCGGACTCTACCTGCCTGGTCCTCCTCACACGGTGATCTTCGAGATGTAAGTGACTCTAGGCCTGTGGTGGTGACAGCTGCTGCTAGCCCCAGGACACCCACTGGGATTCTGGCATCTCATGACTAGAACCATTCACACTCCAGACAGGAGAACGGAAGACAGAACACACATGCCGGTCTTCTGGACAAGGCTTTTAGGCGCTGCCGCAAGATACTCTGCTCGCATTTCCTTGGCCACAATTTGGTCACCTGGCCAAACTTAATTATAAGGCTGGGACATGCTCTAGATAGCTAAGGTTTAACACACACACACACACACACACACACACACACATACACACACACACACACAAAATCATCCTCTTCACCATCCTAGAGATGGAAAACAGGGTCTTATATATACTGGGCAGGAAACCTACCACCTGAACCACATTCCCAACCATTTCTGCACCACCAGGGCTGGCAAAACCTTGTATGTTAAAATACTGCTAAGGAAGAGCAACCAGCCTCGAGATCCCACACAGTTTCATTCAAGTCACATAGTGGTGCTGGTCCAATGACTAGCTATTCTGATATTCAGAGATGGAGGATGCATAAGCTGAGTCAGGTCTCATGTAGGCCCACTCTAGGAAATGCTTCCATCACCAGAACCATCAGGCGTTAGGGACTTAATAGAAGGCCAGCCCGTGTTCCTGCCTTCAGATAGTTGCCTCAAAGATGCAACTCTGGTAGAGCTCTTAGTGACTACAGG
The DNA here is from genome assembly GCA_907169655.1 of Acomys percivali. Taxonomy (NCBI): domain Eukaryota; kingdom Metazoa; phylum Chordata; class Mammalia; order Rodentia; family Muridae; genus Acomys; species Acomys percivali. The sequence goes on along the minus strand of OU015758.1, from coordinate 5,885,569 downwards.
CCACACAGAAAGGCATCCAGGAATGTGACAGAAGAGGCAAAATACTCTTGGAAGGGAGGCTACAGGCTTAGGGTGGAGTCAGGCCTCCCAGGCCCCCAAAGTACCAAAGGAAAATGAGAGGCATGGCATTGCTATGTTTCAAACTAGTAGCAAGGGGTCCAGGGAGCCTAGAATATTCCTAATATGGAAAGGAGTGGATGGGATGAGGCTGGTAGAGTCCACAGTGGCCAAGGGAGGGTAAGATGCTCAATACCAAGTAGCAGATGCTTCTATCCCATAATCTCTCTGGACTTCTAGTGTGTTACAATAAAAGATAACATCACCAGAAAGTACATCAAAGTGAGGCCCAAACTGTAGCACCCTGGGGAAGTTTACCGAGATTCAGAGCTCAAGATTCTGGCCTCTTCTCTGCTTCAACAATGCGATGGTTTTCTGGAATGACTTGCTTGGTGTGACTCACCCTGGAGACCAAAGTAAGTGCAGGAAGGAAGGAGGGGTGGGGGGGGGGGAGGGGCAGCAGCATTTCTAAATTTCTAAATACCATTTCTAAATGGCTCCACATTCCTTCCTTTGCAAATTTCCCGAAGAGGGGGAGGGAAGGAACGGTTACTCTTTCATTATATATTTTTTATTTTTAAGTTATTTATTTACTTCATATACCAATTGCAGCTCCCCCTCCCTCCTCTCCTCCCAGACCCACCATCTCCCCTCCCCTCTCTTCCTTTCTGTTCCCCACATCCACCTTTTCTCCCCTTCTGGCACCTTCTACGTATCAGACTTAACTCTAAGTGCTAGAGTCCCCAATCTTGCTAAGGAGGTCACATGCGAATGGAAAAAAACTCTTTTTTTAAAAAAAAATGTGTACTTTGGGCCAGCAAGATGGCTCGTGGGCAAAGGCTCTGAATTCCTTCTTTGGGCCTATGTGGTAGAAAGAGAAAACTCCCTACTGCAACTTGTCCTTTGACCTCCACAAGTGCATTCAGACACACACACACACACACACACACACACACACACACACACACACACCATAAATGTAATTTAAGGATTTTTTAAATGTTTATGTTATCCAGCAAGTTATGTAGTGGGAAACACTGATGTGAGTATATTGGGATAATAATGACATAGCTGAGGACTCAGGGATTAAGTCCCTCCTAAGTGGTGATAACTGAGGTCAGATATTGGCTTCTTACTACTGCTGTAACGAATTGCCTGAGAGTTTGTGACTTAAAGTAAAATCACACGTTCACACATACATAGTCTCATAAATTCTGCAGGTCAGAGGTCCCAAGTGAGCCTCACTGGGCCGGAATGAAGTTACTAGAAGGCTGTATTTCTTCCCTAGGCTCCAAGAGGAAGCCATGTCCTTGCCTTTTCCAGCTCTAAGATGCTCTGTGTGTGCTTTCCCTCTCCAGTGAAGAGCCATGGAGGGTGTCCGGACCTGCCTCGGCTTCTGATGCTCTTGCTCCTCACAATTAGTCACCCTTGTGAGTTTGTGGGACTTACCTGGGTAATCCAGGCCTGTCTTCGCAGCTCCGGATCCTCCATCAAAGCATACGTGCAGTTCCTTGTGAGATGATGTAACTTACTCAGAGGCTCTAAGGACCAGGACGTGGACATCTTTGGGGGCCATGACTCTGCTTATTCGCAATCCTGCAACGTGAACCTTGGGCAGCCACGCAGCAGGACAAGCAAGATGAAGACCATCAGGTAGGAGTGAACATAGCATGTTCATAGGGCAGAGATTTGGAAACAAGGCCATATCTCTGGAATCTATTTTTTTCTAGAATCTGGAAACAGATTCTGTCTTGTGGGCCCATTGTATGTCAAAAGGAAAGCATCCCAAGTCACATACCATAGCTGCCCCATTCTTGCTTGTAGACAGAATTACTTATGGCCTATCCTTGACACTTAGCCAAAGGTTTTTAAAAGTATATACTCCATAAAAACAAAAGGCCATGTGTTGGGCCTAATTTGTAATGCCTCTTGGAACTTTTGGTTGGAAACACTTATCTTTTGATTGGATGTTGGAATCCACAGACATTGATTCTGAAAAACACACGAGCCATTCTTTATCCGCAGGGCCAGCTGCTCAGAAGGAGGCAGAGCGTTAAGAATAGAATGATACCCAAGAGGAGGCTCCTTCGGCATCTCCAGAAAACAGATTCTTTTTATTCTGTATTTTTAAAATATTGTTTGTTTGTTTGTTTGTTTTCCAGAGCTGAGGATTGAACTCAGTGCTTTCTAGGCAAGCGCTCTACCACTGAGCTAAATCCCCAACCCCAGAGTCTTCCCCGCTCCCCTGTGCCTGCCCACCCCCCCCCCACAGGAATAGGTAGAGTTCGTTTTTTTTAAGTGATAGAATTGTGGGTCCAATTGTAAAACAGAAATCAAACCGTTTTGTCAGACCAGCAGGATCAAGTCAATACTCAACTTCTCCAAAGTTTGCTTTGAAATGTTAGTTATCTCCAACCAAACACTGAACTACTCTTTCTTACAAATAAAAAAGTCTTCCTTCTCCGAGGGCTTCCCCAGTTTGCACGGACCTAAAAGTTTACTGCCACACCCTGATCTGCATTCAAACCGCAGGCTAAAGCACTTTCTACGTGTGTAACATGTCAGCACAGTGAGGAGAATAACACGGGACCCCTAGAAGACTGAGCCCCTTTCCCCTCCACCCCTCACTCCCAGCCATGTTCTCTGAGATGTATCATGCCAGAACCAGACATCAGCTAGCCCCTGAGGATGCTGGGATATAGACTGGTCAACTTATTGTGTATGTGGCTGAGATAGGCCCTTTCCACTAGGTAAACCATGTGGCCACTTAACTCTATTTGTTTATTCTAATATCCCTAATGACTTTAATATATAATATATATAAACATAATTATTCCAATGCATCTATAATGTGAAAAAAATCATCTCCAACCTATTCTCTACAAAGGAACAACTGTTGTGTACTTCCCTTGGCCCTCTTCAGGGTTACCCTCCTTTGTGATTATAATATAGCGTTACCTCATATTGAGTCATAAAACGTGCATCTGTCTGATCTATTTTTCCCTGGCAAATGGCTTTACCCTTTCCATAGTGTTGTATGACTTGCAGTTTTCTCTTTGCTTGGTGTCCCAAGTACCTTCTATGGCAGCGAGTCAGCATTTTTAAAAGAGCCCCCCTCTGCAGAAGTGCAGACCTTGGGGTTTCTCTGTCGTTCAATGTATGTGTTGAAAGAGGGAATTTACTGCACTGTGTCCAGACAGTGACTTTGAAGAAGAAGAAAGCCATTGTGTGTGCGTGTGTGCGTGCGTGCGTGTGTGTGTGTGTGTGTGTGTGTGTGTGTGTGTGTGTGTGAGAGAGAGAGAGAGAGAGAGAGAGAGAGAGAGAGAGAGAGAGAGAGACTCAGCTCCGTATGTGTGCGCTTTGCCTTCAAGGGTCAGGCTTTCCTCGTTACATTGTGTGCCACGATCACCAAAGAACTTTGAAAACTTGAACCAGCAACCACGTGCCTCTTGTAGCTGAAGAACAGAACTCTTGACCTTGTCATTTCAGTATCATTTGAACATCCCGCCCCCCTCTGGTCAAGGAATTTCTGGAAGGAAATATGTCACAAAATGAGGTATCATTTGAATCTGTTACCGTAAATTACCAGCAAAGGGGCGGGCCATGCTTGTGGAGGTAGAGGAGACTGAGACACACAACCTGGGTGTTTTGTTTTGTTTTTTTATAGACTTTACAATGTGGCTACTGGCTTTCCTTTTGGGGGCACGTGAAGACAGTGGGATTCTCTTAGCACATGTGGCAAGCCCTTCACAGAACCTGGTACCTCAAAATACGGGATTCAATTCAGATTTTTATCAAATTCACACAAAGCTTGGTTTTGAAAACTCATAGGTCTAAGTTATTGTCTCCAAAAGATGATGCCTCCCTCATGTCACTCTTAAACATAGCAGATGCCCATGTGGCTTCTGTTCTCTGAGATGATAATGTGTCTCTCCCTAAAGGACCCACCCCACCAACACAAGATGGGAGGATGTTTTTCAGGTTATTTGGCAGGCCCTGGCCTTGGAGGGTTTTGTTTGTTTGTTTGTTGATTTTTTAAAAAGATTTAATAAATAACAGGTTCTTAGAATATGCACGCTGAAACCCCATTCTCCTAGCAGCAATGGTCTGACCTTAGGGAGTTTCTATGGCATGTGGACTGTAAGCTTCAACATGGAAGGGACTTGCTCACTTTGTTTTTAACGGCTGTTTTGAGCTTTAATTGCATGCTGTACGATTTACTACAACATGGTTTTGAGTTCAAGCTTCTCAGCTACCGGGCCTCAGCCTTTCGTCTCTGTAGAATGGGACCAAAACTAATAAAGCCCCATGACTTGCTAAACAAATCAAGTGCATGTATGTGCACAGCCTGACCCATGAAAATTAAATGAAAGCAATAACAGGAAGATAATATTTCGTCTCTCTGCTGCTCAGTTGTGCCATTGAATTTTCTGGTCAGAGGGATTCTGTTATTCCAATTTTTCAGTCAGATGATGGAAATATTCATCTTGTCGATTTGGATGTCATATCAGTGTCTCTTGATGAAAAGCATGGTCAGTGGCAGATTAGGGTTTGGGGTCCTTATGATGACGTATGTGCTCACCTGTTGGCTTGGCTTCAGCAGAGATGCAAGGACCTGACAGGCTCTAGGGATCCTGAAGGTCTCCTTTGTCATTGTTGGACCACAGAAGCCATTTTCTGTACTTCTGCTTTTCCCAAACGGTCCAGACAGCAGGGCGCCTGTGGGTTTTAATTCCCCAGGGCCCTAGGCAGGCAGGACAAGGAGGAGAATTTCATTGCTACTTTCAGATGGCAAAGAGCTGGCCCCACCCTCACCCCAGGATTCTTGGGGGTCAAAGGAGAAGCCAATCTCTGTTCCCAGCGAACTATCTCACTCTCTCGCCACACCCACTCTCTCCTGTTTCTTGCTGAGGTCCCATGGACAGGACAAGAAGGTAGGCTTTTCTTGCTCTATTGATTTGCATTAATATGGACTAGTCGATATTAATGGAAATAAAAAGACTTTCAAATGGGGGTGAGTGTGGGAAGTGAGCCGAAGGAAACCAGACGGGATTGTGCTTGCAGGCTGCTGTGTCATCATCAGAGCTGGTAGCATCCTGTGTTTATATCACTCTATGTCTCATAGTTTCTCACCTCCCCTACCTTAAAAATCCCCACTTATTTTTCTAAATTCAGGCTTGTGACTTATTTTCCTTTCTTGGAAGACAAAGTACATGGCATGTAGAGAGTCTTAATTCAAGCTTTGAAACTCTTGTCTCCTGGCTCTCGCCTTCTCTCTTTGATCTTGGTCATACTGTATCCAAAGCAAAGCAAAGCACTCCCCCTCCCCCCCCTCCCCTGTATGAAAGATATAGGTTGAATAAAGTGTCTTTTCCTCACATTTTATATATTGAACCCCCACGTGGCTTCCTGAATCTCAGAATGTGCCCTTGTTTGGGAGTCAGGGTGATTGCTGATATAATAAATTCGTTTAAGATGAGGTCATGCTATTGGTGGATCCTTAATCTAAAATGACTAGTGTAGTGTCTTTGTCTAAGGGGGAATGTGGGCACAGACATGCAGCCTGGAAAATGTGACAGAAAGATGAAGGTGTGGAGGAGGGAGGTGGGGGTGGGGTGGCCATGCTTCCACTAGCCAGATAGCTAGAAGTTGCTATCGAACCACGAGACATGAGGGAACAGCCTCCGCCTTCGGAAGGAAAAAGTTCTGCCAACTCCTTGATCTTGAACTTTCAGCTTCAAGAGCCATGAGATAACACATTTCCGACCTTTAAACTGCCAGTTTGTGGTACTTTGTAGAAGGCAGCCCCGGCAACCTAACTTATGGAACAAATTGTTCTGCCTTCCCAACCCACCCTCTCTTCCCCCACCCTCCCCAATTTCTGAAGCAGCAGCCATGTTGACGAACATGCCACCCTCCTCTGCTTAGAGTTCACTGGCAACGAGCATCTGAGAGCGGAGAGGAGGTCTGTAATGACTTCAGCTGAGAACAGAAATCACTAGGACTGCCAACAACTGACCATGCTCCCACCCCAAAGGCGAGGCAGGGGCTGCGCTGGGAGACAGAGAGCTAGCTGGCTGCTCTCCAGCTCCAGGCTCCGGCCATGCCTGAGACCTCTTCAGCTGCATCTGCCAGCTAGGATGACCGTCCAGTAAATTCATCTTTTTGCTAAACTTGATTCTTATTATGTTTACAAGACTTACAATGCAGACTTCTACTTAATAAATTCTCCCTAATTTATGCCCTCTCATTTTTCACAGTAAGGGTAAGACAGGTACACTGTAAGCAACTGCATCCTCACATGCACGGGGGGGTGGGGGGTGGGGGGGGGTGGGGGGTGCGGGATCCAGAAATGCACATAGCCAAGTGTGCTAACTCATGACAAAGTATGCGAGGGCAATCAATTTAAAAGAGAAAAGGTTTGGTTTCTGCTTCTGGTCTTAGAGGCTTCAGGCTAGGCTACCTGGCCTGGTTGCCATCAAGCCTGCAGCCAGATACTACAATATATCCCGACAGCAGGAAATGCCAGAGGAGCGCCACCCAATCAGTGGCTGGCAGAAAGCAATAGACAAAAAACAAGTACAAAACAAACAAACAAACAAAAAAAACGAGAGGGAGGAGCTCGGGCTCCAGTACTGTTCGAGGGCACGCCCACAGTGACCTACATCTTCTCACTGGGCCCTGTGCAAAGGTTCTGCCACCTGCAGTACCAATACCGCTGTGTTAGGACGCCGTGAACGGATTAAGTCATTCATAAGGTTGGCGCCCGAAGCATGCAGTCACCTCCCAAGCATGCCACCACCAAACACTGCTAAACTGGCCACCAAGTCTTCAACATGTGTGCTTTCAGGGGAGCTTTTCACATTTAAACTGCAGCGGTAAGTCTTCTTAACACATTCATTCCTAAGTGAAATTTTAAGCATGAAACTTTGCCTTTTAGAATAGAGGGAACCCTAAAGTTGTCTATGAGCAGGAACTTCATTAACATATATGAATGTTTATTGTCTCTAAAGCCAGCATTATCCCTTCTTCCAGATGCAGTAGAATCATTTTACCTATTAGGCTTATGTTAGTTTTATTTTCAAAGCATATATTCGCCATGTGATAAACATCCAAGGTTTGGTGCTCTGCACAAGAAAATACGTGCTGTCTGGCACGTGACCAATGAGGCCCTTTCTGGTCAGCACATTCTCATGTTGTCTTTTTTTTTTTTTTTTTTTTTTTAATTCTCGGAAATACTTAGTTTTAATTCTGATTTATGCACTTTTTAATGGCTTCTGATATGTGTGGATTCAGTCTCAAGACTCCCAGCTGTAGATCAGAGAAGGAAAAACAAACGAAATCCTCACACTGTTTTACAGGCTAACTGAGAGATCTGTGAGTTTTCTGACCCAGCATAACGTGTTTTCCTAGAACTCAGTCAAGGACACAGTGGCTGTTTATAATCACCCAGTTTCTATGAGCCAGAAATCCAAGCATGGATGACCCACGTGGCTGTGAGCATGTGTCCAAGGCTTCAGTCTCAAGGCTGTGGCAAGAATGGGAAGCTACAGATTCTTTTAGGAGTTTCAGCCCAGTGAAAGGAAGTTATACTATTAAAAGGGTGTGATTTGTAAGGAGTACAGAGGCACTGGTCCCTCCTCTTCCTCTCTTTCATTTCCCAGCCGCCGTGAGCTGAACGTGTCTACTGTCTTGTGTTACTTCTGTGATATACTGCCCCACCCTAGGCCTTAAAAGAATAAGGCAACTGACTGACTCCTCTGAAACTGTGAGGAAATAAACCTTCCTGCTTTTAAGCTAATTGTGTCCGGTGTTTTGTTACAGTAAGCAAAATCTGATATCTAGTATGAGATTTGACTGGAGATTAAATCCAAACTATTCACTGCCAACGTGGCACTGTGTGGTTTGTGGGTTGGTGTTTTGCTGCTGGCACGGGACGTCAGTCCTCACCACATGGACCTCTCTTTGTGCGAGTCCTCAGCATCACAGCTGGCTTCCTGCGTGTAAGGAATCCACTGAAGTAGAACCGGAAGCTGTGGCCAGGTGTGGTGTGCCTGTCGTCCCAACACTAAGCAGGTAAAGACAGGAGGGTGGTGAATTTGAGACTGCCTTGTGCTACATAGTAAGTTCAAGTCTAGTATTGGCTATGTGGCAAGATTCTGTCTCACAACAAAGAAAGATAGAAGCACAAAGTTTTTGTGACCTAGCCTTGGGTGTCATTTCCATATGTTAGTTACATTCAGTGTGGAAAGATGAGGCTACTGAGAGAAAAAAATGATAACTGGAGGTCATTGGAAGCCTTATTGCCTTTTACTTTGAGGGTTAATGAAACTCCTTACGTAAAAATGCTTTTTAAAACAAGTATATTTATGAAAATGTAATGAATCAATAACAGTTACAGGATTCTGTGATAGAAAGTTGGACATCAACTGAATCCACTTGGTCTCTAGACCAACACCCAGAAAGGTCATAATGCTTTTCTAACTTCATATAGCAAACTAGTGACCGAAGCAGCCTCAGATCTGGTCCCCCTGGCTTCTGCTTAGGGCTTTTGGTGAATAGGCTGTCCTGGAACTCAGTGTCTGTACAGACCCCCTCTGCTAACATGACTTCCTACTGCAGACAATGGAGACGGTAAGCTGGAGATTTCCTGGAGTTTCCTTTGTGATCCAGGTTCAGAAGGTCAGACTGCTGCTGTGAGTTCAGGACCTGGCCTCTGCAGCTGGCAGTTGCTTCTGTCAGCAAGGACGAATGCTATGGTGTTAGTGAAAGCCCCGATGTCCATATGTAAGAGACTTCTGCAATGACATTGAGAGGTGGGACTGTAAACAGGCAGAGCCCCTGTGAACGGATTAATGCTAACGATTATATCATGGAAATAGCTTCCTGATAAAAGCATGGATGCTCCTCCCTGTGCCACACTCTTCTCTCTGCCTCTTCTCTCCTCTGCCCCTCTTCTCCCTTACCATCCCCCCCCCCCCCCTCCCCTCCTCCCCTCCCCTCCCCTCCCCCCCCCCCCCCCTCCCCCTCCTCTCCTCTCTTCCCCTCACTTCCCCTTCCTCTCCCCTTCCTTCCCCCCTTCCCTCCCCTCCCTCCCTCTCCTCTCTTCTCCTCTCCTTTTCTCCCTTCTCACTCTCATCCCTCTGCCTCCTGTCATAGAATGGCACAGCAAGAAGCCCCTAGAAAGATGCTGGCACCTTGATCTTGAATTTCCCAATCTCTATAACTATGATAAATACATTTATTTTCTTTGCCAATTACCCAACCTTCTGTGTATCCTGCCATAGCAGCACAGACAGACTGAGACAGTGGTCATGGTGGAGTGCGGTTACTCAGGGGGCAGAAACACTTGACGTCTTTGTGCTCCTGTCACTGGGGTAGTGAGAGCCAAGCAATAGGGCTCCGAGGAGTTAGTGTGGACCTAGCAGGTGCACCATGGCTTTAAGGCTAAGGATTTTAGCAGGGGTTCCCTATCTTTAAGAGCAAATTAACTATTGTGTTCCTGAAGCCATGCCTTTCCATGGTGACCTCATAGGCAACAGGGTAAGTGAGAATGAGAAAGGCAGTTTGACTTCTGGAACCTGAGTGACACTCGCAGCTAGGTCTCGCTGTCACTGGGAACTAGCCTGGCCCTTGGAGGTGGGCTGTGGTCTTCTGTTTTACACAAACACGTTCCTAAAATGTCGGCTTGACCGAGGTTTTCTGCTGACCCTAACAAACCAGGTCATAAACAAGACCACTTGGATCATATCTGAGCACAGGCGAAAGTCTGAACATCGTCCAGACCACCACAATGACCAAACAGCCCTTCTTGCCCATCTGGAGAGGCGCCTCAGTCATCACCAGTTACAACTGCAGCCTCCCTCTTTCACACTAAGCTTTACGTACAGAAAGCCAATCACAGGCTCAGCTAATCACAGGCTCAGCTGGCTGCATCCAGCCCAGACACTTCCACATCGCTGGCTGCAAGCCTCCATCCCAAACCTCCTCTCTCTTGGAAGGGTCCCCATGCCTCCTCCTCGGTTTGTGATTTCTTTCCCTAAGACAAATAATGACCAGCAGCTGGTTCAAATGGCTCTTTGGCTGAAAGACATTAAAATACAGAGTCTGCCTTGAAAACCTAGGGCTTTTAAAATGTTAAATGTTATTTACAGTGCTTACATCCTATGGAGTTAAATGAACAATTTCGTTTCTGGATTGTTATTTATTTGCTAACTGTGCTATTTCATAAAAGCAAACATGCCATTGGGCCTGTCTTATGTCACCAAAAACAATTAGGCACATAAAATGACAAAGAAAGAAAGAAAGAGAGCTGGGCCTGGTAGCACATGCCTTTAATCCCAGCACTCGGAGGCAGAGGCAGGTGGATTGCTGTGAGTTCAAGGCCAGCCTGGTCTACAAAAGAAGTCCAGGACAGCCAAGGCTACACAGAGAAACCCTGTCTCAAAAAATAAAAAGAAAAAGAAAGAAAGAAAGAAAGGACAGTCATAAATGAAGGGGAAATCATAAGCACACAGGGCATTAAAAATTAGAGATGACCAGTCATGTAATACATTGGATAATAATGCAGTTTCTTTTTAAAAAAATATTTTTATTATGTTTCTTTTTTAACATATACATTTATATTATTACACATGAGTAAAATAAACTACATACAGCAAGAAGAACCACAAGACAATCAGGAATTATATAAATGTTACATTCATAGTGATTTAGCTATTTGTATTTGGCAAACTTGAAGTAAACATCTTTTCTAACTTGTTGGTTATAAATTTCTGAATGGAGATTAATACCTATCATATCTCATCTCTATTAACTTAAAACATCTATCTTGGTCTAAAAACATCTTAACCCCTAATCTACTAAGCTTAACTGTAAGACTAAGCTATCTGGTCTTCAAACTCATCAGAGACTTGAGAAGGGATAAAACTTAAATACCTGAGTGAACCCGGAGTGCAGGTTAGCAGCTTCCAAAATAAAAAAAAAAAAAAATGACTGAGACAGTTTACTGCCTGAACAGTCACACAACACGCTCTATAACTTTGGAGCATCATCTTCAGCCTTCTGGCCCAATATACCTGACAGACATATTTGTGAGGCAGGAACCGTTGAGGACTTAATTACCCTGTCTTGGCAGAGTTTGGCCGTTTTAACTCTGCCTGCATCTAAACTTGCCCAATGATGCAGTTTCTTAAATGATCACAATATGCCAGGCACTTGTAACAGTCATTTCTATATAACACTGACAACCAGGTAACGTGCAAAGTAGGTATTTTAATCCCTCCTCTGTAGGTGAGAAAATGATGCTTCTAACACCTACGTTAAGCCTACGTTAAGCTTCCCACCTATAGGATAATACTGCAGACATCCAAACTCAAGTGGCTGAAAACAGTGTTGACACAACAGAGCTAGAAATAGTATGGATATTTCTGAGGGAAAACAAAATGCCAGGCTGGGGAGATGGTTCAGCAGTTAAAGGGCTTTCCATGCAAGCAAGAAGCCCAGACCTCAGATCACCAGCCCCGAGGTGGATGCTAAGTGGGTGTGGTAACCCACCTATACTTCCAGCCTTTGAAGGAAGATACCCAGACTCCCATCCCTTCCCTTCAGCCCACCTCTCAGCAAACTTGCTAGCAAGATTAGCTGTTTGTTGAGGTCTAGGTTTGATTGAGAGACTCTGCCTCACTGAATAAGATGGAAGAGGTTTGAGGAAGATCCTGACAGCAACTTTGGGTCTCTATGCACACACTTGCCTGCATTTACTCACACAAGCGTGCACACACACACACACAAGCGTGCGCGCACACACACACACACACACACACACCTGTGCTCTTTTGTATTCATATACACACATGCACACACACCACATATGAAAATATCTGATTTTTTTCCTAAATACAAGGTCTTTCACTGTCATATTGTCAGACTAGGAAATGGTATACATTAGCAATGCTCAATGAGAATCTATTATGAATAAGTATTTGAGAAATCCTTGACTGAGGATGTTCTTAATTTAAAGCCAGGAGATTGATCACACAAATAGTGGGTTCTTTTTGTTTGTGTGTTTTTTACGCTATCCTGGGGAAAATATGGAATCAGTAAAATGAGAACATAAGGCAATTACAGAAAAATCTATGAGCATCTGTTCTAAAAGGTAACTTTTAGGAATAGGACCGACAACGGCCCGTTTGCTATTTAGTAGGAAATAGAAGAGAGGGTTTCCTGGATGGAAGGCACGCCTTCCACTATCTGCATGAGTATGCAAGTGAACAGACATGTTACCCACAGACATCCTGCGTTAGAAGACAAGAAACCCTGAGAAAATAATAAAACTAATAAAAAGAAATATCAAATTGTCAAATTTATCAACACAGGTACAGAAGCTGTCTAATCGTAGAAAACTTCAAATGGCCCCATTTTTAATAAAGGAAAGGAGTAAAAAAAAAAAAAAAAAGATTTTTCTGGACAGGGAAAACGTATTAGATGCTTGATATATTTAAATTTGGTTTTGCACTCTTACCCGTACAGAGGAAGACAGAAAACTAAGTTGAGGAAATAAAACAACGTTCGAGTTTTCTAACTTTTACCTATTTAGTTAAGTTTACCTTTCCACATTCTCTGAAACAGTTACCTGGTTTCAGGTTGTCTTCCTGTGTGATGTCAGTCTTCCTGTTCCCTGCACATGCTCTTTATAGAACAAAGGGAAATGGTAATGTCATGGTGGATAAAGAAACTCATAATCCAACAACTATATTACATTACTGGAGAACATTTTGAAGTAAAGCAGAAATAGATTAGATGCTAATAATAAATTTTTTGTTTGTTTATTTGTTTGCAATGCATCACCTCAAATCACTTTTGGGAAGAAGCAGTGTCTACAGACAATATATAAATTGGGAAAAACAAGATTCATCACAAAATATTTTTAAAGCCAACAGTAGCTAGAAAAATCAGTGCCCAAATTAGCACAAACTGATTTAAAAAAAATAAGCATGCCTCAATTTGATTTTTTTTTTACCATATATTTGCCTTAGGCAGACAAAATATGGGAGGAAGTGGACCATTGCCAGACCTAAAACGTTTCTCTGAGCTCTATCAACTTCTATTAATGGGCAGTGACGCCATGCTGGCTCCCTGCCAGGCCGCAGTGCATTTGGAGTCGCTCAGCTGGCTGGTTGGAAGCAGGCATTGCATCAGAAGCGAGACAGAATGACAAGAGTGTTGAGAAATGGATGTCGAGAGTTGGCATCGTGTGACGACAGAGGATCATGGCACCTGTGAGGTGACCTCTTGGCATACGGTGGGGGGGGGTCCTGGGAGGGAAGAGCTGACCCCAGCAAGCTCTAGCCTCCACTGCACTGCCCAGTCACAAGGCCCTGGTGTTATGAGCAGCCAGGGTAGAAATTAACCTCACCGGCTAGAAGCCATTAGCTTTGTCTGGTTCAGCCAGTGTAGCAGACTCACAAATGCATTCACAAAGATGTATTGGCTTTTCCTGAACTCTCTGAGTGTAATTGTCCCAAATTGCGCTCAGTAGCTTGTCCTAGCATTGATTACAAAATAGTGTTTTAAAGAGAATCTGCACAGTGAGTCATTCAGAAAAGGCCTTAAGCTGGTTGCTCCAAACAGGTACATAGCTTGAAAGAGTGTTTTTCTCCATGTAGTGTTAAAGCGGTTGGCATAAGGTCTGAGTTTGATCTGGGTAGAAGTTCTTACGTCTGCCATGTCATTAAACTGGAATTGAACAGCTCCCTGTTTCTTGCCTGCAGCTAGAACACTAAGTACAATTAAAAAAACAAAACAAAACAAACAAACAAAAAAGTCATTAGTCAGTAAGCACCCAGACTCCTTCTCCAGGGGTCCTCCCACTATCTGCTTCCCACCTCCTTTTTTTTTTTTGGTTTTTGGAGATAGGGTTTCTCTGTGTAGCCTTGGCTGTCCTAGACTTGCTTTGTAGACCAGGCTGGCCTCGAACTCACACCCGATCCACCTGCCTCTGCCTCCTGAGTGCTGGGATTAAAGGCGTGTGCCACCATGCCCAGTTTTTCCTCCTCCTTCTTAAGTAAGAGGCATCGAGCATTCACTTACAATCCCAGGAAGCAAGGGTGCGGCTCACCCCTGGAACACCCTTTGCCAGTCCTCCTTGGCACCGCCATCTTGAGTGTCTCCTAGAATCCAGTCCGTCACCAGTCCTGTTGATTTCGCTTTGCTTCCATCTTTACCTCTCTCACCGTGTGTCTCATCGAAGGTTCAAACCTGTATTTCCTAACAATGGGGCTATTTGTTCTTAGCCTAACCCTTACTGAAACCCCTGCAGTCCATGTTGATGCAGCACCAACAATGGGGGAATCAACTTGTTCAGACTACTGCAACAAAATAGAGGAGTCTGGTACACTATAAATAACAGGAATGAGTCGCTCTACAAGTTGAAAGGGCCAAGATGGATGCCACTCTCTGCACGTGAAGGGGTGCTTTGCTGCCGTGTCCTCTCAAAGAGACTGACTACTGTGTACCCACCTGCAGGACTTGTGGGTGCAGGAGCCAGTTCTCTCAAGATTCACCTTCTTATCACCTCCCAGGTGATCTGAGTACCGCCATCACGTGCTAAGTCTGACATATGAATTTTAGAGGGATAACAGCATTCAAGTCAAAGCAACGAAAACTATGGCATCCACATAACTTTCCTGCCCACATTGTTAGCCATTCACAATATATTACCCTACAACCTTCAAGCTGAAGACTTAAACCTCTGGGCTGAAAACATAGAGTCACTCCCCACACTTCCACCAGAACTGCTTGTTGTTTCCAGAATGTACTAGACTATTCTAGTACTCCCATCCGCTAACTCAGTGGCTCTCGACCTCCCTGATGCTGTGACCCTTTAATACAGTTCCTCGTGTTATGGTGACCCCCTCCCCCCCACTATAAAATTATTCCATTGCTACTTCATAACTGTAGTATCGCTACTGTTATGTAAATACCCAGTATGCAGACTATCTGACATGTGACACAACCTCCTCCCCCCAACCAGGTTGAGAACCGCTGTAATAAATAAACACCTGCATATCTTTCCACAGAGCCCAGCATCGCCTCTTAAACACAGCCGCTCAGATTAGGAGGCTAATGCGTGGGTTCTCACTGTCCACTCGTAGGAGTCCACATGCTGAGAATGAATGCCCTCTTTCTAAGGCATAGAAGGGCACTGCGTGGGCTGGCGACAACACTCCTCCACAGACAGGAGCTAACACCTTCTTCTCTGCTTCCCTTCTGTACCTCATGCGTAAGGCAGCCACTGATGGAGCTTAGGTTGAGGAAGGGAAGGTGGAGACCTGAATCGGCATTAAGAGCTATACCGTCTCCACTGTATACTGGGTTTCCACGTTGCCCTTTTCCCAAATGCTCTCTAAATTTAGTTGTCTCTTCCCATACTCTCTCCCTCTGTCCCTCTCCCAAGTTGACCCCTCCTGTTCCCATCCTTACCTGGCCCCAGTCCACAGGCAAAATCTGTTTTATTTCCCTCTTTGTTACTCAGGCTTTCTGGGTCATGGGGGCTCTCACAGAGACTGAAGGAGGAATAAAGGAGCCTTCATGGGTGTGTGCTAGGTTGTCCCCATGTGTGTTATAGTTGATGGTGTTTTCATGGGACTCCTAACTGTGGGAATGGAGGTGTCTCTGACTCTTTCCCCTGCTCTTGGGACCTGTTTCCTCCTACTGTGTTGTCTAGCCCAGCCCTGATATGAGGGGTTGTTTTCTACTCTAACTGTATCTTCCTATGCAGCTGGGCTGATGACCCTGGGAGGCCTGCTCTTTTCTGGAGGGCGCAGGAATGGATCTGAAGGAGAGGGTGTGGGTGGCACTGCTGCAGAGGTAGAAGTCTGGCATATCCGGATAGCCAGCTGAGCTCAGTCTACTAGGAAGGACTCCCTTTCTTGGTGGGGTTCTCTCTTCCTCTGATCTGGGACTCCCCATGCCCCCAACCTCCCCACTTCACCCCCTACCCCCCCCCAATATCCTCTAAGGAGCATTACATAGCCCTCAAGGAAGAGTCCAGGCCAGACCGTTCCTGATAAAACCTGTTCTGCAAGCACCTGAGGATTCCTGGAAGTACCCTTCCCTATGCTAAGGAGATCCTAGCCTTAATCAAATGACCTTTAATTGTACCTAGAAGTTCTTCCCCCACCCATAGGATAATTAACTGCTGCATTTTCCTTCTTGTCGTTGGACCCTGTGCTACTGCAGTAAAGTACTAATGTATATTAAATATCCCTGGCCCTAGTTCCAGTAAATTAGACGAATTCACCCACAAACCCCTCCCCACTGCCCAAAGTTTATCAATAAAGGCTGGCGTATTCTCTAGAATGCTTGCACTTCCTCCACCATAACCAGCTGAGACTCCATTTATTTTGGGGAAGAACCGCTGCTGGATACCTAGTGGTCAGGGAGTGATGGCCGAACTGCCTTGGCAGCCTGTGGAGCCTGCTCCATCATAGCCACTAGCTTGGAGCTGACTGCTGGCAAAGCATCCGCCCGCCCGGTTCTGTGTCTCATTTGGACCTACCTGCCAGCTTGTTTTGAACATCTACCTGCTAGCACAGCAGCTACACACAGGACTGTTAACACTTTGGTATCATCTTGGGATTGTGGAGCTCCACTGCCCTCTGATACCAGCAATTTCATTCTAAAAGACCAGTCATTTCCACCTCCCCAGGTGACCCCGGGAGCCTAGGCTAGCACAGGAGCCTCTCCCTAAAGCGCTCTAGTCGCCTCTGAGAGAGAATCCGGACCTTTGAGCTCCAGGTCCATTGGTTCTTGAGAGGGGATGGAGGGGGGAGGGAGGGAGGGTAGGAGGGAGGGCTGGGAGGAGTGGACAGAGAGAAGGCTGCCGTTGGGATGTGTTGAAAGACAAAGTAATTCCCTTATATTGGTTCTGCCTCATTAACTGTTAAGCCTAGCACCAGGCAAGTAAGAGACAACTACTTAATAAGCAAAAGTGTAGGTTCTCAGTAGTTCAGAGAACTATACTATTACAGATCATGAGTGTATTCCTTGAAGACATAGTTTTCAAGCAAGGTATGTGCGTCAGAACTTTCACATCTGATGAAGGAAGATCTGGTCCAGTGAGTCGAATCAAGTCAATGACTCTAGCTGATGACTATCCACTCTCTTTTTTTTTTGGTTTTTCGAGACAGAGTTTTTCCAGAGTTTCTCTGTGTAGCCTTGACTGTCCTGGACTCGCTTTGTAGACCAGGTTGGCCTTGAACTCACAGTGATCTGCCGGCCTCTGCCTCCTCCTTAGAACTGGGATTAAAGGCGTGCGCCACCACTGCCCGGCTGACTACCCGCTCTTGAGATCATCCTTAAGGGCATCCTTGGGGAGACGCTAGGCCTTTTATAACCTTCCAACCACTGGTCTCTGCTTACTGGAGGAAGCAGCACAGTGCGAAGGCCTCACAACAGGAAGCTGACCGGAAACAAGTTGCTTGCGGTCTTGTTCCGTGTTTAGACTTCTGTTCGGGGAAGGGCGTTTTCCTCTCGCTTTTGTGAGAGCCAAGTACCACTTTCTGGATGCCGAGAATTGCGGCAGGCACGTGACAATGCGAACTGGTGAACTGATGAAGTGTACATCTTGGCTGCAGGCAGGGATTGGGGGCTGCGTGTGCCAAGTCGTTTTCTGCTGTAAGATGCAGTGTTTAGAACGGTGTAGCCTGTTATCCTTGGCAGGGCCCTCTAGTTAGGGCTGCTCGAGTGCTGGGTAACTTGTATATTCTCTATGGGAGACTATAATACCTAAAAGCTCCAAGCCTCCCCTTCCCCCCCCTCCCCTCCACTCTCTCCACCCCATCCCACCCCTACCCCTCCTACCCCCCCACCCCTTGCCCCCCCTACCCCCACGCAGTTATCTCAGGACAACAGCACTGCCTGAGAAGCTGACAGACCACAGATTTTTTAAGCAAGCCAAGCTTCTGTGTTTCACTTCCATCACAGTATTCGCCAGCAGGAGTGTCTTCATCTATTTTAAAGAAGGAGATAGTAAGTTCCTAGAAGAACACTGTACATTTCAGAAAAGCATCAAGGGATGGAGAGAGAATAAAGAAGAAGATCAAAGATGGATGATCAAAGATGGATGAGGAGGTGCAAACCTATATCCCTGCACTTAGAGATGGAGCCAAGAGTTTCAGGTATATAGTAAGTTTGAGGCCAACCTGCACTATATAAGACCCTGTCTCAAACAGCTATTAAAAAAACAAAAAACAAAAAACAAAAAACAAAAAAACAAAGCAAAAGGCTATTAAAGCCACATCTCTTGTAGAGAATACTAGGAATTTGGCTTCTATTTCAAACAGTTTTCCTGTGCCTAACACTGAAAGATTAAAAAAAAAGAAAATGCCCAACGTTTCAACATGTACAGTTTGTTTATTCTCTCTCCCATGTTTTAATTTGGCATTTTCTTTCAAGTACCAAACCCAGTAAATGTTATTTAAATGGGAGGAGAAAAAAAATCATTAATGACTGCCAGAAAACCATTTCCCAGCCAGCCAGCCAAACCACAAGCATCCAAAGATATGATTTCATTTTTAATCACATAACGAGCCAAAGAATGTCAACTAGAAACATAAAAAGGAAGAAATTTTTCATTTAGTCTAAAACTTTATCAGAAGGATTTTTGATTTTTGATTATTTGATGATAAGATAGTTTGCTGGTCAAGAATTACATCAGAACTTCGTGCTGACAAAATAAATGAGAGGATGCTAGCAATTAATGAACGCTGGACTTGAGCATGCATTTTTCCACCCCAAAGCTTGGAGTATCTGTTCTTTCCTCATCTGCAAAACGGATGCCCTGAACTCAGACTGTGGAGCAAGAAACTAAAGATGGCAGACAGCAAGCTGGGCGGTGGTGGCGCACGCCTTTAATCCCAGCACTTAGGAGGCAGAAGCAGGCGGATCGCTGTGAGTTCCAGGCCAGCCTGGTCTACATAGAAAGTCCAGGACAGCCAAGGCTACACAGAGAAACTCTGTCTCGAAAAACAAAAAACAAAAACAAAACAAAACAAAACAAAAGATGGCAGAAAGCAAAGACAGAGGTGTTATGGCCTGTGTTCTGTAAGCATCAAGTCTTAGAAGAACGCACATCAAGTGGGGAGGCCAGCCAACTGCCTTGATCCTCTGGGATGGCCTCCATATGCCTGAAGCTGGGAGGAAAAGCAAGGGGGAACCTTTTCTGCTAAGAGTTCTCTATACACGCCCCAATCTAGGAGGAAAGGTGTAGACTCCTTGCAAGTCCCTCACTGTGATGTTGTTGTTTCCAACAGCCTGGGCATATTGCTCTTGTTTTGTTTAAAATGTGAAATATAAATACAATACACCTATGTTTCCATCCCTTCTTGAGAGCCTGTATTTAAAAGCAAGCTTGCCTTTTCCCTGCACTGAGCATATAGGCCAGACTGCCGCCGTTTGCCGCCCTTATGTGTGTGCTTTCACTTCATTCTTTTGAGTCTGAAGAACCCAGCTCACTTTTGTTATTCCAATTTAGGATTATGTAATCCGCACCACGGTTTAGTGACAACAAACAGAATGTTATCTCTCCCTAGGATGTAGCAGTGAGCAATTTTTAAATTTTTAAAATTGTATGATTCTTGGGTGAAGGGTACCGGTGTGCGCATGCCGTGACACACATGCGGCGCTCAGGGGACAATTCTGTGAGTGAGTGCTCTCCTCCCACCTGTTTAACGGTTCTAGGGAGCAGTTCCGGTGGTCAGGCTTTCACGTCAAGCACTTTCAGCCGCTGAGCCACCTTGACAAGCACCAGTGGTTTCATAAACAGAAAACTAATGACACCGGACCAGTTTTTCTAAAACACGTATGTGCATGCAGATCACGTGGAGAGCTTGTGAGAAAACAGGTTCTCATTTTGCTGGTCTGTGGAGGGGCCCAAACGGCTTCCCTTCTAACTCACTCCTGGTCCAGTGCTCCTCGGTCCTCAAACGGTGGCTCGTACCAGACGGAATGTAATCTTGCCTCCAGAAACGTAAGTCAGCTGGTGACACCGGAAAGTGAGGAGAGTGCATTGCTTTTGCTCTCCCTATTTACAAGCAATTCCTAGCCCGAGGATGATGAGTTGGAAGCCTTGCTTATTGGCTGATGTGAAGGCTCTTCCACGTCACCATGGGCCTGGGTTGTTCTGTCTTTCTGCTTTGCTCAACCTGGGTTTGGTTTAAAGTCTCAAGACGTCTTCCTGCTGTCATTTCCATATTCTAGTCAGCAGCAGAGGATGCGCCGAGGACAAACGGGTGTTTAGCTGGGTCAGTCCCTTCTAAGGGAGCAGCCGTGAGGTGCCACCAATAACTTTCCCTTTCATCTCATCATCTAAAATTTAGTCATCTACCTAGAGGGAAGAATTAAAAATATGGCAACACCGGGATTGGGGTTCACTTGGTAAATAATAAGGGCCGAAAGGAAACCAGGTAGACTTTAGCACTCTATACTCTGAGTCACATGAGATAAATTGTAGGTTCTCCATTAGTCAGGCCTTGCCCTCTGGACCACGCCCAACTCTAAAAGCACAGTAACTATAGTGCCAAAGTGCACTCGAGGCTGGCTACCGTGTAGCAAGTCTGGCCTCTTCACTTCCCTTCTTGACTGAAGCCATCATCACACGATGGAGGGACCCAGTTCATCCATTCTACCTTGTTGCTGCTGCCTTTTGAAGAGCATACTTGGTTTTGCTTGTATCTTTGGGTTCTCCGATGCTAGGGAAACAGTTACTGTCACACCAACCAAGATCTTGGCTCAAAGGAGACTGCCATAGATGGCAAAGTATTGTCCCCGAGTTCATGCTATGTACATGGGGAATGAGTCCAAGCATCTGCCTTCCCTTCTTGGTGCTCATCAGTTCGTTCTTGATCAGCTGTGGCGTTAGACAAGGTACAGAGCCCAACCCGGCCCCCTGACTGCGTGAGCGAGTGGATCTTTGCCCAGCGGTTTCCAGGGAACAGGAAGAGGCCAAGAAGCAACCCACACTCCTGAGAGGGAGGCTTCTAGAGGGAGTAAAATCTCTATGGCTCACCAGCGATGACGACGGCTCACAGGCAATGATTGCTCACAGGCAAGATGTTCCCTGGGGTCTCCTCCATGGACTCTAAGCTCAGCAGTAAAAGGTGGAGGACAGCAAGGCAGCCATTAGTCTCCTTTACCTCTCATCTCGAGGACTTCATTCCTCCATTTTTTTCCCCATATGACGTCACAAAAGCAGCTTGTGGATCGTTTCGTCAACGCTTCAGTATAGACAGTCCTCACCACTAGGACTTCACTCCTTGAAAATAATGTGTATAAATTAACCCAATGTAATGTTCTTAATTGTCTTTAAATTTTATATGTGTGTTGTTTGTACGTATGTCTGTGCACCACATGCGTACCTAGTGCCTCTGGAGGCCAGAAAATGGAAATGAGATCTCCTCCTGAAACTGGAACCACAGTAGGTTATGTGTTGTCGTGTGGGTGCTGGGAACCAAACCTGAATCTTGTAGAAAAATAGCCAGCGTTCTTAATCCCTGAGCCATCTCTCCAGCCCCCTCACAGTAGCTTTTTAAAGCAAGGTAATGTGATCTATTAGCATGAATTTAACTACCAGATTTTGGTGTGGGAAGAAGTAACCCAAGAATATGCATTGTCAAGTATAAATACAAACAGATTAAATGGTTTTAATATATATTTATTGCTATTTTTCAAGTCTTACAGGTAGAGTTCTAATCTATTAAGTGTAAATTGGTATTAAAAATGATTGAATTTTTAATTGAAGTAACATATTATGATACAAGGTAATCACTGGATACTAAAAATATAACCATATTCTCTCTCTCAGTGGTAGTTTTTTTGGGATTGAACCCAGAGTCTTTTGCACACAGGCAAGTGCTCTGCCACTGAGTTATACTGCCATTCTATGTTCCACGAAAACATACTTTGAACAATGAAACACTCCCTGTCTTTAGGCACACTGGGACTCCCTTGCTTTATAATAACTGCAATAATACTTCTGCAAAGGAGATTGGGGTTCAAGTATTGAGTTGCATTTGAACTTGGCTTTTTTGATTGATTCATCCCAAAAATTGTTGGCCTAGCAAAATATTCCACTGATGAAAAACAAAACATAATCCCAGCAGCCAGGAGGACCAGGCAGGAGGATGGAGAGGCTAAGATCAGCCTGAAGTTCCTGGGAAGGCCCTGCCACAAACAGAGCTTAGAAACCCAAGGGAAAGGGGTATACAGATTCCTGTGACCCCACTGACCCTAGTTTCACACCGGAAGTTCAGGATCTTCACTCATTCATAAGTTAGTTAATAAGGTTGTCATATGTGCCAAGCTCTCTTCCAGATGTCTACATTCAACAGCACATACAGGGGACAAAAGTACTTACACATCCACTGCTTATAATCATTCTTATGACTTGGTAGGAGACTAAAATGTTACCTCTCCACCCCAGCTTTGGCAGCAGGATGAAAGTGACCCTATTCTAAGTCACTGAGGGGTTCCAAGACACTGTTGCTAAACCATAGCACGCCACGACACCGTCACCTGGCCTTGTCTTTTGTCAGTTCTTTCTCAACGAACAGCAAGACAAACTGAATACCTACGATTGCTGAAAATCTCATTCTTCTTCCAGAATGACCTTAGATGTCACAAAAGGAAATTACAGCCAAAACACTCTTCTTCTTCTTCTTCTTCTTCTTCTTCTTCTTCTTCTTCTTCTTC
>OU015758.1:5849964-5862750 GCA_907169655.1 Acomys percivali | reverse complement strand
TCTTCTTCTTCTTCTTCTTCTTCTTCTTCTTCTTCTTCTTCTTCTTCTTCTTCTTCTTCTTCATCATCATCTCGAGAACTCCAGACAGACCATTTTATTTTAAATAAATTAAATGAAGATCCTGGAAACGTCATCAGGACCATGTAGGAGGCAGCTGTCTCACACAGAGCTCCATGGAGACTCTTGAAAGGGGTTCCAAGAGCAGGCTAAACAGGGTGAATAGCTGCTTCTGGGCCAGGAAGCTTAGAGTAGCAGCTAGAAACTCATGCACACCTGACCAGCCTATTAAGTGAACAGCATCGGCTCCCGTCATCTACAGTCATTGTGAATGAGTGAATGAGTGAGAGTGTGTGTGTGTGTGTGTGTGTGTGTGTGTGTGTGTGTGTGAGAGAGAGAGAGAGAGAGAGAGAGAGAGAGAGAGAGAGAGAGAGAGGGGTTGGATCTGGGAGGATGTTATGTGGAAGCACGAAGGTAAATATGATAAAAATGCATTGTATGCTTATTGAAATGCTCAAAGTTTATTAATAAAAAAATGCTATGCTAAAAGAAAAGATAGCCAGGCACGGTGGCGCACACCTGTAATGAATGCCAACACTCCGGGAGGCCGAGGCAGGCAGATCTCTGTGAATTTGAGGTCAGCCTGGTTTACAAAGTGAGTCCAGGACAGCCAGGGCTACATAGAGAAACCCTGTCTCAAAACAAAAACAAAACAACCCAAAAAACAAATGAAAAGAAAAAAAAAAGAATAAGCATTGTGGTTGGGAATACAATCAGAGTGGGGTGTGGGTAACATATTGATTGAGTGTGACTTAGTGTACACTATGCACATGGCTCCTTTTTGCTTTGTAAAAGTGCTGGGGTGGGGAGGGGGAATGTGCTGATGTATCAGTTCTGTGTTTTATCAAGAATTCCCCTCCCCCCACTGAAAGTTTTATTGTTCAACTTAACTCTTTATGTTCTCTTGTTAAAATGGCTGTACTAAGGAGACTCATCAAAATGTCCTATGTCTCATTGTTTGTCAGGCAAGCATTGTTTCAATTTGAATGTTATCAAGTGAAAGCTCTCACCAGCTCAGAGTGGCCTCTGAGTGTGACTGTTGGGGTTGGGGGAGGGACGGGGACGTGGGAAGACCCTGTCTGTGCTCCTGACTGAAAGAGCTGTCCTGGAAAACTCCCCAAGCTAAGCAGGGCTGCTGCTGGGCATTCCTTAGGCCAGAAGTCTGGAAGTCAAGAGGGCCGAACCACCCAGCTGAGCTCTTCCTCAGCAGAGCTGGCATCTGGCTTGGTCAGTCACGGGTAGATGGAAAACACCACGCTTCCCCACCCTCTCTTCCCACGGCTGTGATAGGGAGCTGATGATTCCAAGCATTCATGCCCGTGGGACCCAAAGGATACCAAATCTCCCTTGCCTGTGATGTTTCAGCTGAATTTCACCTTGAGCGCTGTCACTGGGACGAGAGACACCATTGTAGGGCCCAGGGCAAGATGAAAATATGGGAGCCAGTGTTCAAAAGTTGTTAAGAGTTTCTAGTGGACAACCAAATGTATTTACAGTGTTCAGCCTTGTCTGCCATTGATCGGATAGAGCCTGGGAGACGGTACAGAAAGCTGAAGATGACAGGCAGGAGGTTCACGGGGCAGTATCTGTGAGGAGAAGGAAGCAGGGTCAGTCTAGGGGGTGAGCTGCCTTTCTATGCAGTAGCACAGAGACCACAATGGCTGCCATACAGCTGCCCCCAAAGAGGGAAGGATTTAGCTTTCCACCCCACCACTTAGCACTCTAACAGTCATTGGCTGTAAGCTGTCCAGAGACAGGGCATGACCTCAAATGAAGTTGAGGTCTTTAGTAGCCAAGGGCCATTCCTAGGAAGACACAGCCCAGCACTTCACCTGCCATCATTTCCAATAGCTGGGGATGTGAGTACCTTCTCCAACAAGGAGATCTGGCCCAGGCACTCAGCACTCCCCTCTGCATCCCACTCCATCCACGGATGAGGTTATTTTTAATTCCTAAAAGAGCTGGCAGTTGACTAGCCTGCTGGTGTGGCAAGGTCACCTTAGTTAACAAGACAAATAGCAAAGAAAGAGAACAGCAGGAAATGTACCGGGACTGTGGTATCCAGGGTGGGAGACTCAGGCATGGAGCTTGCAGAGAGCCACGCAGGTGCCACAGAAATGTGGTGTGTTTTCTAGTGTTTTTTTTGTTTGTTTGTTTTATTTTTTTGTTTTTTGGGTTTTTGAGACAGGGTTTCTCTGTGTAGCCTTGGCTGTCCTGGACTCCCTTTGTAGACCAGGCTGGCTTCGAACTGGGTTTTTGAGACAGGGTTTCTCTGTGTAGCCTTGGCTGTCCTGGACTCCCTTTGTAGACCAGGCTGGCTTCGAACTCACAGCGATCCGCCTGCCTCTGCCTCCCGAGTGCTGGGATTAAAGGCGTGCGCCACCACCGCCCGGCTGTGTTTTCTAGTGTTTTTGACTGTGTACATTTTCCTTGATTTTCCCTTTTCACCACACATCTGATATTTTAAAGTTGAAGTGTTAAAGAATAAGAAGGGAAAACAGAACCGACATTTTGCCTGGGTTGAACTCCAGAGACAAGATGAGGCATCCTCTAGGACAGGCAGAGAATGGTGGATGTGAAAAAGTCCCACCAGGGGCACAGTCTGGATTGAAAGAGAAAGAAAAGAAAATAAAGAAAAGACTATTATCAGATTCAGATGGGATTATAGCAGTGAATGCAAACCAGAAAGGATTGTGTGTGCTGCAGGACAGATACCTTCATAGTGTCCTGTCTAAAGGAAACTCCATTTCCCTAAAAAGGTTAAACAAAAGCCAGCATTCCTTGGGAACTAGTGAAACTGGTTCTCATTTGCAGAAAGGAGAGACTTTCTCCTTATCTCTACCAAAAGGGATGTAGGCTCTCCATTAACATAAGCTTGCACTGCCTATCTGCACATCAAGGTCCATGCTAGCCTCGGGGCTCCCTCAGTCCTTACTCACAAGTACTTGTTATACACTTCAAAGCCTGACTCCGACTCACAGGCTCCCTTCCTCCCAAGCATCCTTCCCTTTTCAAACCTACATCTCCTCCTCTGCTTTCTGGAGAGACAGCCTTGGCAGTTTGGAATAAACTCCCTTCTCCACCCACAGAGGGGCTATTTCGGTTTGTTGACTGCACCCCTCACATTCACACGGTACTTTGTACATTTCTGGATGGGTGAACCGTGAGTCTCTTCTCACAGGGTGAAAAGCTCTGTGACAGCCCAGGTTTCCCTTCCCTCTGTGCCTCAGAAAATGCCTGCTGTCCTACCATATGCAGCTAAGTGCATATTGGGACCTAAAGGACGTCCTTCACAGGGAAGACCGAGGTTCTAAGAGCTCAGTAAGCAGGCAGCCCAGTCTCGGTGTGGGCAGTGCCCATCCTGGATACACTGTTACTTTTCTACTCAATCCTGGGCAGGGAAAAAGAGATTATGTAACTTGACCAAAGTCCTATTGTTACAAAGCATTAGACTTTAGGCTCAAATAGGAACAGAGAATTAGATTTGCAGAGGATTGTCTGCTACTCAGTACACCAGACAAGCCTTTGGCTCCAATTTTAGCAGCTACCCAACTCTATCCTGACTTGCTGAAGCTCGGTGCCTTGTGTGAAGTGCTTTAGAAGCCTCTAAGCCGACTGAGTGACTCCTTCTCAGGATCTCAGGACAAGAACGTCTCGAATGTCTTGAAGTCCTCCAGAAAGCCACCACCCACTTGGGAGATGAAGTACAAGCCTTTGTTCCTTCTGATTTGAAGATGCCTCATTCGGGAACGTTTGTTAAACTATGCAGTTTCTCAGGCTCCCCCCCTACTGAGGCTCACCTGGTCCATAATGGAGATCAGGAGTCTTGCTTCTCCAGCTACCAAACTAACTTATGACTGGGGTACCAAGTACGCCTGTGCGTTTGGGAAGGAATAGTGCCAGTGTGCCCAGGGCCTAGACAAATATAATTTGTATTTCCTTTTTTCAAAAAAGCAATATTTTTATTGCTTGTTGAGAATTTCATACGATGTATTTTGAACATATTTACACCCACTGCCCCCATTACCACTTTCCCCACCCCTGCCCTGTCCCCTCCCACCCAACTTTGAGATTTCTCCGTTCTGTCTTTCTGTTAGTTTCCACTGAGTCTGGTTTATGTTGCTCAGATAGTTCTAGGAGTAGGCTCTACCCTGGTGTGTAGTCAAGATACTAGCAGTAACATCCTGAAAGAAATCTGACTCTCTTTCCCCCAGCAGCTATCAAATGCCAATAACTCCTCAGCAGCAAACAGTAGGGTTTCATGGCCACCTTCGCCTCTGTGCTGGGATTTCTGTCTGCCTGGAGATTGTACGGGTCTTACGCAGGTTATCCGTCACAACCAATACTAGCTCGTATGCGCATCGACCGTTATGTCTGGGAAACGCCGTTTCCTTGATGTTAATCAGGCACCTCTGGCTCTTACAATCTTCCCACTCCCTCTCTCACAAAGGGCTCTGAGCCTTGGGGGTGCCCCATTTAGAACTGAGCAGTCCTGTAGTCTTTTATTCCCTGCACAAGATTGGGAGCCCCCCCCCCCATGAGGATTGAGAGGTACTCTGATTGGTGAATTTCAAAGAACCCTGCACCAATCCCTTGCTCCTTCCTGAGCTGAAGCAGACCTCTCCGATGTGAAGTCCATATTTCCCCGTATGAGTGACTCAACTCCCTTCTCCAAGGCTGGGCTATGGTAGAAAAGCTACAGAGCAGAGGGGGACGCCCACAGCCTCCTGCTCCCTTCACGCACTATGCCGAGGTGTGATTCGTCCTGCCAGGATACACAGACGAGTGGAGACTTGGGTCTGATTTCCATCCCCTGCTGGTGCCAACAACTCACTGTGGTCAATAAAAACTCTCCCGGCTCCTTGAGAGGAAGCCAGTTATCTGCTAGACTTCCTCTGTTTTCCAGAGCTCCGTCTTGGCATCTTTGCCAAGGACATTATTTTGTCTGGATCCACTGCCTGGACCTCTTCACATCCCAGGGAGGCCACAGAAAGAGTCTTAAGTGGTAGAGAGGGGTGCAGGGCACAGGACGCAAGGAATGAAAGGGCATGAAGGGACCGGGTACGGACTGGACCACTGGCCAGTGTCTTTCTAAGACCGATAGGAATCTGTCTCTTTAGAAATCAGTCGGCTCGCGGGTACAAGGACATGCCAGACTCCTTAGAGTCCCTATTTAATTCAGCTCTATGCAGCAGAAAGGCAGAAGGGAGGGGAGCTAGAAGGGTCTCTTTGTCCGTGAGGTTCAATGTACAGTGGAATCTGCTCTGGGCCTATTCGGGCTGTGTATTAGAACTGAGACGCCTAGACAACGGCATCTATAGTCCGTCTTCTGGTTTTATAGCCCCATGCCACAGACTAGCTGATTTATAAGGGATGAAGGCTTATTCAGCTGGTGGCTCTAGAGACTGGGAATCTAAGATCAAGTAGCTTTGTCAGCGATGGTCTCGTCTCTGCTGGGGACTCTGTAGAGAACTGAGACAGTGCAGGGCACCACTCAACAAGAAGGACACACAAGAGACAGAGGGGGAAAAAAAACAACACAATTTTATAACATTCGTTCTCAAGCTAACTCATTTGTTTTGTACATGTGTGCGTTTATTAACTCCTGAATAAGCTGATCCACTCTTGAGAGCAAAGCCCTCACAATCTAATCAATGCCTTAAAAGTCTCACTTGGTTGTCAGTGACATGAGTCTCCTAGCACCTCACATAGGCCTAAAATTTCACCATGAGTTTTGGTTACAACAAGTTTTAGCACAATGGCTCCAATTAACATGGCTGTTGTCCCAGGCATGCACGAATTAGCCATGCTTACTCTTTGGCTCTCACATCTAGTTAGAAAAGTCTCACCTACAAAAAGACCATCAAGGCTGGAGGATCTAGACCCAGGGGATTTCTGCTCAAACTACTGTACCAACCAAGGACAATGCATGCAGTAAACCTAGAATCCCTATTCAGATCTAGCCAATGGACAGTGCATTCTCCACAGATGTGTGAAAAGTGGGCACTGATTGTGACATGAACTCTGATGCCCCATATATGACCACTTCCCCTTGGTGGGGAGGCCTGGTGGCACTCAGAGAAAGGGTAAGCAGGCTATCAGGATGAGACCTGATAGGCTGTGATCACATGATGGGGGAGGAGGTCCCCTTCTGTCACAGACCTAGGGAAGGGGAATAGGGCGAGAGAGGGAGGGAGGGAGGAATGGGAAGATACAAGTGAGGGGATAACAACTGAGATGTAATCTGAATAAATTAATTAAATTTTAAAAAGGAAAAAAATTCTTGAATTTTTGTTAGAGGTCAAAATTCCTCTTGTCTAAGATTCTAATTCCTGACTTTTTTTTATTCCTGACTTTTTTTTTTAACCAAGGATGCCTGTAGGTTTTCACAGATGTTTTGTTGCTGTTGTTTCTTGAGAGAGGATCTCATACAGCCCAGGCTACCCTAGAACTTGCTATGTGCTTGAAGATGACTTTGAATTTCTGATTCTAGCGCATCTATCTCTCAGATGTTGAAATTATAGGCATCACACACGTCACCACGCTTGGTTCATGCGGAGGCCTTATGCATGCCGGGAGAGCACTCCACTGAGCACTCCAACTATTCCAGAAGATCCTTCAGCTTATGGTGACTGCTCACATGGTTGCATATGGTGTCATCTCCCTCAAACTCCCCTGGAGAAGCAGAAGGTCATTTCCAACTTGTGACGTTTACTGAGTCATCTAGAGGAGAGGCTTCCACATAATAGGTGCTCAGTAAAAGTCACACACCTAACAGCTTTGTGCGAAGGCTATGAGCTTAGTCCTGTGGACTCCACTGTGTGCCATTTATTCACTGGCAGAAAGAAAAGTAAAAGGTAATTAACCAGCTGTTGAATATGGAGCCTCTGTGAGTGAAGCAGCCACTGGAACAGAGACCTGTGGGAACTTCAACTCTGTGATAGCAGATCATCCATGAAGTCATCCTGGACTTGTTTTCTTACATCAGGGCTGGATGCTCTCTGCACAGTCCCTGTGAAATTTCTTTATAGGAGATTTCTCAACACCAAATAAAAGCGTGCCCTTTAAATCTTTCAAAGGAGGTCCAGCTGTTAGTTTTGGCTGGGGATAAGGGGGGAACTATCTCCAAAGGAGGTAGCAAAAAGAGACAAACAATGATGTCACTGAAATGGCCTTATTTTCATCAGAAGCTAAGTTCAAATACCCTCAGGGAGAAAAGTTTTATTTTGCCTCAAATTTTTATAGCTTTCTCAAATTTTTTCCCTTTGCCTTTGCCTTGTAGGTGATATAATTTTATTTATTTATTTTACCACAATTGGTAAAGAGATATCTTAGAAACCAGACACCCAATGTTGACTGTCCAGCAGAAAAAATGTAGTCTGAGCCCTGCTTCTTGTACTAAATGTCGCTGAGATGTCTCCTGAGAGTCTATAAGGTCCTGAACTTAGGACAAGTTAGAAGTTGGACTTTGCTCTCAGTAGAGTTGATAGATCCAGACCAAAAAAAAAAAAAAATCATATTTTTCCTGACATGTGAGATGCTGGGCCAGTTCTCAAGATAAGAAGCCCCAGGAAGACTCTCTTGGAGGTCATCCAAGGTCTCCCACGCTTTGCTCTCCTCTTCCTAGGACACAGCGACCAGTGGTCTAACCTGCTGCTAAGACCCCAAGCTGTCCTGTACTGGTGGTGCAAATATGCCTTCCGAGGAAAAAGTAACCCAGTCTCTTCTATCAGTTCTCCCACGTGGAACAGAGTTTGGGAGTCATGGAGCCCAAAAAGGGGGGCGGGCGCATACCTGTCAAACCACTCATTTGCAGAGGTGGCTTTCTAATATGGACATCCCAAGCTGCCTAGTGTCCTGTGGACAAAGCATAAAGTGAACAGAACTTGAACCTTGTCTCTGCACTTCACTCTCGCTGTTCATTCCTGGACTCTACTTCCCTTGGCTTTAGCTTCCTCCTCTTCGTGCTTACAATGTGAACATACACCTCAAGGTCAAGGCGTTTCCTTAAGGGTTAAGTGAAGTAATACTTGTAAAATATTTAACATGATAAGCGCTTAGTAAATGTCAGCTCACTTGGTCTTACAAGACAGTCTAATTTCCCATAACACGAGGGTCACTCTCAGCTGGGAGTGATCTTGGGCTACTCTGTCCCAGATCTCACTTTCAACAATGATCTCACTTGTGCTAATAGTTCAGCTCTACCCTATGAGAAAAATGAATTGTTTAGAGAGCCAAGTGTCCTGTAACTCAGATAGCAAAGCAATATCTTCTTTACTGTGGAAAATATGTAATAAGCCCTTAATCCACGTTTTCGAATGAATTATTCTCTGGCTTCAACAGGGAAGAGGTTCCTTAGGGGCAAAAGCAGCCACTCATGAAACAGCTCATAACAATCACGTCATGCGTGGTTGGTTTGACCATGACTAGAATCCAATTGTCCTTTGGGTCATTAAATTATTATAAATCACCCTGATTGGTTCTTTTGTCAACTTGATACAAGCAACAGTCATTTGGGAGGAGGGGATCTCAATTGCGAAAATTCTCCCATCAGATTAGCCTATCGGCAAGCCAGCGGGCATTTTCCTTGATTAACAATTGGTGTTGTGGTGCTGCCCCTAGGCAGGCAGTCCTTTGGGGTACAAGAAAACAAGCCATGAGGAGCAAGCCAGTAAGCAGCACTCTTCCATGGCCTCTGTAGCAGTTCCTTCTCCCAAGCTTCTGCCTTGACTTCCTATCTTTGGTTCTCTAGATGGCAGATTACAAGATGTAAGATGAAATAAACTCTTTCCTCCCCAAGACGGTTTTGGTCATGGTGCTTTCCCTTAACTACGACATAAAGGGCATCTGTATGATTAGCTGTCAATGCTTTCCATATTCTACACAACAGCATCAAACCCAAGAGCACGGGAAAGTGGAAGCCAGACTTCTAATTTCAGTTTGGTTTTGTTTTTTGACACAGGGTTTCTCTGTGTAGCCTTGGCTGTCCTAGACTCGCACTGTAGACCAGGTGGGCGTTGAACTCACAGGGACCCACCTGCCTCTGCCTCTGCCTCCCGAGTGCTGGGAGTTACTATAGATGTTAGCTTCTGATTTCTCTAGACAGCGTTGCTCTCAGTGTACATACATCTAAAAGCTCTCTTGCTTACTAACTTGTAAAAGCTGTTGTAGAATAGGAGGGCAGGAAAGCACAGCCACAAGTACACACGATGATGTCCTGAGAGACAAGGAAACTGGTGTACTAAGTGTGACCAGATTTTCCCAAAAGCCAATATGCAAGTCTGGGTGGTGGCAAAAAAAACCAAAAATCCAAAACCCAAAACCCCAAATTTTCAAGCGAGTATTTTCAAAAACACTTTTGTGAAGTAATGACATTTGAAAAAGCACTCAAGCAAACCACCATCATTGAATAAGCAGCAACTCTATCTAGCCCCAGGGCCATGTTGGACACAGTAGACTGAAGACTCTTTCTGAGCTTGTAGAAACATCTGGGTGTAGAAAACCCAGGTGTGCTGAGGAAATCAACTCAGGATACAGCATCCAACTCAGGAAGAGACACAAGCCCCATGTACTCATACAGGCAGGTAGTAGCTGGCCACCAGAGCAGAGGGATGACAGGCTGAGGAAAAGTGGCAAAGGAGGAGCATGGTATGGAGAGATGGGGGTAACGTAAATGCATGTCTGCATCCGCCACTGAGCTAGCTTTTACAGGTCATCACCAGTTAGCTCTTGGTGACCCGTTAGCCATTAAACACCTGACTTATCCTGACTACTGTGAGGTACCTGTGCTTTCAGGCTGCAGGGGTATGGCTCACTGAGCAGGAAGAATGGGCAGGGACCACCATGTGCACTGTCCCTGAAGGGGAAGGACATATTCAGACGTGTGCTCTCAGTTCCCTGGAGCATCTGCTTGGAGGAGGGATCAGAGACCCAGATTCAGCCACTGCCACAGGCCAGGCTACATATGGCGACAGCCAAGCTAAGGTGGTGATGTTTAGACAGTAAACGGGTAGAGGTTAGGTAAGACACATCGAAGAGTCCAAGTTGATAGTCAGTCCCTTATCAAACCACTCATGGATTCTCTTCCCTTGGAGGACCTTAAGGGTGCACCAGTTTTTCAATGTCATAATCTCATAGCAAAACATAAAAACAACAGAATGTGACGAGGAAGAAGACACTGCACACAGCACACATCCTTTACATGTTGCCCATGAAATTCATCTCTGAGTTATTGACTAATAAGCAACTGCTGTTGACTCTGTTTGTTTGTTTGTTTATAGTTAGGCAACAGAATTTACTGAGATCTTGCAGAAATGATACTTAGACTTCTGACCCTAGACTGTGGGTACATGGAAACCTGCTCGTGGACATGGCACACAGAATGGAAAAAAAAAACCCTTGTCACACAGCTGGTAGCCACTGTGGCTTCAATTATTTCATGAAATGGGGGAGCACTTGAGGGGGCAAGTGGAAACGGAAAACTCAGCCCACACTCCTTTCCAGGCAATGATCTTAACCCAAAGCTGAATCCACATAAAATCCAGACCATTGGCCAGACCATTGGCTAAGCTATACTGCCTTGGAGTTAAAGCCCTATTACAACCATGTCTCTGATTTCTGTTAAGCTTACTGCAGGCTTCCTATGGACCCCTACCGTCATAAAGCCATATATGGACCATAAGGGGTAGAAATCCAGTTCAGACAGTAGTTTTGCCTTCTGTTTATCTCCCAACAGGAGGATGCCTCAGACCAAGAGCAAGAGGAACTATTACATTTCTGTAGACCCAAGGCCCACCTACCTTGGATTGTTGGTTCCTATTACTAGAAAAACCTTGTAATTGCCCGGTGGGGAATTACATTCATTCTCTGGCCAATGAAACAGGAAGTTGAACAACCTAAGATCCATGAAATCTCTTGCCACAGCATCATGCATTCACAGTTTAATTCTGAAACATTGGCCCTGGAGGTTATGAAGAAAATGTTCTTTTCAAAATATCCCCAAAGCAGTAAACTAAGGAACATGTAGACTCTGAATCACCCCAGTGCTCCAGGGTGTATAGGACAGACGCCTGGGTTTCTGTCTCATTTACTTCTGTTGTATCCATTTATCATGACTAGAAAGAGCAAGAGTTCAATGAAGTCCCAAGACTGTGGGTTGCTAACAACATCCTACTGGCTGGAGCCCGAGTGTCTCCAAGTGAGTGATGGAGAGCCACAAAGTAGAGAAGCAGGAAATAACTTGAAGACCAAGACATGTGATCACCATGGATACTACTACTGAGGACCACAGGGAGTATGTTAGCCTATGTATCTACTCTATGCTGTAGCACCTCATAGACAGAATCCGGCTAACACTTGAGGTCATCTTCAGGTTGGTTTGATTGGATCTGAGTGAAGTGTGTGGATCCAATTAACGAGTTAACGTGTGTTTTCAGGGTAGCACCTCCTCGGTGGGCTACTGGCTGCCTGTGAGCAATAAAACTGTGAGCCTTCCGAGCTTCTTCATGGTGAAGCAGACAAACTCCTAATGATCTGCTCACTCACAACTCCGCTAAGACAGTTGTCCTGTTTTGTTCCTGTGCTGAGTAGTTAGGCCTGAGGAGAAAGAATGCTGCTGCTGATGAGGTCCGGAGGAGGC
Organism: Acomys percivali; assembly: GCA_907169655.1. NCBI lineage: Eukaryota > Metazoa > Chordata > Mammalia > Rodentia > Muridae > Acomys > Acomys percivali. Next base: position 5,851,055 of record OU015758.1, on the reverse strand, counting down.
CAGGCTCTGAAAGCCCCACCTGAGGCTCAGCTTGGAAGGAACCTTCCTAATCTTTGCATGTTTCTCCTCCAAATCTTCAAATGATAAAAATGAGGGAATTCCCCCGTAACTTTGGAAGCCTTTACGATGCCCTCTAAGAGTCAGGTTTGGTGGCGCACACCTTTAATCCAAGCACTGGGCAGGCAGAGGCAGGCAGATTTCTGAGAATTCAAGACCAGACTGGTCTACAACATGAGTCTAGGACAGCCAGGGCTAGACAGAGAAACCCTGTCTTGAAAACAACAACAACAACAACAATGAAAGACGCCTCCTAGGATCTCTCTAAGCTGCTGAGGAGCTCTTGGACCTGCGACTGAGTGTAGGAACAGATGCCAAGCTGTGAACAAAGAGCTTACCTTAGAGACCAATTGTTGCCTCACTGCAAATCTTAGGTGGGCCACCTGTCCTTCCCTGCCTGCCTTGTCCCAGCCATGACCTCAGCGAAGCCCAGCAATGTGGAACGGCACACAAAGGCCCCTGTAGTAGTTCAATGCATCATCTTCCCAGCAGATGGAATGTGTTCTAGGATGTCTAGGGGGGAAAAAGAGCAATGCCCAAAGATTCTACTGGGTCTCCCTCAGATGTTGGCCTTTTCTCCTCCTCCATCTAACTTTGTGCAAACGACTCATGTTTTCACGGTGAATCTTGTTGCCCGTCTGGCCACCAGACATACCTGAAAACAAGGATATGTAACCTGAGCCTCAAATTTCGATACCCCCTGGTTGTCTACTAGGATAGATAGAGGTGAAGTAAGACTGAGACCACAATGTAAAACATCATATAGCGAGCTTGGGGACGCTCTTATGTTTATGACTGTCGATATTAACAAAGGAAATTATCTGCATCGACAATGGGATGTCAACAAACTGCATTGGCCGACTCTGCATTACTGTAACAAAATGCTCGGAATACTCCAATTTAAAAACAGAAAAGGTTCCTTTTAGCTCACAGTTTCAGAGGTTTATGTTGGTTCACACGATCAATTGCCCCGATTGCTGTGGGCCTGTGGTGAGGCAAGTGTACCTGTGGGCCTGTGGTGAGGCAAGTGTACC
>OU015758.1:5830592-5843597 GCA_907169655.1 Acomys percivali | reverse complement strand
TTTTTTTTTTTTTTTTTGAGTGGCACTATCTTAAAGCCAACAACAGATGGCCTCTTTTAAATTTCTGGTTGACTGTGGATGGCAGTTACTGCAGAAAATCACAACTGGTCAAAGTATAGAGAATATATGTCTGTGGCACACTCAGCCACAAACAGGACACCTATATATCCCTTCCACTGGGGCGGCCCAGGCATGAGATTTAGGACTACCCAGAGGATGCTCAAACAGTAGGAGAAAGGCATCACAAACCAACGGGGAGAAGAGAAGCAGGCTGAGACAGATAGGCTTCTCAGCACCCAGAAAGCAAGGAAAGGGCGTGGTACCAATATCAAGCAGGAGAAGGCAGAAGAAAGGCCTGACTAGAGGAGCCAGATATGTACCCGATGGTTCCAGACCGTTCCTCTAATTCATTCTAGATTGGAGTGTGGCCTGGACATCAGCCATGACTGCTGTTACCTCAACCAAAACGCGGTCTTGTTATTTTCAAAAGACAATGTAGAAGTTTGTGTAGCTGATAAGGTAGCTGATGAAGTGTTGATATCAGTCTAGCAAGGGATTAATTGTCTTCGGCTGCTGTTTCCCCATTACCCCATCTACAATTTAGAGCACTAATGTGCCTCAAAGGTTGCGTTCTTCTATGAGTAGATGAAAAGCTATTCAGAAAGCATTTCTAATTAATATACTCTGACACTATACCAGAGCAGCACTGTTGTACAAATGAATCCTTTGGATATTCGTCTACGCATGCTTGAAAACATGGCGAAGAAATAGACAGACCATCTGAAGCTCTGTTCTTGGCCAAGACGTAAGCAATATTTGTAAATCACATTCCATCTGCCCCATTCAGTGTCCAACAGAACAAACTGGGGCCCACCCTCAGGTCCCACCGAATCACCTGCTCAGGCTTTTGATGACTGCTCCCAGAGCAATAAAGCGGCATATTCCGGCTTGCTAAGGTATCCCATGTTTTGGTAAACCACAGGGTACCGTTCTCACTCTAGGTGAAAGCTCTTCAGAAGTTTATACAAAGGGGTGGTACACACTAACTATGTCACTGTAAGGCGGCAATGTTTTAAAATATGAACTGGTGCTTTCTGTTTCTATTTTCAGTTTATTGGGGGTAGCCAAACCCTCGACACTTAAGTGGTTTGCCAGAGTGGGGCAAACAGAGTGGATCTGAGATTCTTCATCTTTCAGAGATGAGCATCATCCTAAAGATGATAGAAAATATCCTTAAGAAGAGATGGCAAGTGCTTCGATACGGGAAGAGAGATGTGTCCCAGGTGACCAGAGAACCAAGAGAGAAAGAATGTCTATGAACAGGTGCGTGGCGGTCCTCACCCCGAGATGTCCTGTCCATTACAAATAGTTGCTGTTAAACTTCAAATTAATCAAGTGCAATTAAGAATTCAATTCCTAGTCAGGCACTGTGGTACATGCCTTTAATGCCCACACTTGGCAGGTGAGCCTCTGTGAGGCAGGCATGATCTACATAGGGAGTTACAGGCTGGCCTGGTCTACATAGTATGAGTCTGTCTGTCCCAAAAGGAAAACAAAGTTAAATTCCTCCTTGGTACTATCCACAGTTCAAGCACTCGATAGCCATGTATGACTACTGGTTGCCATTTTGGGTAGGTCTGCTACAACATGTTATCATAATGACATAAGTCCCGACAGACTGAGTTCAATGGACTGTGGAAAGAGTTCACAGGCTGTTAGCTACAGGGAAGTGGGATCCTCCCAGCTTCCCTCAAGGATGGGGAAATAACAGCTGAGCTGCTCGGCACATAAGGTCCATGGGCTTGGACCACTAGCAAGTGCTTTAACAGAAAATAATATAGACCCACAGCTGGTGACTAGAGTGACTGCCCTTAAAAGCCATAGGGCTCAATAAAACTCAAGGGCTATTAGACAAGCAGGAGAAGAGAAAGAAGACACCAATGGCTGGGCCTAAATTTCCTATTAGCCTAGGTGGAGTGACGTTCAGATTAACTTGATAAAGAAATGCCATTATCTTTGAATAAAGGAAACTAAGATTAATATCGGCTACATTCATATGCAAGTGCACACACACACACACACACACACACACATATATATGCACACACACACACACACACACACACACACACACACACACACACACTGTGTGCTACATTCATAAACAAGCACATTGCTCATATATACCAGCCATTCTTCCTTCTTTGGTGAGTTCACTTGAACACCAATTTCATAACAAGTGATGGGAATTTAAACAGTGGAGACTATTTCCACATTCTAGTGAGCACTGGCAGTTCACGAACAGGTCACAGCTCTTTAAAAGCCACGGCTCCCCGCTGAGGACACAGCTCAGTGGTTGGATGCTTACTCAGCATGCATGAGGCTCTAGGCTCAATGTCCAGCATGTGAAAGAAAGAAAGTTGCAGGGGAGGGAAGCAAAGAAAACATAGCTCAAAAAAGGAAGACAGTTTTCTGAAGATGGTACACAAGACAAATGAGCGCGTGACGAAGTGTTCACGCCCATTAGCCACGGGAGGGAAGGGGTTTGAACCCAGGCATTTGCATGCATCTTTAGACAGGCTGGAACAGAGACAGCAACAGAGCCCTAATGCTGGCGGGAATACCGAGAAGGAAATCTCTCATCCGTCTCTGAGAGGGACATGAAGTAGTGCTACTCTGGAAAGTAGTGCTGCAACTTATTAAAATACACAGACTTAAGAAGACACACTCGGCCAGTCAGATGGCTCAGTAGGTAAAGGAGACTTACTACCAAGCCTGACCACCCTCGGGCCCCCATGGTAGAAGGAGAGGGCTCTGATCTTACAAGTTGTCCTGTCTGGAGGGGGAGACCTGGTGGCACTCAGAGGAATGACAGCAGGTCACCGAGAAGAGACTTGATACCCTATGAGCATATACAGGGGGAGGTAATCCCTCTGAGGAACAGTCATAGGGGAGGGGAATAAGGGGAAAATGGGAGGGAGGGAAGAATGGGAGGATACAAGGGATGGGATAACCACTGAGATGTAACAAGAATAAATAATAAAATTTAAAAAAACAAAACAAAACAAAACAAAAAACACAAGTTGTCCTGTCCTCTGATCCCCCACACAACCAACCAATCACTTTTGGTTTTTATTTTATTTTATTTTATTTTATTTTATTTTTTTCCAGAGCTGAGGACCGAACCCAGGGCCTTGCGCTTGCTAGACAAGCTCTACCACTGAGCTAAATCCCCAACCCCCACTGTTGTTTTTTAAATTATCAGTACTATCAGTATGCCCGGCTAGCAATCAATCAAGACATAGATACTTGTGATATTTTAAAATAGCCTGAGTTAACCTGGGGCAGGGCAGACATTAATCCTCTAAACTACTTCCTATAGTGATACCTGCTCCAATCCCACTCCATCTGGCTCTAATAATTTCCATCAAGCTACCTCCCATCCATAATCCCAAATACTTGCTCATGTTCTTCATCTGGGCCAAATCTTCCATCCACACCGGCCACATGCTTCTCCTCCATCTAACCCATGGCGGCCTTCCTTCTCCTCTCTCTCCTCGGGTCTTTCTTCTCTCTCCCTCCTTCTTCCCAGGATCCCCTCTGAGTCTCTAAGCCTGGGAACCTTAGCCACACCTAACTCAGCTGCCCTGCCCAGGTGGGATGACTTTTTCTTAATTAGCATCAAATACATCAGACCATCCCCCAACAAATCACTCAATAGACAAACAGCAAATGTAATTCTTAAAAAGGCACAAAATAGGGTGCATACACAGTATGATATAGAAATTGTGCCTTTACTTATTTATCCCAGAAAAAATGAAAACCTGAGTTCTTAAAAAATAAAAATTAGCCGGGTGTGGTGGCGCATGCCTTTAATCCCAGCACTCGGGAGGCAGAGGCTGGCGGATCGCTGTGAGTTCGAGGCCAGCCTGGTCTACAAAGTGAGTCCAGGACAGCCAAGGCTACACAGAGAGACCCTGTCTCAAAAAACTGAAAGAAAAAAATAAAAATTTTAAAAAAAATTAAAAAAAAATTTTAAAACCCTGTGCTTGAAGCTCACAGCTGCTTTGATTGCAAAAGCTGGAAGCTGGAAACTGTAAAAGCTGAGCCTGCCCTTCAGCAGGCAAATAGTTAAACATGCCATGGAGTCCACTCAGCAACTGAAACATGCAACTGCTTGGCTGCTTGTCAGGGAGCCAGGCTGCCTGCACCTACTCTACTGATGTAGGGTGGTCTCCCACATGAAGGTTAGCTCAAATGTCCTTGCTTGGTGATGCCTTGTTCTGTCAGGAAGGAACAAGAAAGTTTATTGGTCACATACTGATGTTCTCAGCAGACAGCTGGGCAGGCAACTCAAGCAAACCCCAAAGTGGCTTGAGGGTCAGGAAAAGGAAATAGCTTGGGGTTATTTTTATTGTGTAAGGGACTAGGGGGGCTCTTGGGGTTGAGGAAGGAGAACCTAGACTTCCTTATCAGCTTCCCCAGATAAGCACAAAGGGCAAAGAGCAAAGAGTGAGACTGCAAAGCTCTCAGCAAAAGCCAGATAATAGAGCTAGACTCTGTTATGTCTAGTGAGTGCAGGGGCCATATCTCAGAGGGAGAAGCTGTGTGTATCCATTTATGGGACATTTTGCAAGGACAAGGTTTTAGAAATGGAGGACACATTTGCTAGCAGTTGCTATAAGGCAGGGATGCCATGGGAGAGGAGTGGAGGAGGCAGGGATGCTCATGAATGGGCAAGTTTGTGAAAGTCCTCACACTGCTGGAACTATAAGCGTCCTGAGTGTGAAAAGATGCACAGACTTCTACAGTGACAAACGTGTATGAACACACGCATGCACAGCTGTGCAGTTAAAGTGGGAAACCTGAAGAAGATTCATGGATGGCAACAGTGTCTTGCTTATAAGTTACATATAGTTTTGGGGGAAACTTGGCAAAGGCCATGTAAGTGATGGGCATGGTGATGCACACCTGCAATCCCAGCTACCCAGGGGGGCTAAGGTTGGCAGATGGTAAATTCAGTGCCACTCTGGGTAACTTAGGTGACTCTGCATCAAAACAAAATTTACTAAAAGGACTGTGGGTAGCTCTGTGGAAAGCACTTGCCTTTTTAAAAGTCAATGACACGATATTCCTTTGCATGAACATACCACATTTTATTTACCAGTTCATGTGTTAGTTGGAGCACAGGGGTTTCTGCCTTTGAACTACCCTGCCTAATGCAGCTGCTTTGAACATTGGTGCACAGGTTCCTGTTTGAATCCCTGCTTTTCATCTTTGGTTATGTTCCTGGAAACACAATGGCTGGAGCCTAATGTGGTTTCTTGAGAGACTATCTACGTCTCTACGTCCATATAGAAACTTCGCCTGTCGATAATAAAACTGATGGCCTATAGCTTAGGCAGGAATGGGACATCTGGCAGGCAGAAAGAATTCTGGGACAGAGCCTGGCGCATGGGATTCAGCCGGCAGGCTGTGAGGAGGATGGACGCATGGCACCTGAGTTGAGACAACCAGCCACATAGACTGTAGATCAGTATAATGGGTTATTTTAAGTTATGAGCTAGTCAGAGAAGAGCCAAGCTTCGTGGCCTAGGTATTTGTGAATAATATTTAATGAGTCTCATGAGTTGTTAATCTGGGATCTTGGGGATGGGAGGAAAAACCACAGCAGGGATTCTGAGTTTGAGAAAGTACCACACTGTCAGCATGGTACAGCTGTGTGTGTGTGTTGGGGGGGGGGGTGTTCATTAACCATCTACTTTTATTTTTAGGTGGGTATGTATGTGGATGTGTGTGAGAGTATGCACTCATGAGTGCTGGTATCCTTGGAGGACAGAGGCATTGGATCCCCTGGGGCTGGATTTACTTGCAGTGCGGGCTGGTGTGGTAGTTTGGTTAAGAGTGCTCTCCACAGGCTCATAGGTTAGAATAGTTGGTCACCTGGGAGTGGCACTATTTGAAAGGGTTAGGAGGTGTGGCCTTGCTAGAGGAAGTGTGTTATTGGGGGTGCTCTTTGTATTTCCAAAAAGTCCATTCCAAGCCAAGAGTTTCTCTCTTTCTGCTGCCTATGGATCCAGCTGTAGAACTCTCAGCTCCTTCTCCAGCACCATGTCTGCCTGCCTGCTGCCATGTTCCCCACCAGGATGACTATGAACTAAACCTCTGGAACTGTAAGCCAGCCCCAATTTAATGTTTTCTTGTAAAAGAGTTGCCATGGTCACCGTGTCTCTCCACAGCAATATAACCCTGACAAACACAACTGGGAACTGAATTCAGGTGCTCAGGAAAAACAGTAAGTGTTCTTAACCTCTGAGCCATCTCTCCAGCTACGCACAGTTCTCTTATAAGGTGTTTGCTCCGTTGGAATGGGACATTCATGACAAGAAGCCACATCTGTCTTTTCTGTCCCTAAATCCCCAGCACTTAAAACAACATTGGGGCTGGGCATGGTGACGCACACCTTTAATCCCAGCACTCGGGAGGCAGAGGCAGGCAGATCGCTGTGAGTTCGAGGCCAGCCTGGTCTACACAGTGAGTCCAGGACAGCCAAGGCTAAACAGAGAAACCTTGTCTTGAAACCCCCCCCCCAAAAAAAAAACCAAACCAAAACAAAACAAAACAAAACCAATAACAACATTGGGCACCAAATAAAAACTCAAAAAGGTGAATAAACAAAGTAGGTCTTCAAGCATGTTAATGTTTCTTCCTTTTTACATTTTGTCTTCCTGAAATAGACTGAGTTCCCAGGGGGCAGACAAAGGTCTCATTCCTCTGTGTAAACCTAGCATTTGGCACATTCAAAGTATTCAGTTCTTGAGCTGGAGAAACTCCCTACCCTCTGTTGATTGGTTTCTTGGGATGAGCTTGATGCTAACGATGTTCAGCAGGAGGGAGGAAAAAAAGGATTCTGAGACTTTAATAATCAAAGGAAAACACTCAGTGAAACCCACGGGACAGTTAGAATTCTTCCCGGGCCTTTTTGTCACTTTTCCTATTGGTTTTGGGTGTCTAGAATTTTCTAGAACCAACACTGAAAGAAGGATACTCAGCTAGAAAACCTGCTAAATTAAGCAGTCTGCCTTTGGGAGTTGAAATATGCTGTCTGGGTTGACTGAAGAAAAAAAAAATCTCATCAGTACCATGAGTTCAGATAAATTATAAATTCTCATATCTCATGTCTACTTAAAATTTCAGATCACTAATCCTTGGGTTAGAATGTGATATTTTTAAATGATTCCCAAACTTCACAGGGTCTAATGATTGCGATTAATTCACCTCATAATAATGTTTCCCACCCTATCTAGTATGTGGTAAATTACATACACTTTACCTATCAATTACATGCAGTAGTAATTGGCTGCTGAGTGAAAATGGAAAACAGATAAATCGTGCCCAATGGTACCTGACACAATTTCCGTGAATTTTCTCCCTACTAGTTTCCTTTAACAAGCCGGAAAACATTTTCTTAAAATACTATTTCAGCTAGCAAAGTTTGAGGCAAGGCCAATGAGAAGACTCTCCTAGAATCCTACCACAGGCAATGATCAGACCTGCCAGGCCACATACAGAGTGACACCTGTCACTCGCTTTCCTAGCATCCTTCACCATCCTCCAGCCATTCCCTCGCAAAGGACTGCCAGCCTCTACACAGCTCCTGCCTCTGTATTCTGCTACCTGTGAAATCTCCAGACAGGCAGCCTTGGCTCTTAATGCTTGGTTATGGAACCCAGTCTCTCTTCAATTCTCCATCTTCCTGCATTCAGACACGTTCGAAGACGTCCTCGCTGCCAGGACGATGCCTGACACGAGAGCCGTCCCTGTAGAGCAATGAATTGTGCAAGGACTTTCCTCACTCAGGAAATCCCATCTGATGCTACTGTGTGACAAGGCTGTGTGAGAATCCTGCCTATCAAGGGGAAACTCTGGTTTCGGAAATTTCGCAAACAGATCAACAGAGAGAATAGAAAAGTGTGGGAAACTCCAGATGTGCCTTTAAACCACGCCCCCAAATCACCAAATCTTCAGCTTACAATGTAAGTAATGAAGAAAGAGGCAGCCACCACAATCAGTGTGGAGGGGTGCAGTAGAGCAGGCGACGAGAGGGAAGAGGAGCCAAAGGGAGAGAAGGAAGCCAGCTGAGGAGGAACTTGGAATGACATCCTTTCTCCCAGACTAAGATGAATGTCCCCCAACCCACCCCAATCTTTTCATACTGCTGCTGTTTACCAGCTGTCCTGGAACAAAGGTCAGGAAAAGTGGCCAGGCCTCTCCTGTGTGGGCTGGACTACTCTGTGTGCCAGGACCCAAGTAGTTTATAATCTGAAGACTGGGACAGAAACACCTCCTGGGATGTCATAAAGGGATCACTTAGCACCATCCTCATGGCCTCTCACAGCTAGAGTCTGGCAGATATTCAGGCCCGAAGGTAAGATGTGAAGGGCATCAGAAGGCTTGGTACGTCCAGGCTGCCTAATTCATATGTGTTGAATGGATAGATACCTAGAGAAGTAAGTAAATGGCTAGATGAGTGCATGAACGAATGGGAAAATGGATAGATAGACAGACAGAAGAAGTATATCTGGCAGCTTGCTGTGCTGGTAGCTGTTTAATATGCAGGTCTTCAAAATCAAGTCTTTATTTGCAATGGTTGTTGTCGATACTATTTCCATGGTATGCATAGTCCAACCACGGTCAGTTTCAAGCTATTACCGGATACAGAAGTGAGATGAGGTGCTGAAGCACACCAGCAGAGAGACTGGATGGGTGGACGAACAGATGATGTATTAATTGCCTTTCTATTGCTGTGATCATGAACAAATCTGACATATGGAAGAAAGAGTTTATTTTGGTTTAAGGTTTAAAAGAAATCAGAGGGCAGCACAGTAGCAGGGGCAGGAGGCTGTGAGAGAGAGAGAGAACTGGAAAGAAAACAAAGCTACGGTCAAAGCTCACACCCAGTGACATTCTTCATCCAGCAAGGCCACACTTCCTAAGCCTTCCTAAGTAGTGTCACCAGTGGGGGACCAAATGTCCAAATATCTGAGTCTATGGGGGACATTACTCATTCAGGCCACCATGGATGGATGGATGCATGGATGCATGGGTGGATGGATGGATGGATGGATGGATGGGTAGATGGATGCATGGATGGGTGGGTGGATAGATGGGTGGATGGATGGATGCATGGATGGGTGGATGGATGGATGGATGGATGGATGCATGGATGGGTGGATGGATGCATGGATGGGTGGATGGATAGATGGGTGGATGGATGGATGGATGGATGGATGGATGGATGGATGGATGCATGGATGGGTGGATGGATGGATGGGTGGATGGATGGATTTACTCACCTGCATCTCATCTAAGAACCTCATGGTCACTGGTCCCAGCAACTCAATAATGCCATAGTATGTACTGCCAAGAAACTAATAGATGGAAATTTGGAGAGAGGGCACTTCACTCCTTCATTCTTAAATCATGTCATTGATAAGTTGAACAGGTTCCCATTGAGTAAAGAAGCTGTTTGCTGGTCACTGTCTTCAAGCGGGTGCCTAGCAATCAAATCAGCTAAGCCGGCCAGCCCTGAACCAAATGAACCATCAGTTTCCCCCATTTTCTTCCTCTTCTAGGTCTCTTTTCTCTCTGAGCGTTGCTCTTTTTTCCTGCCCTAAGGCTACTTTGGTAAAGGTAGACCATATCTGTCTTTCAACAAAAATGTCACCACTAAACCAACTCATGGTGCAATGCAATATGTGCATGCCTCCGCGTGGTATGTGCACATGAGTACAGATGCCTGCAGACCAGAGGCACCGGGTCCTCTAGAGTTGGAGTTATAAGACAGTTGTGAGCTGCCCGGTGTGAATGCTGGGAACGTAACTCAGGTCCTCTGCATGAGCACTAAGCACGTTTAACTGCCGCGCATCTCTCCAGCCCCACGCTACCAGTATAAAGTAAGACTGCGTCGTAAGAGAAGCCTAAAGAGAGCAAACGATTTTTAATCTTCGTTTTCAGAGATATTTGAACTTAGTGGGGTGGGGCAGACCAAGGTAAGATTCCGGAGTGGCTGGCTCCCATCACAGCGCTGTTGGCATCTCTGTGCTGTGAGAAGGGCCTTCTTTCTAGCTGGTGGTTTCCACTCAATCTGACTGTAGAGCCAGCCTTGTACCAGGAAAAGATGCCAAAGGCAGGAATGGGAGGGAGGCTTAGACCTGCACCATTCTGGGGATGGCTATCATGCCCACTTGATCTCTCCAATGGGATCCTTGCTGGAGCGGTGGATGGGTGGAAGGGCGGAAACAATTCATGAGAATCAGACTGTCTGCCGCAGCATTTTGGTTGTTCTGGGGTTTGGTTTTGCCTTGTTGAGACAGGGTCTCTTGTATCATAAACTGGCCTCAGACTTGCTAAGTAGCCCAACTACTGATCCCTCTGCCTCCACATCCTCAGTCCTCAGGCTCTAGGCAAGAATATGCCATACCTAGTTTGAGAGCCACTAGAAATCAAAATCAGAGCTAGGCAAGCTCTCTATGAACTGAGCGATATCCCACAGTCCTGAAATCTATTGTATTTTGTGAAGTCAAAACCAAAGATGATAAAAATCCACTTCAGAGGGGGGTAAATGCCCATGGCTGTGCGTAACTACATTCTTCTTAATTAATGTTGTCACAGTTCTTTTGCCATCTGTTCTTCTTCGAAGATTATTTTATTGTGTTGCAGCGCTTCTCCTCACATTCAGTGACTGTGGTTTATTTTCATAATTCTGTGCCCTGACCAGGGCAGGGTGGGTAAAGTCCCATCTCAGAACAGAGAACAATTCCTTCTAGATAGACGCAACTACTGGGGCACTTCCTGTCTCCTCACCCACTGCCAATCCCAGCCTGAGGAAGGAGTGCCAGCCCCTCATGCCAGTGGCCAGCCAGGCAGTCTCTTGCTGCCTGCTCCATGAGCCAACAGTTTTTTGCTTGCTTCAAGCTGCCTCATAGGATTTGTTATTGAATTTGCTGTGATCTCAGTACCATGTGCTGCCAACAAATATGAGACAGGGATAAATATTTCACTGGCATAAAGTTGGCTTGTAGCTCGGTCTATGTTATTACACTTCAGCCAGAGCTTTCACTAGGATTGTTTAGTCCCCGAAGGTAGCTAATTTGCCAAGTTGAAGAACTGACCCACTTATCCTCAGGGCTTATGAAGCTGTAACTCTTGGAGACACCCTTGAGTACCCAACTGGGCTCTATCCCAAGAATAACCTTGACTACAGAGAAGCCCAGGAAGTCTGGCCAGTCTGCCTGTGAATCTCTTCTGCATTTCAGGCTTTTATCTCCAATTATCAAAACAAGACAGAGCTCTGCTTGTCTCTTGGGTGCTGTTATAGGTCTTGAAACAGTAGTGCTTGATGTATGTGATTTAAAGCAACAGAGAGAGTGGTAAATGTGATCTAATAGTGACTAGGTAGGAGTGAAAAGTGGGGTATTGGAAACTCTATGACATAGAATGGAGCCAAGATGTTAAGCAATGGCTTAGGTACATCTGTATTTTAAAAAACTACCAGGGAAGGACCCACATATGTTATCCTTGTCCCAATTACTATCTTCCTCTATTGGAATCACTCAACTATAACTTAGATGGGAATAAAATTTCCAAATATAAGGAGAATTACAGTAAAAGAGAGCCCAAGACCATTTCTACATTCAGAGATTACTTGAAAGAACCCACAGGGCTTGGCATAGAATTATATTCTAAGCTAAATAGTTTAAATTAAAACTAACCATGGTTGGTTTCTATGTTTAAAAAAAAAAAAATCCAAATTCCAGAAAAATCCCTAAATCCAAGTTGCAAGCAGATACTTTAAAGCTTTAACTGTGGTTCCTTTCCACTCCAGCCCCCCGGGATCAGTGAAGGGGGACCCCTCCTGTGGTGACAGACAGAACCAAGTACTGATAGTGTAAAGCAAATTATAATTCCAGGAATTAAGATTCCTCCCCGAGCAGATCTCAGGTTGAATTGTTAACTGTTCACATATTAACTTGGTCAACTTTTATGGTCTGAGCTTTGCACTCACCATTTTGGTCGCTTTATCAATGAAAGTGGCTCCGGGCCCACAGTTGGCCAATGACAACCAAGGACCAGGATCCCCTCTCTCTGTACGTTCAGGGAAAATGTGTGTATGAGACAGAGAAGCTTGTTCACTGACTGAGTGGAAGGAGTTGATTTGTCCCCTCCAGGTGAATGTGTCTCTGTCTTCTCTCTTCCTGCTGAGGACAGTCCAGCCAGGTGAAGGCAGCGAAGATGGGACGAGGGAAGGAGGAGACAGGCTCATTCTTTAGTTCTGGAGGCTAAAACTGGAGGATCCAACAGGATCACAGAGGAAGGTTCTCAGCTACTTTAGTCACCAGCATTGCCCATCTTCTAGCTAGAGCTGACATAGCCGAGTCACGTTTGGGCATTAACAGACAGAATCCATGGAGACAAATTGCTGCTATCTCATTGCATTTCTTAGCATACACACAGAGGAAGCCAACCAGAAAAGACAAGGTTACTGGACCTCAAAAGAACGTGGTGGTCACTGTGATTTGCCTTAGGAACTGCAGAAAGCCTGTCTGTAGGGCTTCTGGGGGGGATTCATCTTGGGGTGCTGCCTTAGTTTAGTGGGGGAATCCATTGAATAGGTGTGTTTTGCTTCTCTGAGAAAAGTGGGAAGAGCAATGCGTTCCATTAGAAAGGGTGACCTGGGGACAAAGGGACTTTGTTTTTAAGCTCAAAGCTACTAGGCCCTCTAGAGAGCTAGGCTTTAAGTATCTGTATCTATTGCTCTGATAAGACACCATGACCAAGGCAACCTGTAGAAGCAGCATTTAGTTGCTTACAATTTCAGAGGGTGATTAATATTGTCAACGTGCTAGGAAGCATGATGGAAGGTAGCTGACATCGGTGCTGGAGCAGTATCTGAGAGAGAGAGAGAGAGAGAGAGAGAGAGAGAGAGAGAGAGAGAGAGAGAGA
>OU015758.1:5765842-5826632 GCA_907169655.1 Acomys percivali | reverse complement strand
AGATTTGAAATGTATCACTAACCTTACAGAAAGTTCAGCTCTTCCCTCAGCAAGTGTTCTTTCCTCTACTGTCTGTGACAGTCTGGCCTTGCTCCTCTAGATCACATTTTCTCTACTGCCTTTACTTACCTGGCCTCAGGGCTGGCTTCCCAAAGAGATGATAAGGACAAACTATGCCCCTAGGACTACCTCCATCCCTTATTTCCCCAGGGCATGATCTCATGTGTACTTTTCCATATTTGGTGGTAAAGAATTTACTTGATGCATACAGGACATTACAAGGTAGGAGACACATTTCAAGCCTGGCGTTGTATTTGGTCACTGCCAGAGAGCATTAGAGAGGAAAACCAATTATAGATAATGCACACCCCAGTTCCTCATCCTGCTTCCTGTCTTGAGGGCTGATCCCCATTTTTCTCCCAGACAGGGAACATCAGACAAGTCACTGCTTCAGAAGACTCATCTTTTTCCTACAGGCTTAGACTTGCCTTGGGCCGTAAGCACCTGTCTGTACGCCTCAGGGGCGGGCTGATTGTGCAAAAGGAACACCCAGCCCAGCAGGTGCTCAGCTAGAAGCTTCCATGTGGTTTCTCTGTCTATGTTCCTGCTTCAGCCTCCACCTTGCCACATGAGTCACTCTGTCTCCTTTTCCCTACCAAGTCCACACAAGTCAGAGAAGACGGTGTTAGCTTCAAGGCATCTAATTCCCAGAAAATCCTTGTCTTTCTGTCCAAGTACTCAAAGGCCAGGGGAAGAGGCCAATTGGGCAGCATTCAACATGTCCTATCAACCCAGAGGTCTCCTGATATACTAGCGATCTGCTCAGCCATCCCAAGCAGAGGTAGGGAGTTCGTCAGACGTGTAAATCACAATATTATATCTTTGTCTTTCTTTTTATAGTTTATCCACTGAGCAAAGGGCAAAGGACTCAGGCACATGGTCCAAGGTTATATGTCAACCAAAAAAATTCAGTGCAGAGAAACACCAAAGCATCCCACTGGGCTACCCAGGATAGGCCTTCAAACACTCATTGGCTTTGGTCTTCTTCCAAGACCACCCATCAGGGTGAGACCAGGGTCTTCATCTCCATCCTCCCAGTGGTTAGTGTCGGAGCAGGCACATGCCTCCCAGTTTGAAAGAAGAGAAACATCTTGGCAAAATGCCGCACTCTAACAACACTGCTACCCTCGGTTCACAAGGAGGAGAGCCACTCTACTGTTGCTTTTAGTTCTGAGTTGACAACCATCGTAGGTCTTTGGCAAACAGAAATCTGGCCTGTTACTAATCTTGTCAAACACAGCCTTGGACACAGACAGCCATGCCCCAGCCGCAGGAAAGCCTCATTAAAGTGTTTTCACCTTGCATCAGATTATGTTTTTGTTGAGGTGCCCTCCCTATTCATCCCTATAAACATGTTAGATTTACGGCTCCTCTTGACCAAGGATAAACCTAGACAGTTCATGGAAGTTCTCTAAAAATGATGGCCCCAGGAGCCCAGAACCACTGTGATCGTGATAATGAACCAGGGCCTTGCTTCCCATCGACGATGAATTAGCAGCAGCAGGTCGTGGCGGTAGCAAGATGCCAGCCTGGAGCACCCAACAAGGACCAAAGACCCGAAACTTGACCTTTGACCCTTGAAGAAAGCTCTCTGGAGTGTCCATGACAGAGGATCCATATGGAAGGAACACGATCGGGGGGGGGGGGGGGGCTTCTCATCCCAGCTCCTCAGCTTTCAAGCGGCATATTCTAAGGCCAAAGGAAACACATTCCTTACATACCTGACTGAGCTCATAGGGTCTACAGTTCTGTATAATTTATTTTATTTAGCTAACAAATGCCAGGACATTAAGTAATATTTTGATTCCCGTTTTATACACTAGAAAAGTTATGCTTTGGTATAAAGACTTGTGTAATGCTGCCCCGGCA
The DNA here is from genome assembly GCA_907169655.1 of Acomys percivali. NCBI lineage: Eukaryota > Metazoa > Chordata > Mammalia > Rodentia > Muridae > Acomys > Acomys percivali. The sequence continues at coordinate 5,824,703 of OU015758.1, read as the reverse complement.
AAGCAAGCCCTGGTCTCAGATTTGCTAACCCAAAAGCCGGTGCGCCCTTCTAGCACCCTGGCTATTTATGGCTCATTGTTGTTGTTTGGTTTGGTTTTTGTGAGACAGGATTTCTCTGCATAGACCTGGCTGGCCTAGAACTCAGAGATCTGCCTGTCTCTGCCTCTTGAATTTTAGGATTAAAAGTTTATGCAACACCATCACCCCGGCTCTTTTGTGGCTCTTAACAGGTAAGGAATTTCATCACAGCAAATTTTTTAACATGGTAAGCTCTGGATTGTGCCAACCCTGTGATCTTCCTGCAGTAAACCGAAGGCCAGAGGTAGACCCGGCTCCTAAGATGAGTCCCCAATCAGGTACACAATGACGTCACTCAATGTTTATCAAGTTCTCATCCGTATGCTCAGCCTCTGGGGTGGTGACAAGAGGACAATCTGAGAGCTCACTTTCTATGTCACGTCACCATCATGTGACTAACACATAATGGTGAGCAATGCAGGACAGCATAAAATGAGGGATAACATGGCACAGGACTGTGTGGCTTTTCTGTTGCTGTGATAAGATACCATGGCCAAGGCAACTTAGAGTAAGGAAGAGTTTATTTGGGCTTACGGTTTCAGAGGGTTAGAGCTAATGGTGGTGAGGAGAGCACAGCAGCAGGCAGGCTGGGACGGGGGCCAGCACAGGGAGCTGAGAACTCACATCCTTTATGTCAAGCACAAAGCAGAGAGGGCACACCAGCCATGTGACCTTGAAGCCCATCCCCCAGTGACGTCTTTTCTCCATCAAGCCCTAGTAGGGCCTCCAACTGGGTACCCAGTGTTCAAATATCTACACCTGTAGGGGACATTTCTCATTCAAACCACAACAGTTACTGTCTCCAACTTTCATAGATGTTAGGGAGGAGGAGGCTATGGGTTGCGCCCATACAGCAAAAGCTTTATAAAGAACAGATTTGAGCCTGTCAGACTCTCAGGAATGAGTGGCACATGAAGAGACTGCATACTTATAAAAAACCCCTCCTGCAATGAATTACTGTGCTAGGTTGATTTCCCTCAAAGCCGGTGATAATGAGTTATGCATTGATCTTTGTTTGTTTGTTTGTTTTTCTTTTCTTTTTCCCACATTCCAAACAGATTCTATATTTAGACAAAAATTACATAAACAGAAAAAACAAAAACATGTTGCCACTGAACGTATCTCCAATCAATGCTCATGGGATTTCCAGTTTGTGCTGTAACAGGGTCCACAGTTTGTTCAGGATGCAGTTGTCGGTCAACACCTGAGAGTGGCTTAGAAATCTAAGAAAGGAAAAAGGACAAGGATCCATGGCTGTCACGAGAGCAAACCAGAACCTGTTATCTTTCCCTGGAAATCGAGTATGTCTCCTCCATATCCTGGCCCAGCTCTTCAGTCAGAGGATGCCTAAAACAGAAGTTAAGGAGAGAGGAGAGGCCAAATACCTCACTTACTCCCAAGCATGGTTATACTTGCTTTTTTTTTTTTTTTTTTTTTTGGTCACATTTCTTAAAACTCCCTTACAGTACTATGTTGTTTTGGAATATTTAGCCTCAAAACAATAACAACATGAACTCAATTCCTAAAATACTCATCCCTTTCCTAGACAATTTCGTTCTAACTTGGCCTGCCACCACCATTAGCTTCTTCCTTTTTCTTCTTTTCCCACACGGTGAAACTAAATTAATCTTCCCAAATATAACTTGTATTTATAAAGGATTTATTTTTTTCCATGTTACCCCTGACACAGAGTGAACATTGGGGACTAACGTGTAATTCGATGGTATACCACAGTTCGGCCAGCCAGATAGACTCTTTAGTCTGTTTTCCCACAAGGCTCTTGGCCTCACCTTGTGCTTTTTGGGGGTCAGCTTTACTCCTCTCAGTGTTTTTAGGGCCAGTTCATGCCCGGGTCACCATCCAGGCTGGCTTCCTCCAGTAGACTCACCTATATTATCCTTTCCTGAGGAACCCTCGCTTCACTTCGTTTACCAGTGTGCTGGTTGGTGTTTTTTGTCAACGTGACACAAGCTAGAGTTATCTGAGAAGACGAATCTCAAGTGACAAATTACCTTTGTCTGTAGACAAGTCTGTGGGACATTTTCTTTCTTTCTTTCTTTCTTTCTTTCGTTCTTTCTTTCTTTCTTCCTTCCTTCCTTCCTTCCTTCCTTCCTCTTCTCCTCCTCCTCCTCTTCCTTCTCCTCCTCCTCCTTTTCTTTTTTGGTTTTTCAAGACAAGGTTTCTCTGTGTGGCCTTGGCTGTCCTGGACTCACTTTGTAGACCAGGCTGGCCTTGAACTCACAGAGATCTGCCTACCTCTGCCTCCTGAGTGCTGGGATTAAAGGCAGTTTCTTGATTAATAATTGATGTAGGAGGGCCCAGCCCAGCATAACTGGTTGTACCCTTGGGCAAGCAGTCCTGGGATATGAGAAAGCAAACTGAGCAAGCCACAGGCGCAGGGAGTAAGCAGCATTCTCCCATCTGCAGCTCCTGCTCCGACTTCTCTCAGGGATGGACAATTACCTGGAAGTGTTAGAAGTAAACCCCTCCCTCTCCAAGTTGCTTTTGGTCATGGATTTTATCACAGAAGTGGAAACCAAACTAAGATAACCACTGTGAGTGCTCTCTCAAAAGCTCCCCCAACACAGAGGTGAAACTATCTAAACTATCGCTTACTATGATTGCAATTTGTTTTTGTTTTTTTTGTTTTTGTTTTCATTTACCCAAAAAACAGCTCAAGTTTCTATCAGGGCAGGAACACCTCTGGTGGACAGAGCCCTGCCGTCAGACCCATGGCTCATTCTGCTTGAACTTATCTTTGACAGGGTATTAGGATGTTTTCAGTGCAGATCTTTAGGGAAAATAGTAAAAAGGGCCATATTTTCCAGTTCTTTACTTACAATTTGTGCGTAAGCCTCTTTATGTACCCTGTAAATGATAGAGAAACTAGCTGAACTCTTTTCACAGTTTCAAAATGAAGGTCATACGTGAATATTCTCAGCACATCTGAAAATAAGAAATATGAATATATATATATATATATACACACATATATATTCATTTCTAGTCTATAGCTAAATAGAAGGCATGTGTTTTAAATGGCCATAAATTACTAAACTAACTTAAGAGCAGAACTGCTTGGGCCGGTGGAACTCAGAACAATGCAAGTAAAAGATCAAATTGTGAACGAAAGCATCTACCAAAAACAAAACAAAACAAACAAACAAACAAAAACAGAGAAGGAGGGAGAAACATGTCCTCAGGAAAAGCTCATAAACTCCATAAATTCCGTACTCAAAAAAAAAAAAAAAAAATGCCACTAAAACACACTTTTCGAGACGCTCTGCTAAATGCCACAAGCCTCCAAGAGCACATAAGATACAGCGTAAGCTGGAGCGTGGGAGTGAAAGTGACAGAGGCTCAAGTTTGCTGGGGCAGGCCTTTATAAAACTGCTCCGTAACTGGGTTTTATTGGCCTGTTTTACAAGCCCCATCAGGCAAGGGGCTGACTCAGAATTCTTTCTCCCTCTTTCTCCTTTTTTTTCCTCAAAAACCCTTACTGTGCTTTGGCCACTGGAACTGTAGTCAGGCTGTATGGATTCACTGAGCCTTTTTATGAAATGCAAACACCTGTCTTATTCCCGAGGAAAACAGATTTCTTTCCTTTGGTTTTTTCACTTTAAGAAATTAACATTTGTTTTTCAAGAAGACGAGTTCCTTGACAGGGGGAAGATGCATTTTAAGCCACAGCCTCCCAGGACTTTGCCAGAAGCATCGTCTTGGGAACACAAGGAAGCTTCTTCCCTATCTTGGATTAACTTTCTTTTCCAACCTCCAGCATTCCCAATGGCAGCTGTGGCTGAGCTGTTTCAGAAAAGGCCTCCTGTGGGTCCCTCACTCTACACACCGACTTACCAGACCCCCTATCTTACCTTCAGTGGGGCCAACTCCAAGTGAACCAAAGACGGATGGAGGAGGGAAAAAACTAGTTGGTCCCTTATTTCTATATTTATTTGCTGCTTAAGCACCATGACATAACTTGGCTAAAATACACCTGGTGCTGTCCCAGGTAATGTTAGAAACTGCAAGAAATATACGAACATGCTAAGCTCACCAGTACAACCAGTCACCAGCAGAAAAAGGTAGCCTTGTGTTCTGAAGGAGTTTAGCGCCAATTTCTTCTCCTTTTCTTTTCTTTTCTTTTCTTTTCTTTTCTTTCCTTGTTTCCCCCTCTCCTTCCTTTCCTTTTTCTTCCCTTTCCCGTCCATTGTTGTTTTTGTTGTTTTTCAACACAGGGTTTCTCTGTGAAGCCCTGGCTGTCCTGAAACTCTCTGTTGACCAGGCTGGCCTCTAACTCAGAGATGGCCCTGCCTCTGATCCAAGCGCTGGGAATAAAGGTGTGCGCTACCAAGCCTGGCTTAGCCCCAATTTCTTATCTTGACATACTCAGGACACCACAATCCCAGCTCTATCTCCATCAATAGAGCTCTATCTATCTGCTCCTTTCTCCTTCGATCCTTCTCAAATCATGCCATTTGCTCCCCTGGAGGTCCATACAGAATATGTGAACACAGGGATATTGAGGCCCCAGAGTAAACAAACCGCCTCTATCAGAGTATCATATATATATAATATATATATATAATCATATATATACACATACACTATATATGATACTATATATGTGATACTATATATACAGTATCATATATATCATATGATATATATATATATATATATGGTGGGGGAGGGGGTTAAAATTGGTCTTAATAGTATTTAAACGCCAATATATTGTGAAACAGAATGTAACACAGATACACATGTGTGAGAGTATGTGTCAGGTAAAGCATGGGTCATGTCTTGTTGGCAAAAGTTCAGTTTAGGGTCCAGGTGGATGGCTCAGTAGCTAAATCCCTTGCCTGGCAAGTGTAAGGACAAGAGTTCAAATCCCCAGCACTCATGTAACTGCCAGGTAGGCATGGCAGCCTCAGAAGATAGACAGAGGAACCCCAGAGCAAGATGGCTAACAAGACCAGCCGTATGTGCAAGCCTAGTTTGGTTGAGAGACATCATCCCTGAATAAGGTGGAAGAACATCAAGGATGAGTCCCATCAACCTAGGTTTCCGTACACAAGTATTCCCACACACAGGCAAACATGCACGCATACACACATGTGTGTGCTATGTGCATGCATGCACACCACTCACACAGGCAAACATGCACGCACACCATACACAAACACACACATTGGCAAACATGCATATAGACATACATACACTCATGCATACCATACACACACAGAGAGGTAAACATGTGTACACACACACACACACACACACACACACACACACACGCTACACATACATACTAGAATAGAAAAAGCAAACCAGACCAAGAAGGCAGATCAGTTTGGACTAGATGCCAGGGCTACAGCCAGCTGTACTTCTGGCGATGGAGGACTTCAGTGTAGAATTTGAGAAGCATTCATTCACTGCTTAGGATGACCAAGGGTCAAGAGTAACTTAAACAGCGCAACAGATGAGAAGTCAGGGATCTGACTAGTGTTGACTGAGGGCTTGAGACACCAGAGCTTGTGATTGTGAGATGCCTTCAGCCCTTTCTCCATATTCCAATCTATCATAAAATAGACACTACAGCTCCAAATCTCAAGTCTGCATTCCAGATAAATTAAGGGGGGGGGAACAAAGTCTTTTTATTAGCCCCATATATCATCACAATTTTATCAGGTAAAGTGTAAGCCACCTCTAAGCCCCCATGGTACCAATCATTAATTCTCACCGACCCCGTGGTCACCTCCTGGGAAAATGAGATCATCAGGAGACATCAATGACCCAGGGCTGAGCCAATATCCTTCGTTCTTTCTCGTACCACACCACCCCAACCATCACCACCTTTAAAAATAAAAATAATAAAATAATAAAAAATACCAGAGTCCTGGTAACAAAAGGAAAGGACTAGATCTTGGGGAAAGACTATTGGCAACATCCTTCCTGTTCGCCCCAGCTTCATTTTTCTGGACCCACTTTTTAAAAAAAAAATGTTTGTCGTTTGTTGGGGAGCAAAGCTGGCCATGGTGCAGGTGTAGTCTCTAGAAAGCCACGAACCCCCACACAGTCTCTAGGAAGGGTCCTCCCACTCAGCGGGAAACAACAGACGCAAAGCAATGGTCCTTCCTGTGCAAACTCAGAGCCAGCTCAGAGGCCAAGATGGCGGCTGTCCATCAGGTGCGGAGCCCACTTCCACTCCCGTAGAGAAAGGGCGAGTCTCCGTGAAGGCATTACCATGGACCCAAGCTTCCCAAAACTCAGAAAGCATGAACATCTCCACCCAGCCCAACAGTCGGCCGTCATTAGCACTTATTCATACCGAAAGGAGAACTGAGAATGCCCTTTAACCGCGTTCTCAACAGCTGTCTAGACAAGTTATTTCAGGGCAGGTAACGAGCCCTAGTCAACGGCCGAAGCGAGACCGGCGCGGATCTCAGAGACAAGCTCGCTGTATTTTTCCTACAGACTCTTTCACAGTGGCTGCAGAAGGAGCAGTCTGCTGGCTGCCCTGACTTTCCCCACCCTAGGGACTGGGAGGGGCTCCATGGTTTCTCCAGGGCTGCCTCCGCCCATCCCGCCTTTTGCACAGAAAAGGCACAAATGAGGCCAAGGAAAGAGACTTACTCTGGAGAAGGAAGACCCAGGGGGCCTCATCCAACCCAACAACTGTAACGAATGTGGAGAAGGCCGAGAAACACAAACCACTACACCATAAGGATGTGTTTCTGACATTTCTGAGTCGTTGCTTGACACTCAGAAAAGAGGCTCGGATATTTAAAACTCCATTTCTCCTGTGCGAATTACATCTGTAAAGCATAGGTTTTAATCTTCTTGTACTATGACACCCGCGCATTTACAATGGTTGACCACTGTAAGGGATGCTTTTTCAGGCTAAAGTTTTCATGTTCTCCAGAAGTCCCTTAAGCAAGAGGTTTGTGGAAAAGGATGACAGCTTCTTTAAATCCTTAATACCTTGAAGGTTTAGAATCCTTTCCTATAGCACTTGTTGATGACTGGCTTTTGTGTTGCCTAAGTATCGCTTGTGTCTGGTGACAGGCTGGTCAGTATGTATGGAAGTCTCACTCTACCACTGTGATCAGCCCTGTGGAGGAAACAGCGGGGGTCTCTGAGAAATTACGAGGCTTCCGTGCCACTGCAGAGATGATAGTGTCTCTCATGCCATCTCCTGATCTAAGATCGGCTCAGAGGGCTCAGTCTGTGGTCACTTGGCTTCCTGTAGTTGGGCATGTCATGGCAATAGGCCTGTGTGGGGTGGAGGTTGGAGGTTCCTGTCGAGGTAGGAGGCAGAATATGAGCAGGAAGGGGCTAAAGAATCCCCCAAAGACTCCCCACCTGTGACCTTGCTTCCTCCAGCCAGTTCATAGCTCCCAAAGTTCCCAGAGCCCCTCAAAAGAGTGCCAGCATCTGGAGAGTCACATTCATGTCCAAACCATAGTGATTCGTTACTACTTCCTTGCTCACTATAACGACAGAAGCAAAGGGTATGTCATACAGGGCGTCATACAGCTCCTAGCTTGTTCCCTGGGACACCCATTCCAGGAGCCTTGACGTACCACCTAAGTCCAAGCACCCTTAGGCACGTAGGTTAGGAAGAAGCCACAGGAAGACGCCATAGTCAACATCTGCAAATGAAGCCAGGAATACAAGCACCAACCTACAGTTGTTTCCAGATCTGGAAGACTGCTGTCATCTCTGTGTTGCAGATAATATATAGGCTATTAATTTTTATTATTAAAAGCCTATAATTATTGTGGTGGTTATTATTAAACCGTTATCATATCAAATAAAACGCACAGACACCTGTTCTATTTAAATAAGCCTCATTTCACCTGGTGCCGGTTAAGCTACCTTGTCATCTCTCAGCCCCACATCCCATGCCATTTGCTTTAATCTTTCCTATCTGGCTACTTACCATCCACATATAGACTATTTATGGAGTATTTATATCTCTATAAATACTTGTGCATGCTCTTTATCCAGGCTATTTCTCTCCACGCCTTTCTCAGAGTTCACGCCACTAGGACCACGTGGTTCTTTACGTATCCCCTGCAACTCTGCGTCTTTCTCCTCCACCTGGCTCTCTCTCCTCTACGCCCTGGAACTTTGGCCACGCCTACCTACCTCATTTTTTTTTTTTTTGCCCAGCCCAGGTGTAGGCATTTACTCAGCCAATCAGGGATAATTTGAAAACAAGGATTCTAAATGTCATTTTGGGGTACTTGATAGTCTGCCCCTAAGAGACAGCAAGCAGACCTCAGGAAGCAGAGTAATTAACAATCGAATATAAAGCACTGGGCCACACTGTTACATCTCTAGCCACTTGCTTTCCTAGCTGAGGCCCCAGACCTCACGGAGCCAATGCATATTAACTTCCTTTCTTCATCTCACCTCTCATACGCAAGGTTTACGTGGTATAAGAAACCGGTTGCTATTTCACCATCCTGAGTTGTCACGGGTCTAGGGGAGAGGAATGGGGTGAAGGGGGGACAGGAAGATACAAGTGAGGGGACAACAATCGAGATGTAATCTGAATAAATTATTTAAAGAAAAAAAAAAAGAAGTGTGAATGTGATTATTCCCCATTCCCCAACTTGGTTGATGGAGGCCCTCTGCGCCACAGCATTGGGTGTATGAGCCTTGACGTCACTGCTAGTGACGAGTAAAGATGCTGACGAGAAGCGTGTCTCTAAGAGCACATCTTTTGCCTCCAGATTTGGTCCTGCCAAAAGCACAGGCACAGACCTTGGTGTGACAAAGGAGGCTTGGCCCTCGTGACTGACCACCCTTTAAAAGCAGAGGGAAAGCGGGGACATGTGAAAAGGGCGCACTGAAAGGGCCAAACCTCGTGACTTGCACAGAAAAAAAAAAAGTGTGTGTGGATGGGGCCAAGGCTGAGTTCAGCATTATAGGCATGGTTTCTACGGAAACTCAAAGCAAACAGTGCATCAGTAAGGGAGGTCCTCGTTAAGCAGAACAGAAGCCAGCTCTTCCCCTGCAGTAGCAGCTGCCCATTTCTACAGAGCATTGCAGAACAGGAGTGCAGGCACAGTGGGCACTGGAAAGGTGGCAGGAGACCCAGAGACCAGGCAGGAAGTGGGTGCCAGTGCTCCCAGCCACACTGAGTGGAGGTGAGTTTCTGAGTGTCCTTCGGGGCATAAGTCACTCTATTTCTTTCTTTCTTTCTTTCTTTCTTTCTTTCTTTCTTTCTTTCTTTCTTTCTTTTTCTTTTGTGTGTGTGTGTGTGTGTGTGTGTGTGTGTGTGTGTGTGTGTGTGTGTTTGGTTGGTTGGTTTTTTGAGACAGGGTCTCTCTGTGTGGCCTTGGCTGCCCTGGACTCGCTTTGTAGACCAGGCTAGCCTCGAACTCACAGCGATCCACCTGCCTCTGCCTCCCGAGGGCTGGGATTAAAGGTGTGCACCAACACTGCCCGTCAGTCACTCCGTTTCTTAAACACATCTCACAGCTGTGTCTTCTGGGCACACCCCCTGCCTGTTTGAAGTTTACTTCTTACCCGGGTATCGGTTTTCTGGAAGATGAGCAGGTGAAACCGCATCGCCCTCCAGCCAGCACCTGTATCCCTCCAAGCACAGGATGAAGTGTCAGCTCTCAGGCATCATCGCAAATGCTCTGCCTAGTTTGGGTCCCTCAGCATCACCTTCACCTGTGTGTGCTCAGTCTGTCACCTTTCTTCTTGCTGCACGTCTCTCCAGCCTTTTCTGGGCCAGGAAAAAAAAAAAAAAAAAAACACTGACTCAACATATTTCATGTTGACTCTCATATCCAGTTCTTGAGGTTCTGAGCATACCTTTCTTCACACACACACACACACACACACACACACACACACACACACATACACACACACACACACACTCACCTACACACACACACACATAAATGCACACACATAAGCATGCTGACACATACATATACACACATATACCTATATACATACACACATAAATGCACACACATAAGCATGCTGACACATGCACACACATACACATATGTACACACACACACACACACACACACACACACACACACGTTATGCCTCTGCTCCAAATGACTATATTTATCCCTACAAGTAAAGTTATCCTTGCTCCTAAGCAAGCAAGGATTGGTTGTAGCAGCACAAATGTGATAAATCTAATGAAAGAGTGTGAGGTGGACCGACACCATCTCAGTTCCCACAAAAGACGTGAGCAAGAGAAGCAGACTGTGGCCGAGTGCCAGCAAGTGCTGTGAGGAGTGCCGCCAGTGAGCTGCAGTGGTCTCTGAGGCCAAGACCACACGGCAAACCCTTCCCGGAAGTGGAACATTTCTAGTTCTGTAGCAAGACCAGGTGGGGAGGGGAAGGCCGCTGTGGACCAGCACTACCGCTTTCCTTGCTCCACAATACTGAGTCACTAGCTGGGCTGGGGGCGGGGCTGAGGCTGGGGGTGGGGGAGCCTCTCCACCTAGGTCTGGCCGTGTGTGTGTGTGTGTGTGTGTGTGTGTGTGTGTGTGTGTGTGTGTGTGTGTGTGTGTGTGTGTTCCTCAATGAAAAGTGAAAGGAAACATCCCAGTTTCTGCCTTACCCTTAAAACAACGCACATGTATTTCACAATCTCCCCTTCCCAGGAATCTGGTCCTTAACTTCAGTCTTCAAATGAAGATAACACCCCATGACAGACAGAGAAGGAAACTTGGATTTCTCAGTGGCCATATGGAACAGAGGAACCTGCCAATCTACCTCAAACCACCCATGTTCATTGGTTAATTTTAATAATAATTGTTTGGCTTATTTGATGATCAAAATTTCAAACAGACGGGAATTGTATATAGTTAAAAGTATAAAGTCGCTCCTCACCATGGCTGACCCCAGCTTTCCCACTCCACTGCTGACAAATTCAAGTCCCTACAGTTTCATACACGACTGCTTTTAAAAACAGATTTATACAGTTTTATATATACAAGATGATGTATCTTTAAAACATGTTGTAGAATATTAGCATAAACATTTTTGGTATAAGATTATATACGTTTTACTTTTAAAAATTACTTTCTAGTATCACAGTTTTTACATATAACTTCATTTTACCATCAAATACTTTGAAATTACAAAGAACATTGAAATACACATCATTTATAACTATCTTTTTTTTTTTCTAGCAACTCCTGCTTTTAACAAAAGTAGCCTAGAGAAATATCCATGCAAATGTGCAAGGGGTTTGTGAATTTAAATTATGTGCTAACATCTGAAATAAAACAAACTGATAACATAAATTTACACTCCTATAAAAGTACATACCTTTATTTCCAGAGCTGTCAAAACTCTATGTGAGGGGTGTGTGTGTGTGTTTTATATATATATATGTGTGTTGCATATATGTAAGTACACTAGTGTGTGTGTGTATGTGTGTGTATGTGCATGTGTATGTGTGTGTGGTGTGTATATGTGTGTGTGTGTGGTGTGTGTGTGTGTGTGTTTGTGTGTGTGTGTGTAGGTCAATGGTTGATGTCTAAATGTCTTTTTTTATTGCTCAATGTCATGTTTTTGAGACAAGAGTTTTTGCTGAACCTGGCTCTTACCATTTCAGCTAGGCTGGGTGGCCAGTGAGCCCCAGAATCCACTGTCCACCCCTCGGCACTGGGGTGCAAGTCTGCACTACTCCATGCTCACCTCTGTGCATGGTGCTGGGAAGCCAAACTCAGGACTTGACGCTTTCGCAGAAGACACATCACTGAGCTATCTTCCCAGTTCTGTGTCCAGGCTTTGACACTGAGACATGAAAATTTATCTTTTGTTTTGGTTTTGGTTTTTGGTTTTTCAAGACAGGGTCTCTCTGTGTTATCCTTGGCTGTCCTGGACTCGCTTTGTAGACCAGGCTGCCCTCAAACTCACAGCGATCTGCCTGCCTCTGCCTCCCGAGGGCTGGGATTAAAGGCTAGCGCCACGACGGTAAATGTATCTTTTATTTGCCTGATGTAATTGTCATCTTTGAGGCTCACTGCTGAATAAGCTCACCCTTTCTAGCTCTTACTGAGTTCTGGCTGGCTGGTTCAACTCAGCTCTACTGGCTCAAACTCCTTTCCAAGCTAATTGATTCAAACTGGCTTCTCTCAGCTTCTGACTTTTTGTTCTGCTTGACTGACTCTAGCAATCTGTTCTAATCTTATGGCTCCTTCTTATTCTCTGGATTCAGCTGCCTCTGCTGACCCCACTGAACTGCCCGAACTCAACTCCGCCGCACCGACTCCAAGTAAATGTCCCTTTTCAAACATGGCTGCTTCCTTCTATAAATTAATCTTATGAACATTGTTTGGGGTTAAAAGTGTGTACTAAGGGTGTGCCTGTACTCCAGCCAGAGCAGACATATTGCTAGATTAAAATTTCTCTACAGAGACATGACTCTGTCATCTACAAAGATGTCAGCACTTTGACAGAATCTAGAATCACTTGAGAGACAGGTCCTTAGGCAGGCAGGCATGTGGGGACTTATCTTGATTGTTGAAATGAGGTTGGAAGATTCACCCTGTTTATTATTTGAATGTAGGAGAACTGGGTTGAATTTACTTCATCCTAGTTTCTTTCTTTCTTTTTTGTTTTTTTTCAAGACAGGGTTTCTCTGTGTAGCTCTGGCTGTCCTGGAATCGCTTTGTAGACCAGGCTGGCCTCAAACTCACAGCAATCCACCTGCCTCTGCCTCCCAAGTGCTGGGATTAAAGGCGTGCCCCACCACTGCCTGGCTTTGTTTGTTTGTTTCTTTCTTTCTTTCTTTTTTATAACACATCTATTATAGTTGCAGAAGACTATAGTTTCAGAAAGTGATTATTAGCTATGGTGACCATGCTCTTCTTTGTGAGAGTATGAATGCACGGTGGTGAAATCTGCTTACCTGCTATATTTTGTATATTTTGTATATTTATCATTTTTTTTTTCTCAGCTGGGAGTGGTTAGTCTTCTTGTCACGTAGCATACTATTCAGATTCACCACATAAACACAGTGCTGAGCTCTGAGGATGATGACAGGACGCCTCTCCTGGAGCTGAGCTGTTTCAATATGCCTCTATACACTGAAACCCTGAAGCTGTACAAGGCAGAGCTTCTGTGCGTCCAGACTTCTATGTAAGAGATAAGAAAGTCTCCATATAGTCAAAATGCCTAAAACAAAAAATATGTTAAATCACTGGGGCAGTCTTACGTAGAACTTATAGATGAAAAACAGTATTTGTATTTCCCTCATTAACTGGAAAGGCCTAAAAGCACATCGCCACGTGCACTTCTCTGTACACTGAACATCTCTGCTGACAACCAGGAGCCGTTGTAGAGGAAGTTGGAGGACACAGGTCACAAAGAGGCTTACTTCCCACTGTGTGCTTTTTATGTTCTGAATTTCCTACCACATGAAGACACTGCACTGATATTCTTGCAGGCCAGCAGGGTACTGAGAAACAGTACTGCTCAATGCTACGCAGTAGGATGGTGGAGATGGCAACTCTTAAACTCCCAAGTGCAATATAAATGGAGAGCTATATTTGACACGGTAGCCTTTAACCTTTCTCTGCGTCTGCTCCTCTGATTCTTTCTGCAGGTTAGACTGCTAGAAGAATTACTACTGCATGTGGGGTAGAATGATGCCTCCCCCTCAAGTGGTCCCCAAAATTATGAACTCCTGTGATCACGCTATATCACAGAGTGAGAGGGAGTGAGGGTGCACGGAACTGAGGCTGCCAAGCAAGAGAGTTTGAAATTTGTTATTCATCCTGGATTATCCAAGTAGACCAAACAGAATCACCAAGGAGCTTGTAGGTAGAAAAAGAGGTCAGGAGAGTCAAGATCAAAGGGGTGCACGTGAGACATACTTAACCAGACATTGCTCGCTTCGAAGATGGAAAGTGGCCATGAGCCAAGCTGGCAAGCATAGGGAGATTCATTTTCCCATGATCCTGCAAGTATGAGTGTACCTCCACCAACACCTTCATTTCAGTCCAGTGACACCTATACCTGACTTCTGGCCTCTAAAACTAGAAAGCAGTATGTTCATGATGTTTTAAAGCCACCAAGAATTTAGTACTTAAAAGCTAACATTCTATATAAAAAATTACTCATCTATACAAGTATAAATTTGGAAAAACTTAAGTATCCATTAATATGAAAATAGAAAGTGATCAATGGCACATTTATATGAATAAATATATGCAACCAATAGATGCTTCACTTTTAAGTTTGTGGAATGTTGAGAAAAATTAAAAAACCAAGCACGCAAATATATATATATATACACACACATATATAATCACACATATATAATGTATATATATACACATACATATATAAAATCTCTGATCAATCAGAGGTTAGCTTTAGAAAAGATGAATTACTCAAGCTGTTTCAAAGAGAAAGGATGATATAAAAACTCAAATCACATACTATCATGGAATGGCTGTAGGAATGGCTCTACAGTAATCCTTCCTCTACCTGGTCAGAGAGGACTGAGGGTCAGGGAGAGTCACCAGCCTGAGGACATACGCTAGACAAGGAACAGAGATGAGGTGCTGCCCCTTGCCGAGGCCCTTTCTCACAGTCACCAACTGCACTCACAGGTACTGAGGTCTAACCACTCCCTTTGCTGCCTCCACGTTTGTAACATATTTCCAAGGAAACTCAAGGGGGATGCCCCAGAATCCATCCACTGTTCGGTTCGGAGACTACAGGAACTACATTAGACCCACTTCTGCCGCACTTCCTCCTACTTTGACTTTGTGTAAATTACTTCATTCTTAGTACCCAACAATGGAGAGTGATATGCTCCCCACAAAGGGTGTCTGAGGACTAAGAGAGATGGAGGCCACGTACTCAGCAGGGAGTATCATGAAACAAAATAGTTTAACACCATAGTTATTGATTGTGTCTCACCTGCCTGTATTTACCAAGTATTACTTATCATGTATAAATTTTCTCATTAAAAAAAAAAAAACCTTCCCTTTAGAACAATACAAATAGGTTTTTGGTTTTTTTTCTCTCTTTTTTTTTTAAAGATTTATTTATTTATTATTATGTATACATTGTTCTGCCTACACAAACACCTGCAGGCCAGAAGAGGGCATCAGATCACATTATAGATCTTGTGAGCCACCATGTGGTTGCTGGGAATTGAACTCAGGACCTCTGGAGGAGCAGTCAGTGTCCTTAACCTCTGAGCCATCTCTCCAGTCCTACAAATAGGTTTTTAACTTTACCCCTCCAAGTAAAATAATCATGATCTGATGAAAAAAATTTTCAAATTTTAGAACTCATTTCCTTCTGTTCGGTTCTGTCAGCCATATCTACTTCCTGTTGATAGAAATAATAAAGATGTACAATGTCCACATGAAGTCAAGAGTCCAAAGGCCCTGGATATTCTGACTCTTAAACCATTAACACATCTATACAGTAGACATCCCTGTCACTCTGTCGCATTAAAAAGTACTTTGTCGCCAGGCGTGGTGGTGCTCACCTTTAATCTCAGCACCTGGGAAGCAGAAGCAGGTGGATCACTGCGAGTTCGAGGCCAGCCTGGTCTACAAAGCGAATCTAGGACAACCAAGGCTACACAGGAAAACACTGTCTCAAAAAACCACAAAAAGAAAGTACTCTTGTCAGCCAGGCCTGGTGGAGCTCACCTTTAATCCCAGCACTTGGGAGGCAGAGGCAGAGGCAAATGGATCTCTGTGAGTTTGAGGCCAGCCTGGTCTACAAAGAGAATTCCAAGACAGCCAAGGCTACACAAAGAAAACAAACAAAAACAAAATATAAAAGTACTCTGCCAAGACTTGGCAATGAGATGATAACCTAAAACTTCTGAGGCATAAAAGGAAACATTTATGATAATTAAGGTGGTGTTGAGGAATATTAATCTTCAGTGAATTTGGTCAGCTAGCTTGACTCTTGTGGTGTCATCTATTCATAATGGCTATTTGTAAATACCTCAGCCCTTAGTAATGGCTGCTGTTTACAGCTTGATACTCTTAGGAACATGAACTTCTGGGAAGGAATCTGTTTAATGGTTTGTCACTCAACTCCCAGTTTCCCTTTGGAACAGGCAGCTGTGGATTCTGGTGGCAACGTGGGAATACAAGTCTACTGCTGGGCTGGGTGGTGGTGACACATGCCTTTAATCCCAGCACTTGGGATGCAGAGGCTGGTGGATCTCCGTGAGTTCGAGGCCAGCCTGGACTACAGAGCAAGTTCCAGAACAGCCAGAGCTGTTATACAGAGAAAAACTGTCTCGGAAAAAAATAAAACAAAACAAAAAGTCTACTGCTGCTTTCACTGTCCCTTACTATAAGGGGATCAGCTTCAGAGCATCACATCGTGATAGAGTGTATAATGACCACTATCCTTTTTAACCAGTTGTAAAACTTCCATACTGTCTGTCAGGACTTGTTTCAAATCTTCAGCAAAGTTGTGGGTTGGAAATACCTCCATCAGCAAATGGCAACGGTACTCACTGTATTTCAGCAGCGTATGTTCTATTTGTCCACTGTCTACATCAAACTACTGTTTTTTTTTTCCTCCCTAGAGAAGAGAAAACCAGCCAAACACATGACCTTTCAGGGTCATAAGTATAAACCTCAATAGGAAGTGATTGTACGTCTATTCTCAGATCCGACATACAAGAGTAAAGGAAGTGAGACCATTAATTTAGTGAGCACTAGAGATAAGGATCAAGCAGGAAATGACTTTTTGTATGATGTCATCCAGGGCCGGGTAGGAGGGGGAGCAGGAGGGGTGTGTCCTTTGTCTGATCTCGAACAGATCTGTTCCAACCTTCTGAGCAAGACTCCACCGGTGGAGATAATGTAATTATAAGCCACCTTGATGCGCGTTGCCCTGCCATGTGACTGCTGCCATGTGACTGCGAGTCTGACAATGCTCTAACCCTGCCAGCAGGAAGGAACGGGAAAGGAAGAAAGGAGAGAAAGAGAAGAGGAAGGAAGAACTTTTTTATTTAGTAACATGAACTTTCACTGCAGATGTTGACTATTTCCAAGGCTTTTATATTCTGAGTAAATAAGCTTGTGGCGTTTTGTTGATGCATGTCGGGGAGGAGCCTTTTCCTTTGTGTTGTTTTGGTAGGGCTTTTCTTGTTGCTTTGAGCCGCCTGAGACTCACAATCCTCCGTCCTCCTACCTCAGCCATGTGAGTACTGAAGTTGGAGGGTTGTGAATTGCTGCGCCCCACTCTGGGAACCATCTTCTTCTTGAACTTGCTCTGTTTATCCCAGGCTGGACTCAAGCACACTACAAAGCCAAGGGTGTCCGTGAACGTCCCACCTCCCGCCCACCTCTTACCTCTTAAGCGCCTGGGTCACAGCCACGCATCAACAGGACACAGGACCAGCTCGATTTTAATATGCTTCTTTCTGGCTTAGAGACCACAAAGGATGAGATTCCATGTAAATCAGCTGGGCGCCTTTAGTTATTAATACCACAGGAGAAAAGTGAATTGGGATCAGTGCACTGACATGTTCAGGCTGGAGGGCGGCAGGAATGGAGCTTGCGTACAGCGGTGGTAGAACTCTAGACCTTCATAAGGGCAAATGAAAATTTTGTGCAAATCTTCCACAATTCTGCAAGTTCACTTCTAGTTAATTTGTTTCACAGAGATCATCATACAAACATCCAAAGACAGATATTTATAGGAAACTAAATAATGCTGCTCTGAAAGAGGTTTATATCCTAAATCTGAGAACGTGCAAATCTTAACATTCATGGGAGGAGGCATCGAAGGCTGCATAAGTGAAAAAGGTGGCCAGCCAGCTTACATTCCCAAGAGTCTCCTAGACCACACCCGTTGTGCCCAGTGTAGTCCCAAGGGTCTTCTAAATGTGAACAAGGATGAACGAAGGGACTGTGTCACAGTGATTCAAAACAGGAAAGACTCAATCAGTGCACTCTGTCAAGATGGAAGATGTCTGGAGCCAGGAAATGAAGGCAGTGCCATGACACTAGGAAAAGGCAGGGGAAAAGCCTCTTGTTTTACAGTCTCCAAAGACAAATGTAATGCTGTTGACACCTTCATCTCTGTAATATCGATTTTGGACTTCTGACACCCAGAACTATAAAGTAACGCATTTTTGATAACTTAAGTTGTAGAAGAAAGTTAATTCAGAATATGGCTGCTCTGGCAAGAGATCGCATCCAAAGATCTTCTAGGTTTGTGTGATCTGGCTGGAATACAAACATGCCTTTAATCCAGGAGACAGAAGTGAACTGATCTGAGTTCAAGGTCAGCCTGGTATAGAGCAAGTATCAGGTAAAGAAAAGCTTAGGATCAGGCATGGTGGTACACACCTTCGATCCCAAAAAAGAAGGAGAAGTTAGTTTGTAGGAGGAAGCACCCATGTTTGAAAGTGGTCTAATTGAGTGGCAGAGAAGATTCGACAGAATAGGACATGCCCAACTCTCATGAGAAAAGAGAGGAAAGAGAAGCTACTTAAGAGGCAGTTTTTCAGAGAGAGGAAGTAGTTTTTACTAGGATAGCAATAGAGAGATGGGTTGCAGAGAAAGAACTCAGGTAAAGAACAAGCCAGAAAATGAGAAGAAGCCAGAATATTATTAGAGCAGATTGCTGAGTTAGTTTGAGGCCAAGCAGAGCAATTATGGGCCAAGAGAAGCCAGATTAAATAAGTCAGCTGGGAGAAGAGTTTGAGCCAGAACAGCTGAGTTGAACCAGCCAGCCCAGAGCTCAGAAAGAACAAGTAAGGGTGAGCTTATTCAGCAGTAAGTCTCAGAGGCTAAAATATTTCTAGGCCTAGAAGCTTCCAGGACTAGGCCTACGTTAGCAGAAGGAGGCAGCCTCCCAGATGACAATTGAGCCAGGAGAATAAGATTACTTTTACGTAAGCAACCGAGTTTGTGATGATTTATTGTAGCAACAGTAGGCAACTGATGTAGTGAGTAAAGGCGCGCCATTTGTAACAAACAAAACTGTAGGCAACTGTACTAGTTGACTTTCTATTGGCCCAACAAAGACTTGGAGCTAGGTGTTTTGTAAGGAAACAGTTTTAGAGAATGAATACTCAAGTTTGGACCACTCCATCTGTTCAGCTGCTGGTGATGGACAGGGGATGAATGGTATCCCAATGGCAGGAGCACGTGTAGAAGAGACCCCATGATGAAACCAGAAGCCAGAGAGAGACTTAGGCCCAGGCTCACATTGTCTTCATAACAACTGCTCTCATGAAAACCAGTGGCTCCCAAGAACTGCAGTTTGCCTTTTCAGAGATTGTACTCCTCCCCCCAAATGATTTACCCACCTTCTATCAATACCACCACAGTGAGGACCAAGCCTCCAGCATACTTAAGCCACAGCTGAACCACACCAGACGCCGGAACCCCCACCCGTAGGAGCCTGGCAAAGCATTGTGTTGTGACAATGGGTACTGAGGACCGTGTCCTTTGCTCAAGAGAGGGGGGGTAACGTTTCTTGCCAATCAATTTGAACCAGAAGGGAGGTAGAGGAAGAAGGAAGGAAGGCTTCTGAGCTTTTAAATCATTCTGCTCACAACTACAAATAAAACCTAACAGCAAAATTGTAGTATTTCTGAGTCACCCGCTCTTGGCTTCAATCTTATATGCCAGGCACTGGGCTGAACGCTAGAAAATAAAGAACACATGAATAGAGGGGAGGAGGGTGGGGGAAGCAGGAAAGAGATTCTATCAAGTACGACACATGCCAAAGCAGAGTAGAAGCATCTAAGGGGCGGGACACCTAACCAAGTACAACCCAGGGGACAGGACAGGGAAACCGCCCATGGGAGGCAGTGCCTGAACCCAGTCCCAAAGGAAGAGCGGGGTCCAGCCAGACAAAGAGGACCAGAAGGCCAGAACAGCAGAGGAAACAGCTCACAAAAGGCCAGCTGGCATGAGGTCTAATGTGCCGTGATGGGCGGGGTAGCACAAGGAGACCAGGAAATTCTACAAAGCTGCATGAAGGACCTGAACATAATTAACTTCATAAAACTTCCTGAGCCTCTGTCTTGCACCTTTGTAATAGGAGAAGCACGGACACAGGCCCTACCGCTGGGGGGGAGGGGGCTAAGAGGCCTTTCCAGCGTCTTGGGTCCTGGAAAATAATGATCGAAACTTCTGGAAATCTCTGTCTTCCTGGCCGGATCCACTTCCCAGGCAGGCGAGGGCCACTTCTAGAAGATGAAAACCCCAAATGCATTAAAGGACGAGAAACATTTCGTTGTGATGCGTTGGAATCACCCGTTCTCAGCAACTCACCACCCCAAGCCTGTGTACACGAACTGTAAGGCAGAATCGTGGTATGCAGGACAGATCATAGACTGGACCACATTAACTCACAGTACACTCCAGGCCTTGGGTCCTGGTAATGGAAATGGAGAGCTGTTTATATAATGAATGTTTTCTTCCGCTAACCCCGTGGTTCTCAACCTGTGAGAGCCCCGGGGCCTCTTGCGGGGGGGGGGGGGGGGGCGGGGGGGGGGGGGGGGGGGGGGCAGGGGAGCGGGTGTAGGGGTTGCATAGCAGGTATCATGCACAGCAGATATTTATATTATGGTTTGTAGCAGGAACAGAATTACAGGTATTAAGTAGCAAGGGGATCATTTCATGGGGGCGAGGGTCACCACAACACGAGGGACTGAATGAAAGGGTCATAGCATTAGGAAGGTTGAGAACCACTGGTCTAATCCCTTCCCCAACAGATTCTCCATAAGACCTCACATCCAATGAAGACTTTTGAGCTGTGGAGAAGTATAAATAGTTTGTGGGGCCTGGCCGGCCCTGCTCATATTTATTTGAGGAAAGTGAAGTTGTATTCAGAATTATTTGGGAGCTTCACACAGAACACTGATGGCCTGCGCCCACCCCACCCTCAAGATACTTGATTTGGGCATTACAATATTTTTAAAGACTTCATTATTTTAAATTATGTATATATGCACAGGTGTCTGTACTCATGACTGTAAGTACCTGTGGAATATGGACATTTCATATGCCCTGGAAGCTGGGGTTACAGGTAGTTGTGAGCTGTCCAAGGGGGGTGGCAGGAAGTGAGCTCAAGCCATTTGTAAGAGCCAGCAGTGGGCCATCTTAACCACTGAACCATCTCTCCAGCCCCACAAAATAGTATCTTAAAAGGCCCTTGGGTGATGTTGATGTAAAACTCGCTTCCAAAACGACCATATCTAAAAGAGGGCACGGGAAGAGAATCTAGTTTTGCTAGCCCATCTGCAGATAAGTAATGGTAAATACATGAGGAAAAGAATAAATAGAGGAACCAAAACTACAGGGAGCCTCACACAGGTCCGTCTGGAGGTGTGGCAGCCTGGCAAGGAAGCAGGCAGCTGCAGCCCAGATGCTGCAAAAAGCTAGGAAACCAATGTCTGTGAACAAGGGGGTAGGAAGGACTCCAAGAGAATCCTGCAAGTTGGCTAATTCAGTTTGCAATGTCAAGTACCAGCATCCTGACCAGGCATTTATAAAGTCCCCTGGGCCGAGGAACATGCCTGGACTTACACTGGAGATCCCAGGGCTGACTGGAGTTTGGCACCTATGACAACTAGGCAGACTCAATTGCACCCAGAGGCAAAGTTCTCAGGAAACTCAATCGAAAGCTGAAAATAGATGTGGCACCTAGAAACTTAGAAGGCAGTTTTCTGAGTTCAGGGTGTACTTGGAGACAGTGGTGGGGTGGTCCTACGACTTATAAATAGGACAGCCCTCTGGGCTTCCTTATGAAGGCAGTGCGTACGAAATACTATTTAAGGGAAGGCAAAGCAGTACAATAAGTTACAAATAAGTCAACAGTCAAATACAGGTGGGCACCTACGGTAGGCGCTAAGGGAACTGGGGATATGGTGCCCTGGCCTAGGGACTCAGCTCAGCTGCCATCAGCATCTACTGCCACGCCCACATTTGGAGGATCACAAAGCTTTCTGCAGGCCTCCCTATGTCTGCCTTCCTTCACAGACTCAGCGGCCATTGTTTCCCGTCACGCCGCCACACAAAGCCAATCCTAATCTCTTTCGCTGAACTCTTCAGGGGCTCCCCATCGTATGTAGAGGAAGTGTGTCTCATCTTGTGACAGCCATGCCTCTCTCTCTTCTTTCCTCACTCACCTCCAGGCTAATCTCTCACTCAACCCTGCAAGAATACCTCACCTCATATAGCCACGCAGACCCCCCACTCCATACCCTCCTTCAGCCACGCTAGGTGCGCTCCTGCCCCACGCGGCCTTTGCCTCTGTATGTCTGGTTAGCCATGTGGCTCTCTGTCAAGTCCTTCACGTTCTAAGACCCGTCCTGACCAGCTCGTAGCAAATCCATCCCTCATTACTGTCTGAAGGGTTGTCTCTTCTCACTTCCTGCTTGTTCCTGTACTGCTTGATCGCTTCAGAATAGCACCATTTATTTCACTCATGGATTTGTCCTCACTCTCCAGATGCTAGGAACGCCCAGGCCGGTGAGTGCTGCTCATTACTGAATCCCCAGTGCTTAGGACAGTGCCTGTAAGACAACAGGCAGTCAATTAGTTATGGCGAGTGAATGAAACACTTCACTGACCCACATCCAAGACATCTCTACTGTGTAGACAGGTGCCTTCATAAGCTTTTTGAAACTAATTTACTTAAACGTGTGGTTCACTGTAGGTAAATGTCCTCAGTGAAAGGGCGGCTTCCCCAAGGGCTTGTCTACAGGAGAGAAGGCGTCAGTCTGACGTCTGCTCCACTGGACATTTTATACTAGGTAAGACAAGCAGCACGGCAAGTGACTTCTTCTGGTGTTTAGGGCTGTCCACTCCAGCATCTCTCTGATGATGCTGCGTCTCCCTGGGCCCCCTCCTCAGAGGCTGCCTTTCCTGCCTGAGTCCTAAAATCTTTCCCCAGCTCTACACAGCAGCAACTTAGCAGAAGAGGAGGAGGAGGAGGAGGAGGAGGAGGAGGAGGAGGAGGAGGAGGATTAGATAGTCAAAAAACCCAACAGCCACTCATGAATGGCTCGAAAGGCTGTGATGTGTGGAGGATTTGTCACTCTGCAGGGTCACAAATCTGCATCGGCAGGCTGGTGCACAGAGGCACTGCCCTGCTGAACAAAGCATCTCTGTGGCCGTTCGCTCTGTGGCCAGCCGGCCCACCATTCTTCTGGAAGCTGAACAGAGGCCTGTCTTTGTGAAGGATGGCTCTCACAGGAAGGCGACTGTGTGTGCTGGCATTGCTGGTGCCCAGGGCTCAAACGTCTCCATTTCATGTTTCCTAAAGAGCCATTTAGTATCATTCGCCAACCTGGGGGGGTCACGCTCGGCTTTTCTGTGACTGAGGCTGCCTGTCTGCATTTACCGGCTCATGTACAGCTGGGATCTTGGGAAAGTGTGAGACAAGGAGGAGACTTGTCTTCAAGACAGCAAGACCTCCCTGCCATGCTGCATAGGATCACCCAGGGGCTTCTGGGTGAGGTAGACAAGTGACTTAGACCGCTTTGTGAGCTGTGGAGTCCAGCGGCCCTTGTTCGAATCCCAGCTCTGCTCTTCTTTCTGTTTTGTTTGTTTTGTTTTTCAAGACAGGGTTTCTCTGTGTAGCCTTGACTGTCCTGGACTCACATTGCAGACCAGGCTGGCCTCAAACTCACATCTATCTGCCTGCCTCTACCTCCCAAGTGCTGGGATTAAAGGCGTGTGCCACCACGCATCTTTTCTAAATCTGTTATTTTCTAGGGTGACAACAAGCCCCCAGCTTCCTTGCTCACCAAACTAGTGAGGAGGAGAGTGCTGCAGATAAAACTGGGACATGACTTCCGGAAGGAGAGGTGTGACAGTCGGGAGAAGTGTGCCCATAGCAGCTACTCCACATACAGTTGGTAAAAGGTATTACTCCCAGAATCCCTGGTAACTATTTGCTAAATGCCATCATGAACGTGGTAAGAGCGCAGAGAAGGGGCCACGCAGTGTGGAGAGGGCATCGTGATCCACAGGACAGGGGCCACGCAGTGTGGAGAGGGCATCGTGATCCACAGGACAGGGGCCACGCAGTGTGGAGAGGGCATCGTGACCCGCAGGACAGTCGGTCTTGCCCTTGATGCACGACTCAAAGACATTACCAGTGAGGATGGACCGTCCTTTAAGACAGAGAGCCACGATCACGTTTGGAAGCTCTGCGTCTAACCACAAAACCCATGGTGCAGGGACACCAAGGGTGTCAGTGCCTAGTTAGATTTTGTGCGCTCCGGGAAGGCTGTGGCTACAAACCAAACCTGACTAACTTCCCTCCACCTCAGGGTTCGGGATAGAGCCACAGGCCTGGCTTCTACTGTGCGGTTTTCCTGGGTTACTGTCCACAGTGCATTGGCCCAGCAGCATCCTTTCATGCTCAACGCCTTAGAACTCTTTGCGGCTCCCACCTATGTGACCAAATAGTAATTGTCACAGTTAACTCCCTCTGACTATCTGGGCAAACATCTTACCCATACTCAGCCCCAGGCCACTCTTAGGAGGCCTATTTGTAGGAGGCAGGCACTAGGTGACTTCAGTAAGCTCTGACACACTTCCCAGTCTGTCAGTCCTTGGCATTAAGACAAAGCTGCTCCAATAGACACACTCATCCTCCCCGGTGGGAAAGGAGCAGAGCAGATTCTGAGCCTATACAGCACGGCCAAAGATTGTCAGGATTCCTATCCTCCCAGCATCGGGGAGCTCAGAAGGCTTAGATAAGGTTAAAAAGCAGAGAAATGTCACCCCATGAGACCAGTTAAAATTGATGGGCTTCAGCCAGACCCTAGTATGAGTGTCAGTAGTTGCATAAATGGGAACTGGACAGTCTCCTTGGAGACCCCGCTTGTGGACCAACAGATGCAGCTCACGGGGGTGGGGGGATTGGGGCTAGGGGGTGGGTAGGGGTGTGGCAGGGGTGACAGCCATTTCCTGCCTTTCCTTGACCGCCCTTTAAGAAAGGCAGGCTGGAGAGGCTAAAGTGGAGAGGGAAGGTAGGTTTGCAATAATGCAGAGATCACATCACAAAGCCCCAAAGGGAGTGAGCTAGTGTAATCCCCTCGGGACTCCAGCCCCTTGTGGGATCCACCAGGTAGGCCCCTTGCATGCTGTTTCCTGGCGTAGGCAAGTTTGAGTTTGCCCCTTTCTGGTAACCAGTGGAGACAGTTTGTAAGTATTTTTCCTTCAACACGTACTGTGTGGTCAGAGTTGGATCCACGTTAGCTATCATCTCAAAAGATCTCAGTTTACTCCGTGAGAGCACCCGAATGGCATACAGCTTGACGTTAATCCAACGAGCCTTCCATAGGTGGTGCAAGTGGCAAGTACAGCAGAACGCTGACAGAGAGCATACACAGTTTCTCTGTGTCTCACATTAGAGAACGCCTCCTTGATGAATGAAAAAAAGAACACATCCTACTGAGGTTGAGAATGAAGCAACCTTTGTTTATTTTCGGAAAGATAAATGCGCAGGATCCGCACTGCCCGTGACGTTCTGAAGGAAGTAAACAATCGTCAACGTGTCTCATCTAAAAATAAATAAAACCCCGCTTGACTTACTTTGTTAACCAAAGACAGAGTAGAAACGAGCAAAGAGGATAATGTCCATGGCATGGGAGGCTCAGATAGAGTATTTGATTTTGAGGAAATTAAAACCCATGGGGGCGGGGGAGGGGAAATAGCTATAGCGAGAGTGTAAAGGTTTACATATAAACGTTACATGTTTGATTTGACAAGCTGAAATCTTTTCCAGGCCTTCAGTTATGAGAAGAGCAACATGACGTAAGACAATGAAAACAGCGTTGGGCGTCTGCTGTATTGTTAGGAAAGAACCCTAGTCACCCAGCAAGCCTCAGAGATTCTAATCCCCACACTGTTCTAGCCAGCGTGATTTGATTTAGGTTTCAAGTGTGTCTCCGCATCCCGGATGTGAACTGTGCCTTCAGATACAACTTTCCTAGAAAACTGCATGGCTGTACAGCCAGTCTTGCTGCACCACGGCGACAGCCCATAAAGGACTCACTGCCTGCGATTAAAACAGTAAAGCCAGGCGCAAGGGCCCACACCATCACATACCAAAACCACAAATCCTTCACATAAAAGACAAACGGTGGCTTGAATGGTGTGATAGTTTATTTAAAAACAAAAAACAAAAACAACGAAACAACAACAACAACAACAAAAGAAAACGGTACCACGCTGATCACGGTGACCAGCAAACACAGAATGGCTTTTCTCTTGGACATTAACATTGCAGTATTTTTAGATACTGACATGTTTCAATAGGACCAAGAACGTTAGGGAAAAAGGATCCTGGACGAAAATGGACACTAGTAAGTCTGGTGCTTCAGCCCACGGGACGCATTTTCAGCGCCGCAAATCAGTGGCTCTGTGCTGTGCGGTTGGGGAGAAGCGAAGTTCTCTCCGAAGGGGCAGCGTGAGCGCCTCCTTCTTTGTCTTTTTCTCTTTAGTTTCTTATAACTTAAGCTCTGTCCACCTTGGCTAAAGCACAGTCGTACAAGACACCTCAGGTAATTTCCTTGCTACTATTGCACAACTTTAGTAATTTTACTTTAAAAAAAAAAAAATCAAACCACCATCAAAACAAAGAGGCAAATAGATGTGACTTTCAAATCATTTGAAAAGCAGAGAGCTTGCCTGTTCAACACCAACCCAAACTTAAGTTAAACGCTAGAGTTATAACCTCCAAACTTCTGCAATAAAATTAATTTTTAAATATATATGGGTTTTATTTATCTAACTGTACTTTGCGATCTTGGCGACAGTCCCACATGCCTGTAGTAAAGACAGCGCCGCCGCATGATGCCAAGTCTGCCTCTGAGTTATAAAGTACAATGATCTGACCAGAGGTCAAAATTATCATACTCGGTTCTTAGAAACTCAACCCATGTGCGGTTACTTCAGAGAGAGTACACGCGCGGTGGAGTAACTGTCCCACTAGCCTCTCCTCTTTTGACCTTTCTGCACGCTGAGCCTTCTGGGTAACTGGCTCACCTCCTGAGGTTGGCCTCTGTTACCCCATGTCACCATTGCAGTACCAAGAGGTTTGCGGTGGCACATGTGTACGTCACAGGAACAGCAGAGACAGGTCCTCCGGCCTCCAGTGACAGCTTTTACGTCTGTAAACTCAAGAGTCACATTATTTAGCTCAGCAACTACAAAAAAACATTGAGATTTGGCCACTTTGTGCCAGAACCTCTTTGTGCTTTTTAAATGAAGCTGCTTGTGAATCTTTTTGGTATTTATCAGTCATCTGTAGCTCCCTTCTAATAAAAAAAAAGACTATATTTAAAATAATTTTTAAGGTTAAATGTTCTAAGGGGGGCTTTATCAATATGTATTTTTTTAAAAAAAAAACATGGTATAAATCAGTATTTCTTTTTCCTTCAGTACTGGAATAGGAGAAATTATTTCTGGTCCCTCTTTAAATCAACCATCACCACTTCTCACTGACTGTAACACTGAAATTTACAGGCATCCCTGAAATTTTTTGATTAAGTAAACGAGTGAATCACAGTGGAGTCTCATTCGGTTAACAGTGTAGATCCATTTAAAACCAAAACAAAAAGCTGAACATTGAAAATCTCAAGCTTAAAGAAAAAAAAAAAAAAAAAAAAAAGACGACAGACGGAGACCCTCCCCAAAACTAAGATGGAGTGTGTGTCATTCACTGTTTTTTCTATACTTTATCCCCGATGGGAAACCTCTTTCCCACGTGCTAAGGGCATTTCAGAAATCCTCAGGCCAGCGCGACCCTCGAGTCAAGAGGCCATGTACTATACGTGTTAAGGGAATATGATGCACTGCCTTTTCCCCTGTGAGACTTTACATCCAAGGATAGCATCACGTCTCACTCCTCGGCAACTGCGAGCATCTTACCGGGCTGAGCTTCCTGTGCAAAGTGACGGCCACTGACACTCCTACCCGCCCCGAGAAATGCGAGGTTTTCATCAGCTTGTCACCAGTGCACACACTGGCCTTTCATTCTTTCCATCAGAAGAGCTGGGGCTTCAACAGAGCTGAGTCAGAAATGAAAACAACCAGTCTAAAGGCACAAAGTCGCATAGCTGCTCTAGTTGGAGTTTGTAAACAGAGAATAGGTTGAATTTAGGTAATCTCGATCTGTGAGACTAAAAAAGGCATCCACAGCAGGCTTTTACCCAGCCAGCTTCTTTGAGACTCTTCAAGGGTTTTGAGGTCTACAAAGTATACACTAATATACCCATACTTCAAAAAGCAATAAGGCAAACAGTATAATCATTATCCAAAAGTTACAATGGTAGTGTAGGCATACATAGTATAATTTAGTTACAAAGTGTGGTACTGTTTCTGCTACATAACCATATTAACCGCTCCTCTCCTACGTGATTACACAGCCAGCTGGGTTTCAGTTGAATGCAAAGCCACCCTTGTACCAGCAGCTAGAGTTGGCAACAGCTCTTTGAAAGCAGTTTTATTCTGCTGTAGAAGTCACCCTCGAACTGAAGACGAGCGCAGAGTCCGCGGCCAGTCACTAGACGCTGTCGTATTTGTGAAGCGCCTCTTCCAACTTCTGGGTCACTTTTTGGAAAAATATTATTTGTTGTTGTAAAAAATGCTGCATCTGTGATTTAAAGTCTCGTACTCTGATTTGATGGAAGTGATGAATCTCGGCCAACGTGGCGAAAGAAATAGTGTTACAGCGGTCTTGAATGCCGTCAGCTTTCTGTGCCTCCATCTTCCCCTCCTCCACATGCCGTCTACTTTCCTTGACTTTGGTAAGAGCTCCTGTGGTCAAAGACAGTAAATAATTAAGACACATCGCACACACATATCCCAGTGACATAGCTAAGTATTGCACAGGAACGTAGGGACTGCCAGTGCTTGTCTAAACTATTTCAATGTCCTTCGGAATTCAAAGTAGTGACTGTAAATACCAATTTAAAAAAGCAGCCTGGTTTCTCAAAGTTTTACCAATGCTCCAACAACTTCACTTACCCAAACCAATGTTCCACACTGACCAAGCCTCTGCAGCATTTCTTGAGATGCTATATCTAACAAAAAGGTGTAAAAAAAAAAAAAAAATTGTTCTTTTAAAGATAAACCCTAAACCCACAGTTTTCACGTTTAAAATGTATGAGACCATGATACCCATGCTTACTAAGAGAATTATATTTGAAACAATGACCCATAAAGGGTGAAATCCCCCTTCCTGAGAAAATCTCACTGAAGAGTAATTGCATAAGGTCAGAACTGGTCCCTGAAGTGCGTCAGTACCAACTCAAGCTGGATCTGGAAATCAAGCGATGGGGGCGGGGAAGGAGGGCTGGGTAGTGGTGCCAGTGTACCACGAGGCTGTCAGGGTACCCAAGCCCACGCTGGGCCCACCCACAGCCTGTGCCCAGATGATGTACGTGCCTGACAACATGGGGTGGTGTATGCACATGTGCCTGGTCTGACAGTGCCCTCTGGGAGAACACAAGTGGAGCACTAGCATTTTGAATGATTAGGTGACAAGTTCGCAGAACTACAGGGGCTGCAGGCTTTAAGTTTGCTCTAGTGACTGCTTCAGAAGGTCACCAAAAGAGCCACAGCATCTTATCTAGAGCTGTCTCCAGAGTACTGCAGGGTGAGGGCATGGGAGTGGTCGTTTTGGCAGGTGTCACACAAGGGTGGACTCTCTCTCAGAAGCACGCGTCACACAGAAGGCCGTGGAGGCGGGAGATGACAGCACCTTTTGGTTTCCAGGGCTGACCAATGTTGACGCTCACAGGGTCTGGATACATTTTAGCAGCTTGAGAATGGAGGTGTCCAGAGGCATCCAGACCTCACACGGCCAAAGCAATCGAAAGGCGGAGACGACAGAGCAAGGAAGGCAGCGGAGGGCCCCAGCAGTCTGTGAGTTCAACATCAGGGGAGAAAGGCAGCCTGTTCGGACCCACAGGGCTCACTCTCACCTGAGAAGGCCACCCTGTTTCTAAATCCCTCTAAATCTGAAAACTCAGAGAATAAACTAGTATTCAGGGTTAAATGGTGTGCTTCTCAAAACGCTGTTACATTGTGGAATAAAACATGGGAGCTCTGCCACTGAGCTCCAGTGTGGTCCTGCCCCGCCTTCAGCACTATATAAAATTGAGAAGTGAAAACCCACCAACAGCAAATGTTATTTAGAGAAATGCGTGTCTGTGGAGGAATGTACATACCCACACATTTTTTTATGTGCTCATTCTAAATGAGATCTTTCATTGAAATGTGCAGAGTCCCAGAGCAGAAGGGCACAGCACAGCAGGGGCACTGCTCCACCCCGCTACTGAGAAGGATGCTTTGCTGGGCAGAGAGGCAGCTAGGACCCCCCCTCCCCACAAACACACCCCCCTCCCCACAAACACGCCCACCCCCAGGCAACACATGGTTTCAAGACTACCCCTGCCTGGCTAAGCATGATATTTTAAAACATTTCTCCAACCCAGACAGCACCAGTGAAGAATTGACATGTGCCTTCTGTGTATTATTGTCCGTGTGTTCTTTCAGATAGGGTCTCACTGTAAACTCCTAGCTGGCTTGGAACTCCCTCTGTAGACTGGGGGAAGGGAGGGTGAACTCAGAGAGACAGGTCTGCCTCTACCACTTGAGTGCCAGAATTAACGTGTGCAGCTTGCCTGGCCTGCTTCATATTAGAAAGAGCCCATCCATTCACACGCCGCTGTAAAGGAACAGGCGCCTGAATAGGCAAGCAAGGTGAGCCCGTCCACCTGCAGGTGACAACGCTTCCCGCTGGCCACGGACTGCGTCTCCTTTCCCACTTTCCTCAATAGCTGCCTGTGTTGGGGGCAGGCGGTGTGTGCTGTACACGTATGGTAAACGCACATGTGCAGATGGCAGAGGAGCATCCTGTCTTATCACCTCCACCTTATTCCCTGTAACACCATTAGCTCACTGAACTTGGAGCGAGGCTTGAGGCAGCAAAACCAGCGACCCTCCTGCCTCTGGGCTGGGCCTCAGGCTCAGCACCTTTCCACAAAGAATCATCCCTCCAGTCCCAGACTTCTGTTTTAAATGTGTAATTCGAAAGGCACTCTGTGTGTGTGAAAGAAACTATTTCTTTATGTTTGAAATTTTTCCTTTTACTAACCTAATTCAATTTGCTAATTGAATTTGTAAAACTTTTTATACTTAAAGAAACATTGAAAAAGTGCACACTACAGTTTTTGAAAGTCTAAACACAAACTCAGACTAGGGAGGGAGTCGCCTGGTTTTGTTTTTCTCTTTTCTCCATCTACTTAGATGCTATGGAAGATGACATAAATTGTCAACTCTAACCCTAAATATTAACACACTTGCTTTATGAATATATGGGTTTATTTGCCAGGTAAACTGTACTATTCTGGAAAAAAAAAAACACAAAAAAACAAAAAACCAACCACACAAAAAAACAAACATACAAACAGAAATCCAAATCGCTATTGTAAATTCAAAAGGAAAGGACAGCGCATTTGGAAGAATGAACGCCAGGAGCCAATTACACTTGGAATTTCAGTTTGACCCACTTAATGAAATTGAAGTTTGCTGGCGTAGCATGTCAAGCCTGCAACAGAGACACATGAGCAGAAGGCGTGCCTATGAGAAATGTGGCTCCTGTACAAGAGCTCAAATCACTTTCCGAGGTAACAAAGTGTACATGCCTGAAACAATTAGGAACAATATAAACAGTGCATGAAGGCATTAAAAAGCACACTATGAATGTGCAAACTCAAAGACTAGTAAGAGCTGCGCAGTCAAGGCTCACACCTCTAGCATGGCGGCTGAGGCGGGACTGCAGACTCCAGGCTACTGAGGCGGGACTGCAGACTCCAGGATACTTGGGCTACACAGTAAGACCATCTCAAACCGCACCACTGTCACTCATGATGTACAGCACATCTTTTTAAATAATGTCTTTTAAATGAAATATAGTGAACTTGACTTCTCCTAGAACTACTTTCAAAGGAAAGCAACATGGTTAAAATTAAGACATACTGATAGAATTATACTGAGAAATTAAATGAAAGAGAACCACAAGCATTTTACAACAGACCTTTGGTGTGGGACCAGCTGCCTGACTCCCCCTACTAAGCGTGCAGAATCCTCCAGAATCCTAACTTCAGGGGCCTTCCACATCTGAAGCAACAGAAAATGTTTCTTTTTCATAAAATGTAATTTTTCTTTTGTACAAGAAAGCTGTTAAATTTTTTTTTACAACTTCTAACATTTAGACAGGGAGCTGATGTTTTCCCTCCTATGAACAAGATTAATTATCACAAAGCTAATTTACTATTTTAGACTAGAAGTAAACAGAACACTGACAGACTTACACAACCCAAGCCACATACATCAAGAGTACATGTCATGTGAGGGAGATGGAGAACTGCTTTTGAGGATTCCAGAAGCTTCTGCCCCACCTTCACTCACTGAGTTCTCGACAGGGCTGAGCATCAGTGGGAAGTGGAATACCCGTGTCTCTGGGCTGGACTGGGTCTTGTTACAAACTGCCCGTTCCCACAGGGACAGTTCTCAGGCTGCGAACTTTGTGCAGGTCCGACTTCACAACCTTTTGTGTTTAACCCATTAAATAACAAAAGCAAAGCAGGGTTTGACGGATTGTCCATCAAACCCACCGTGTAAGGAGTGGGGAGCCGGAGAGGAAAGCTGCGGTACAGCCAGCTCAATGCAGGCTCGCTCTCCCTAGGTCACTCTGAAAATGCAGGTGCTTTGTAGGACTTCAGGGACAGCTACAGAGGAGCAGACACGGCAGCGGGGACAGCAACAATGGAGCATTCTCTCCAACCCAGAACAAAGCCACAGAGGGACCACACACATCCATCCGAGAACCAACAGGGAAATAGTGAGATTTCAGAAGCTCCACTACTTAAGGGGTCCACTCAGGAGCGACCTGGTCCCTCGCGTACTGTCGAGCACTGCTAAACAAAAGGTCCCATAATGCCCATGATTAGGGTAACAGTGTCTAAACGAAAGAAAAGACCATACAGGTCAGATCAAAAAATTCAAGTGAATACTTCTCACAGACAAGTAATACATGGGGAAAAAAAAATTCTAAGTCATCAGGAAAACATAAATCCTAACTATAGCAAGAGTCCATCTCACCAGTCGGAATGGATGCCACCAAGTTAAAAAGAAAAAGCAAATGCTGAGAACGCCTGGTGTTTGGAAGCAGAGTTTACACAGCTTCAGTGGAATGTAAGTTACTGTAGCCACTGTGGAGAAATCAGGATGCAGGGTCCTCCAAAGGCTGCCATACTTCACCTATGGCATTTCTGGGCATAGATGAAAGGGATTTTAAGTCAGCACGCAATAGACACCTTCATCCCCACAACTCTACAGCATTAGCCACAGCTGCCAAACTCTGGGATCAGCCTAGGTGTTCATCAATAAATACATGGATAAAGACAGTGTGGCAGGTGTACAGAGTGGAGTATTACTCTGCCACACAGAAGTGTAAATTGGTGCTACAGAGATGGCCCGGTCCGGCGCTGGGTGAGTGTGAGGACCCACACAAAAGCTAGACATAGGGGAGCACTCTTGTAATAGCCCCGCCCACTGCCATGCCGGAGGGTCTCCTGGCTACACAGAGAGAGGGGCAGTCTCCCAAAACTGCGAGCTCCTGACGCAGTAAGAAACCTAGCGGAGGAACACACTGGCACCTATGCGCCCACACCCACCTACGCACCCACACCCACCTACGCGGCCCACACTCACCTATGTGCACATACAAGATCTCAGTTATAGAAAGACATTGCGTTAAGTGAAAGACAAATATCACATTTTTCTTGTGTAGAATTCAGATTTTTTTAAAAAAGAAGACACGAAAGGAGAAGGGAAACTCTCTAGGAGGATTGGGGAGGGGAGAGCAGGCAGGTGGGAGACCATGCTCAAAGCACATTCTGAAAGCGTATGAAGTCCATAATGAAAGCCACTGTTTCCACATAATGAAGTTGTGCTTACAAATAGAAGGAAAATGCTAAGTGACTGACTGGTGGGAAGAATTTCCAATGGGACTTTGCTGGGCCAACAGACAGACACGAGTCAGGCCCGGAATAACATGAGCAAAAGAAGTGCTCACTGTAAAGAGTTTGCCCAGAGCGGGTGTGCCCTGCTCCAGAGCGGGTATGCCCTTCAGGGGAGATGCGGGAGCACTCAGGGACTTGCTTCTTACAGGAAAATGGCGCAGACCACTGCGGGCCCTCCTCAGTCACCCACAGGAAATGGGCTCCTCACATGGACTTCAAGCATGGGAAGGGGCCTGACTGAAGTGAGGTGCACACTTAGACAGACGTGGCCCAGGCCTCTAACACATTCGAATGGCTCCTTTCTATGAGGAGCTCTGTGAGTAGGGCCAAGGGGCAGGAACAGAAGACACAAAAAGCTCACATCATGGTGGTTTGAATAAAAATGGCCCCCACAGGCCCACAGGCCCACAGGCCCACAGGGAGCAGCAGTATTAGGAGGCGCGGCTTTGTTGGACGAAGTGTGTCTCCGTCCCTTCTGTTGCCTGCCCATCAAGACTCATTGAGATGTAACAAGAATAAATTAATTTTAAAAAAAATTAAAAAAAAAAAAAAAAGAAGAACTGGAAAAAAAAAAAAGATTTAGACCTGGTACTGCTGTAACTGGTGGCTGTGCTTTTACAGCCATTGGGAGGCAGAAGCAGGCGGATCTTTTGTGATTTCGAGGCCACCTTAGTCTACAGAGTTTCAGGACAGCCAAGGCACACAGAGAAACTCTACCTCAAAAACAAAAACAAAACAAGAGACATAGAACTCTCAGTCACCTCTCTAGCGCCCTCCTGCACGCCGCCATGCATCCCGCCTTGCTGATAAGGGACTGAACCTCTGAACTGTGAGCCAGCCCCAATCAAACGTTTGCCTTTGTGAGAGTTGCCTTGGCATGGTGTCTCGTCACAGCAACAGAAACCCTAACTAAGACCCATGTTGTGAGGGACATTTTTGGTGAGCACTTGGTGGATTTATTGAATTAGTTTGGCAAATTATCCGGGCTCACTCAGCTAGCAATTTGTTTCTAAGGGAGCAGCAGCAGCCCCCAAGCTTCTACAGAAAGCATGGCCAGTCGCCAGCACCATCACTAGAGGCCTGACAGACCCTGAGAGAGGGAAGCTCAGGCCCAGGTGAGCAGAGTGCTGCTGGTGCCAGGTTTCCTTCATTATTGGAAGCTGAAAGGTGGATGGAAGAGTTTCTGGTATAATTCTAAAATCTTCCAGGAAAGAGGCTGTCATTTGTCCAAACTGTCCCAGGGCTATGTGCTTCAAAGAACCCACCATTTCCACGGGCTGGCCAGCCTGGCCCTTGCTGCTTTCATACCACACAGGTGTCTGTGGGGGATGCTGACAGCTTGGGGGGCATCTATAGACAAGATGCATGCTGAGCATCTCACACTAGCACGCAAGCCCGCCGCCCGTATCCCAGCACTAGGAAGCAAAAGCTGGAAGCTCAGGACAGTGGATTCCAGACCAGCCTGGGCGACAGAGACCGAGGAGTCCTCAAAGAACCCAAAGGCACCCTTCACTCTCCACATGTTGAGAGTTAAGAGGAACTAAACCGATGATTTTACTTTGCTGTTACCCACAAATTCTCCTATGCAAACGCAGACTCTTTGGTTACAAAATCCTGCAAGGTTCATTCACACCTACACCCACTGGCGCCTCACATTTCCAACATCAGAGTCAAGATCCCACCCCACCACCCCCAGTCCTGGGGATTCACTTCCATCCCCTACTTACCTTTGTGTGTGTATGTTACAAGGGTAGGGCACCTTGCAAAGTCTTATCCACCCAAAGCCAGAGAGAGCAGAGTCTTTGTAATACGCGCACACTCCTTTATCAGGAGAGCGTGTTACTCACGTTTGCATTGAATACAGAACTAAAGAAGTGAATTATTAACAAAGCTCATTAACATCACTACATTAAGGACTCAAATTTTATAAATGAGTAATGATCAAGGAAGTCAGTACCACTTGACAGAGCACCACACTGTTTACATACCACGTCATTACAATACCTCCCTCTGCTTACCAAGCACTGCCACATCACTGCCTTTGCCGACAGACCACATTTGAGCACCGCAGCTCTGGCCTTGGTGCCCACTGACTACCCACCTCAAGCTGTGCTGAGCCTCACAGCTCTCCTGCTCCACAGGGACAGGCAACTTTCTGGGCATCACCTGACCCAGCAAAAGAAAGGAACCCCCTCCTCACAGGCTACACAGTGCCTCAGGAGCTGCCCTATCTCCGCCTCTGCTTAAGTTAAAGTTGCAGGGCTGGTGCAGGGCCCCCCCACCCCACTCCACCCCCGCACCTCAGCCCTCCTTCCCATTGGCATCCAAGTATCTTTTCAGCTGATTTTGTCCCTCAAAAGCCATTTACACAAAAGGCCCCGTCACTAAGCAACGGGATCCAAAGGCTATGGTTTTTTTTCCCTTGAAAGAAAAATGGAGAGTGGTGGTAAAAAACTCATTTAGTTTTGAAATACATGAATGTGCCAAAATCATAAAGTAGATTTTTGGTCTTCCTGTGAGCTTTCTCAGAAAACAGAGGCCTTGGTAAGGGGCAAAACAGAAGGTCATAAGGGTGAGTAGTCTGGACGGGTGGCCCATTTATAGTCATCTTCTTGCACTTCCAATGTTGAAAGAAAATGCTAATTTGGTCAAGGTGACCTACTTCCTTGACCTCCCTCTACTGGTCCCTACACCCTTGCAGGTCCCCCCCTCTCCATCCACCTCCTCCCCACGGGTCTCCACCCACTTTCTCCTGTTGCAATATTCACTCACTTGCCACTCAATTAAAATGCCTTCAAAACAAAGGCCAATATCCACGGCAGAGGTAGGTGGCAGCTGGGATGGCCACTGGGATGGTGGCAGTCCCAAGGGCATCAGGGACTCCTGTTCTGTACTCTCTAAGTTGCGGGCTTCTCTCCTCCTCAACCCCCAGGGGAAGCAGTCACCTCCCCAATTTTCAGGAAATGAAGGCTAGCATGGCGGGCTGCCTGTGGATGGGGCAGTTGGCTTCAGCTCTGCCTGCTGGGGGGCTCCCTCACCCACACCTCAGGTAGGAGCATCCACAAGCTGCCTCAAGAATCCCATGCATTCAAGTCATATTAAGTTTTGAGCACACTTCTACAGTCTACCAGGGAATGCAATCATTTTGTTTACTAGTTCCTGTTTTCGAGACACAGCCCAGACTACCCACTACCCTTGAATTCACAGTCCTTTAAACACAGCCTCTCAGAGTCCCAGGACAACTACGCCTGGTCCCAAAACAACATTCTGAAGGGTTTAAGTGTCACTAAAGCCAAGTACTAAGAATTTAAAGGTGAATTAATTTGAATTCGTTTTCAACTCATAATCACAGTAAATGAGGAGAATATGGGGCTATTTTAAGAGGGTTGGGACAAGGAGAATGAGACAGAAAACCCTGGGTACTTTCTGGGGGAACAGGAAGGAAGAAAGGAAGGGAGGGAGGGAGGGATGGAGGTCGGTCAATTAAAGAATTCAATTCTCTAAGATCAGTTTGACCCTAAAAACAAAATAAGCTGCTTGCTCATGGTAGAAGCCTTGCTGTATCCTGAAGAAGCAGCTGGTCCAGCTTGACTCCATTGGCGAGGTCCACCAACAGGTGGACGCAGTGCGGGTGAGCACGTGGAGGTGGCGGCCCTCACCGAAGGGAGGCGCAGTTTGCCTTGGCCTGAAGCCGAGCATCTTCTTGCAGCCTATTTGCTAAAAACAGTGTTTGCAGCTAGAACTTTATAAAGGTTCTTGTGGCGCTTCAACTCCTAAGAAGCACTAAAGCTGTGTGGGGATTAGCTCAGCGGGCAGCCCGGTCAGCAAGCAGAGCCCTGAGGTGGACCTCAGGAGGAGCAGCAGCATATTTTAAAATGCTGTGTGACAACACAGTCCCACCAGGAGCCTGTAAGCACAGTTTGCCTCACTTCAGAAGGCCGGGTATGAGGGGAAATTGCTGAGTGGCCTCCAGCCCGACATGTACAGACTTTAAACATCTGAGCAGAAGAAAGACAAGTTTCTTCTCTTAAATGTGAATGTCAGCAAGCCGCCAGAGCAGGCAGGCCTTTAGCAGACCTCAGGAGCCACACCGGCAGGCAGGCCTTTAGCAGCCCTCAGCAGCCACACCGGCAGGCAGGCCTTTAGCAGCCCTCAGCAGCCCTCAGCAGCCACACCGGCAGGCAGGCCTTTAGCAGCCCTCAGGACACACCGGCAAGAGCAGGGCTCCGGAAGTACTTCTAACTGGAGTAAGATAATCTTGGTTTCTTCTGCTTTAGAAAGATAAAATGGAGGCTTGGGTAAAATCAAATCTACAGAGGCCGCTAAACAGAGAAGACCAGCCCCACTGCAGGCCAGGGTCTGCAGAGTAGTGGCAGAACTGGACAGAGGCCACCGGGGGTCTGGGAGCCTGGAGCCAAGGCCTTGGGGAGGGCGATGGAGCTGTGAGGGCTCCCAGGAGGACAGCATTAACCTGGGCCCACAAGAACACTTCCGGAGGATGGATTTTTTGCTGTGCAGTATTTTCCCTAACAGTGTCCAGCTTGTAACTGGAATCGTGACTCCCACCTCACGCGGGCCTTCTCAGCTTCCCTTCACTGCACCCATGCCATGAAGGCTACCGCCCCTGCCCGATCACTGAGTTTTGGGGGGACAGTCCCTAAGTTGGTCATTTTAGACTGAAACCTCCTCACCACCACCCCATCCTGTGGTCTCCCTTCGTCCCCGAGCTGGCAGGGACCAGGCGCCCTCTGCCTTCCTTGCGTAAGACCCCAAGAGCAACCAACCAATCAACCAGAAACAAAGACAAAAGACCTAGAAAATATCGAATTTAAAGATACACTCAAGATACAAGTCTCGAAGCGAGCTGTTACCTGTGAGTTGGAAGCACGCTGCTGTGCACAACAGAAACTGAATGCCAGTGAATATAAAGGTCAACTCCAGGCTCCAGGAGGGCCCTGTCAGCCTTCCTCACGAACCCTATCATTCATTTTGCTAGGGGCTTCTCTGTTGATGTATTTTAGCCAGAGCCTCCCTTTATCTTTGCAGATCAAGAGAGACTCAAGTTTTTCCTTTAATTAAAACAGTGAAGGTGGCCATAGTGGCACGTGCCTGTAATACCAGCACTGAAGGCTAAGGCAGGAAGATATCTGGTAATTCGAGGTGAACCTGGGCCACACATGGGACCTGCAGGAAAACACAAAACAAGCAAAAGGCAGAGGCCTGAGCATGGGGTTTCCTAGAGTTCCTCTGGCCTCGCGGCTGTCTCCCGCTGCTCCTCCTTGCTCCATGCCTGTTTTCTACTGCTGGCCTCACCATGTCCCACCACCCACACTTAGCACTAAAGGTAACACAAGGCAGACACCCTGCCCCTCCTCAAGTGCTGCCGCTCTGGCTAGCAGATGTCTCAAGTTCACCCGCTCCTTTTCAAAGCTGCACACACCTCAGCCCTACCCCACAGCCACCTCCTCTCCGCAGGCTGCCAGTTGTCAGACACTGGGTCTACAGTCACCGGGGGCCATGTGGGAACCTCCTGCGACTCAGCTCCCACCTGTGAGGTGCCTGTGAGCACAAGGCGCCTATCTCAAAAGCTTCCTTGAGGTTTAACCCAGTATAGTGAATATAAAACATGAAGCGCCATGCATGGTGCATGGTAAGCCTTCAAAATACGCCTAGCTACTTAGAAAATGATCAAGATGTCACTATGTAGTTGAAAAACCTCTACCAGCTGCTAGCTGCCAACAGAATCAACTCTATTTCCTAGCAAGTATTCTTGTAATGAAAAGCACACCAGTCTCAAGGCAAAAGACCAATTCAAATCTTGCCTTGACTCAGTCTGCTGCGTGGTCTAGGGCTCACCCAGTTCTCAGCCTGAGCTGTGAGGGTCACCGTGAGGAGGTAATACCCCCCATGGGGGAGGTTAGCTAACTGTACTGGACTGAACCACAATCACTCCAATCCGTATCCACCTGGAAACAGGCTTTGCACATGCGGTTAGTGAATTGGTGTCATGTTGAGGCCATACTGGACGGAGCAAGCAAGAAAGAAGGGCAGATAGAGCTGGCTGGCCGGTCAGTGGGTTACACGCAGGGACCGACTGGAGTGACCCCTTGCCGCCAAGCTACTCTGAGCAACCAGGAATGGAAGTGCTCTCTGAGGACAGAGCAACGGTTCTGCCAACACCTTCACTTCAGACAGTCAGTCTGCGGACTGTAATGGGACACACTGCTACTGTGTAAATCACCCAGATTACAGGACCTGTTAGAGCAGCCCTAAGTAACTAATACAGGAGCTAATGCCAACACTTAAGAACAGTAAGTACTAATTCCACCAGACAGACGTGAAGCGCTTGCTCAAAGAACAATGACGTAATGTCCCCCAGCATGCCTGGAGTAGTGAAAGCCACACAGCAGACTCAATAAACTGCGGATCGCCACTCGTACCTGCTTGTTCTTTAACTAGAAGCCGGGCAAACATTTGAGGCCTAGACAGTAAATACTTTAGGCTTTGCAGATCAACAGGCAAAACTGGGGTTATTATGCAGGCACTTACACAAACATTAAAATCATAAAAACCATCCTTAGGCTAGGTGCTGTAAACAAGCACCTTCAGACACCTGGCCCGCTGGCGCAGACCTCTGCTTAAAGCTTTCTCATAGCATCTGCGCTGGGGGCTCCATAGTCAACGCCCCAGAGGTCATTTTATGTCCCCTCTCTCCACTTCTACAGACAGAAGTTCCTGTCTCCTCTTCCGCATACACTGCCTCCTGTCAGGACTTTATCATGTCTTGCCTCAAGTATTTCAAAATAATCAGGGACACACCTGTCCAACAGAAGTGCTAACCTAGCCACATTAATACTTTCTAGAACATTCCCTCCGTCACCCCCAGCAGCTGTAAAGCCAGAAGCTTATCAAAAGCACCTTTTGAAGACCACTAGTGTCCAGACAGCATGCATTTGACACTCAGGCTCCAGAGATGGGTGAGCCTCAGCTGATTCTGAGAGGCAGCCAGGACCGGTTTTTGCACACACGGTTCCTTTAGTCTGGGAAGTTCCCTCCCTGCTTGCAAATTTATGATTGTGTTCAAAACTCATCTCGGGATGAAACTGCGCAGTCCGGAATAGCTTCTCCTGATCTACTTCCATCAGTGTATGCCATGGTTGTATGTGTCATGCTGTGCGCACTCCATCACGGACTTCAGTGCTGGAACCAACGTGTTAGCTGTTATGTGCTAATCTCACCTATCCAAACATGTCCAAGACCTGGTGGGTACTTTTCCCTCCATGTTCTTCCAAAGGTCAAATGTGAACACCCTTCAAGTACCCTCCGCCCAGACCTCTGATGTGAGCTGGTGGCCCTCTCCATCCTCTGGACTCTCGGAGGTGAATTTGTCCTTTATCTGGACCCTCTGTACACATACTGTACCCCACAAAACTGTGTTCCACAAGGTACCCCCTGCACAGCATCTGACCTCTAGGAATCCAAGTCCATCGATCACGTCAAAGTACATACTTAGGTTCTTGTGCCCCAGACTAAACAGAAAGGACCCCAGATAACTACTATGTGTGTGTTTGTGAGCTGTACGTAGCTCTCCACATTCCAACCAGTCCATACAAAGAAATGCCACAAGATACATATTCATTTTCCTCCCTCTGGTGAAGTCTGGAAAGTCCCTTCACAGCCACATAAACCTGAGACTTGAAAATCACTCTTGTATTAATGACTTCATCCATAAAGTATACACACATTCTATCTTTTAGATCCTGTGCACTTTTAAATGGAAAACCAAAAAAACATTCTGTAAGCCACAGAAGACTTACTTCTCTCTCAAAGTCTGCCATGTAGTTTATTAATGAGTGTCTGCTTCATTAACTCAACAAACACGCATTAAGCACTTAGTACAAACATATAAATTAATGTGGCTATACACTATGGGGTCACAAAAGGGAGACACCAAACACCAGCCCATCACCAAGCCCTATTCGGATGATTGCTTAGAAAAGGACTACCCTGAATAGAAGGCTCCAAATCTGGGCTTTCTGCCTGCGCTTGTGTTGGAGAGGAAGAAAGATGTGGAGCCCAGTGTCCCTATGAGGCTGAAACAAAAGTCCCATCCTGGTGGTCAGCCCCGATCTGTGGACTGGACCTTCAGGTGGGCACGGCCCCCGCTCCTCACCACCCCCACTGCCTCCCCCTGTCTAGGCCACCACCTCTTACTGGTTTCCCATTTCACCCCGCTCCAATGTCCAAGCCGTTCTTTCTTTTTCCCAGCACGACTGGAAGATGTTCAAATGGATGTCATTCCTTCACTCAAAATCCTGCCAATAGCTTCCATCCCGCTTGAACTTTTAATACAAGTCCTGACAAGTATCACCTTACCAAATCTTACCAAACTAACAGAGCCTTACCAACCTCTTCTTCTGCGATGACCTCTCCTACTAGGCCAGCCTTAGACTCAACCTTTGACTTCCTGGCTGTTCTTCAACCTTCCTAGGCCACAGCCACCCAGGGCCTTGTTAAGGATGTGCTGCCTTCTCGCACAGCCCTTTACTGCAATTCCTGCTCTAATAATTCCCTCCTCCTTCAGCGTGAGGCTTAAACCACCCTCCCTCTCTCAGTGAGGTCCCCATTGACCACAATCCTGCCTCTCCTACGTCCTCCCCCCCTGCTCCACTCTGAACACATATCACATATCTGTTATACACGACAGTTTGCTGTGTTTGTCTTCCACTGTGTCTCCACCCAGCTAGAATGTCAGCTACACAAGGTTGGCAATCACTTGGGTCACTGATGTAATGTTGGCAGTGCTTAGGCTATGATGTCTATTTAAATATTTATGCAATAAAAATCAAGGTTTTTTTTTTTTTTTTTTTTAAAGAGGCTCCTATGAATAAACTTAATGATTTTGCCTTTCTCCCAACTACCATCACCAACCCACTAAGTAACATACATGCACAGGGAAACCAGACCACGTCAAGAGTTACAAAGCTCTAAGAAAAAGGGTAGAAATGACACAATGGTTATTCACACTAAAGTTTAATCAGATTAGACACCCACTGTAATGGGTGATTTTGACTATCGATTTGATGGGATTAAGGGCATTAGTGACACACATCTTTGGGAATGTCTGTGAGGGGCTAAT
The DNA here is from genome assembly GCA_907169655.1 of Acomys percivali. Taxonomy (NCBI): domain Eukaryota; kingdom Metazoa; phylum Chordata; class Mammalia; order Rodentia; family Muridae; genus Acomys; species Acomys percivali. Next base: position 5,781,414 of record OU015758.1, on the reverse strand, counting down.
AAGGAAGATAAACTGAGGACGACCCGGAGGCTGGGCGGGGTCTCACGATGAATAAAGAGGGAGAGATGGAGGCCACGCCTCTGTGTCCTGTTCCAGAGTTGGAAGCAGGTGAGGAGAACAAACCACACACTCCAGCCAGCACATCTTCTCCCCAGGGTGGGCAGACAGCCCTTCCTCCCGCAAGCTCCTTGTTTTCCGATGTTCGGGTCACAATATGAAACGTAAACTACTTAACTGATTTTCTTTTATTTTGGGAAAGGAGATTATATATAGAGTTCAAAATAAAGTTCATTTTGCAGGCAGGAAAAAAAATTAGCATTCCAACCCATCGCTTTTGTGGCCCTGTTCACCTCATCCCTCATCTGGGCCCTAGACTTTGCAGATGCTCACGGGAAGGCAGCCGCCCTCACAGGCGGCCAGGCGGCCAGGCACTTTCCATCTAGAAGCATCTGATGAACTAGGCCAGGGATACATGCTTACTGATCTGAACGTAATGTTTTTAACTTTGTCAGCTGATAAAGGATTCCACACTCCCAGCTTGCAATCACGTGGACAGACAAAACACTATAGAAACCAGCCTGAAACAATGTCTAAACATTTACTGCAGCACTGAGTTGTTTTACTTTCAATATAAAAATAATGTTATTTAACAAAGTAAAAATCATCTAAACAAACCTTTATCTAGGGGATCCGGAACATCATCTTTACAGATGTGCGGAGGGATGCTCAGAAATGCTGAAGCGCTCTGTCCCTGCACAAGATTTGGTGTGGGAGGGAGAGGCTGACAGGAGTGTGAACAATATACTGATGACTCCATATAACAGCTTTCCCTCTGACGCCAGCAATACGTCTGCTGTTCACTACAGGGTCACCTGATCAAAACAGAACACGCCGGCGTCCCACTGATGATCCCTCCAGCTTGTGTCCCTGCCTGCGATTCTGGTGGTATCGTGCAGCTGGGAGGCAGGGTATACATACCAGCATTGTGCTTCAGCAGGAATTGATACCCATTTTCAAAGCACCTTCCTGTTCTCAAGACCAAACATTCAGTAAGCAGCTACTAAGCACAATAAAACTTAATCTTCATGAGGACCCTGAGAAGTGCTCCCTCCTTGTAACTGAAGACTGTGCAGATTCCAACTACTTGTTCAAAGTTGCTCCCACTCACCCACGCACCAGCCCACCAGACTCCACCACACTGGTCCACAGCTGGGCCTGGTGCCACAGCCATAAAGCTGTACACAAGACTTCTTGACCTACACAGCTCAGTTGTCAGACTCAAGCTACCTGACCTGCCTTGGGCCACCAGGACACTGAGAGTGTGCCCCGTTCCCATGACCTCCAGGCTCTCAGCGTCCTGGCACACCACCTGCCACACTGCCACAGCTGGATGACCACCTTTCTTTTCACTGGTCCAGGACTCAGTGAACACTGAAGATGCTGTCTGTGCCTCCAGTAACATGCAGTCTGTGCTGTCTAAGCACCAGCTGCCAGATGGCCCAGTCTGTCTTCTGGACACACTCTCACCGAACACAGCGCAGCCACCACAGCACTCCATTGGTGATAATCAGAAATCAAGGGCTTCAGAGATGATACAATCCAACCAAACTGTAAACTCTGGTTTAAAAACACTATTAATACGGTAAATTTTAAAGGAGCCTACGTTTAAGGGGAATTTCCTGCTTCCTAGTGAATCAGAGAATCTCTCATGCTTGGAAATCCTACAGTGACTAGACAGGGTGTCATTTCCCAACACAAAGGGAAGTCCCATGGAGCCTGGGGGTGTCAAAAGTTCCTGTCCGGGCTGGGATAGAAAAGTCCCCCGCCTCCTCTCAGCTTGGCTGTAACTGGCTTCCCATGGGACAGACAGGGCTGCAGGGCTCAAAGTCTAGAAACCATCGGCAGGAGGACGGAGAAGCATCCGCCTAGCTGCTTAAGAAGGACAGACACAGACCAGGAAAGGTCCTCGGACGGTCACATATAAGCTTTAACCAAGCAACCGACTCCTCTACTTCCAAAACCCAAAGGTTACCTTAGCGCCACTAAGGGAAGAACAAAATGGGACAAAGGTCACACTGCACATGAAGTCAACAGCTGAGGCGGAGGTAAGAAAAGAGAGAAATGATCCCAACTGAGACAAAAGAGTTAAAACGCAAAGAACAACTGGCCTCAATTTCCGCGCTTTCTTTTTATTCCTGGCATCCTCTTCTTCAGGCTATTTTTAGCACAGGAGAAGGGGGTGGGGGGGGCACTGAATGAAAGCTGGGGCAGCGAGGTCTCACCTTGCCTGCCCTGCTGGGACTCTGGTTATCTTTAATTAATGTCTGAGGGACACAAGCCCAGCCCTCCTCAGAGTGGTGAAAGGCAGCACAATGGGAAACCCTCCCTACCCAGCGGGACCGGCAGGCCAGCTTGGGCCCCCCAGCCTCAGGCCCTGGGCTATGTTGTTGCTGCTGTTGAAAAGGCAGTGCCATCTGGAACATTTAGAGAGCAAAGAAATCGAGTCTGCAGTTTCTTGCGAACAGGACTCTACTTACCTAGTGCTACCTCACGGGGTGCGAGTTAGGTTTCACCAACAGCCATTTCTGTCACTGTGTACTGCTCCCTTGATTAGCACCGCCTAGGAGGCTGTAGCTTTGGAGACCCCTTTCCTAAGATGCTCCTGCACCTCTTCAGGTGTGTTCCGGGGCTTGCCACCTTTTCTTTGGAATAAAGAAACTGCTCTGCATGGCTCCCTCCAGTTCTCCAGTCCAAATGTACAAGCAAAGATGAAAGCGCGAGCCCTGCCAGCTTACCCCCATGGCCTTTCTCTCCCGTAATCCCCTAGGGATAGATAAATGTAAAACTTTTAAACCACGAGCCGTCCAGATGTGGCTGTGTGTTGGAGAGGCCAATCACATCCTTGGAAACTCGACCGAGAACTCTGTGGCTCCCGTCACAGTAACACACACTCTCCCACGTGCTGCCTCAAAGTCACTGGCTTTCAGCACTATCAAAGCACACTACAGGAAAGAGTGATAAACAGAGAGATTGGAAAACGCTACCACAGAGGGAACAAAATCAGAGCCACGGGGTTTACAGGTCAGCGACAGACCTGAGCACACACGTTGCCTTCAGAGGGTCTGGAGAGTTGAAAAGGACTCCTGTTACATCCTGTTATATCAAGAAAGATACGGCTACAACCAGCGCACATTCTAAATCCCCCCCCCCCCATCACTACAGACCACAGCAGCTCCCTGCACCCTCCACTCCACTCCATTACACTAAGTAAGGTCTATTTATCTAAGAGTCCATTAGTTGATTTAAAAATACAATTCTAGAATTATCTCTTAGCTGATGGAACCATATGGCTCTCTCCTCTTTTGCTCCAAGTACTAAACTAAAATCTTTATTAGCCTAAGCAAAAGCCAGCCCATCGCACTGAAGAGTCCCTGCCAGGATGGTTCAGACTCCCAGAGGAGGCCAGGGTGTGTTCTCACACACAACGCTCACAGGGCGAATATGAGTGCAACAGGGACCAGCAGAGCCTGTTACCCCTCCCAGGATTTATTAACTAAGCTTACAAGGGAAGAAAAGTGTTGCCACAAAATTACCAAAACAAACAAACAAACCAAAAACAAAAACAAAAACAAAAAAACCCAGCAGGAAAGCACAATGGCTGACAGCTAATCTGAAGGAGGGACCTTAGGAAAGGGGCCGCTGAAGCCGCAGCAAACTAGGGAGTGCTGTTTGGCAGGAACTTAGATAGAGGAAGGCAATGTCTGTGTTTCAGCACTTGTTACTTAACCATCATTTGCGTGAGGAACTGCGGTTTTCATCAAATTTAATTTTAATTAACCAGTTTGTAAAATGCAAACTACCTTTCCCTTAAAAAACAAACAAACAAAAAACCGAGAACACTGGAGATAAGACAAATGTTTTGAATTTCTCAATTATAAAATTTCTTCCTAAATTGAAGTAAGTATAAGCTTTGGATCACCTACAACAAAACACTGGGAAGCTGCGTGAGTTTTTGTTTGTTTTGTTCTTTTGGCTTTTGCTATTCTCAGATCCACTGAACTGTTCGATATGATTATACTTTGAGACCTTACAAGGGGGTGGGGGTGGGGCTAAAGCAGTAAACAAACCCAAGGCTCAGCTGAGAAAGAGTCATTCCAAGAGGAACTACATTAGATGAAGACAGGGAGGGTCAGCTGCCCTTTACAAGTCCCCAAGCATGCTCAAAAAGCTCTCCCAGGCTTAGGGGGAAGGAGGGGGGGGCCACAGGACATTAACCTCATCTATACTTGTAATTCTGGCATCCTTAACAGACAGTGCTTGTAAGCCAATGGTCTTTGCATCATATGCTCGGCCCACTGCAGCTTTAAGTGGCAGCATTCTAACGACAGGTCAGCCAGAGACTCAGGCTCCCTGCACATCACACACCCAGGCAACAGAGGAAACAAACTCCCGCGACCAATAGTGTTCCCGCAGTAACGCCTGCAGATGGTGGATCTCTAGAACTGTTTGAACCACATAAGAAAACAGCACCAGTTTTGAAAAGGGAGGAGGATTTCCAGGTCCCAAGCAACAGGAGAGAATCCAAGTATTAGGATTTAGGAGGAGGAAAAAAAAAAAAAAAGAAGGCTTAATGGCTGACTAGACTTAAAGGGCCAGAGCACATTTAAACAGTCCCTAGGACAAACACAGCTTTCCTGATACACGGTTTTCATAGCAGGGCATGCGAAAGGCCTGGACCACAGTAAAACCAGTGAATGACCCGACCCCACACAGAGGTGGGGCAGACAGACACCTGCCCACCCCTACCAGTGTCTGTACTTGGTTCTGCCCTTGCTCAGTTATTGCCAACACTCTGCACAAACTCAAGAGATTCGTAAGTGGGCAGCTAGCACGTGACCCGGCTGAAGCAATACAGTGGAATGTAAATGGTAAGGTCTGGCATTAAAGATCAAAACATCAGTTTCACTAGCACAGTAGCCCAGAAGGTAAGGGTTTATAACAACTTACAAATAAAAACATAAAGAATGAAGATGTGGGCTTAATTCAGGCCAAGCAGCAACACTATTGCTCAAAGAGCTAATTACGTCTCAGACTGTATTTATGAACTGCAAATTGTCAAGAAAGTTGCTATTCTCTAGGAAATTAGTACAACAGTTATCCACAGCACCGTGGAGAACGGACTCGGGACCTTTGAACTTCCCCCATCCCCCACCCTAATTAAGAGTCAGAGGCTCTGTCACACGGAGAAGGGGAAGGAAAAGAACAGAGGGGAAGGGATGGTAAGGAGACCGCTATCTCCAGCCAAGGGCCTGACACAGATTTGTTCTGTTCGCTTCCAGCGAACCAGAAAGACATCCAAAAAGGAAGAATTTGGTTGAATACAAGAAGGGGGAAGAAAAAGGTCAAAAATCAGGGATGTTCTCAAATGCTTTGTCCCACTTGGCAAGGAATTGGACAGGTCACCACCCACCCACCCACACCCTGGTTAAGCCAAACCTGGTGACCCACGCAGCCTTCCACACAGCCTAGGATGCTACAGGAGATGGCTGCCTGCTGCCACCTCCCCCACACTGGACCTCCAGAGGCAAGGCCACATTCCTAAAGGCAACACCTCCCAGCTCTCTCAGTCAATAGAGCCATTATAAGTGAAGGCCGGCCTAGTGAGCAACCTCAGGTCAGGCAGGCTTGGCTGCTGTACTTTACAAAAAAAAAAAAAAAAAAAAAAATCCTTTGGGAAGCCAGTGCTTTAAGGAAAGGCAGTAACACCACCGCCTACTAAGGGCACACCTACTAAGGGCACACCTACTAAGGACACACCGACAGTGGCACAGCTCTCGGACACAACACTCCCACTTTGCTCCAACCAGTCTCCCTAGATCATTGTACTGAAGACCAGCCCAAGTCTGGGTTGGACGAGAAATGCCAAAGTCAGAGAAAGGAGAGCTGAGTTCCTGAGGGTGGAGAGCCTTTCAAGGGCTGACACAGGAAGCTCCAGTGCTGCCCGGAGCACCCCCAACCCCGTGAACAGGGCCAGCCAAACGCCCCTGTCACAGCAGGAACCCAGGGGCCTGACTTACCTCTACTCCCGGGGACCCATTCTTCCTATGGTTCCTCCTATCTCTGCCAGCTCTGCAGTGCCTGGCTCAGGTCCCCTGCTAATTGTGCCCAGGTCCACAAGCTTAACAGACCAGAGCAGCTGATGGCCCTGTCTATTCAAATGACAACACCGTCGGGGGTGGGGGGTGGGGGGGAAACTACTTCTCTGAAAAGTGGCAGTGCCTGACTAGAAAACTCTCAGGGACCGCCCACTCCCAAGACATGGAGGACGAACAAGAAAACCAGAAACCAGAGAGCGGTACATCTATAGAAGTCATCGCTTTCAGCCTGACCGAAGAAGCATCCCGTGCCACCTGCTCCACAGGCCGGGCTTTACCTTTCTGAACATGGATGATGTCTGGGAAGTTGGCCAGGTGGCCCTGGTACAGCGCTAACAGGTCCATGACGGGGTCCAGGTCCTGCCTGGGCTGTTCAGCAAAGAGTTCGCCGATGGCGTCGTAGGCGTCTCCGGTGAAGGCGATGGCCTGGTTCAGACCCACCGAGAAGGCCTGCTGATCCAGCTCAAAGGCTTGGCTGAGGCCCCGGAAGGACTGGCCCACTTTCTGGTACTCCTTCTTGAAGCCGGTCACCTGCTTGCGGGCAAACTCGTTGGCCGTGTGGTTGAGCTGCAGCGCGCTGTCGTCCATCTTCTTGGTGAAGCACTTGAAGCCATCAATCTTGCTCTCCACCTCCTGAAGGTCCAGGGCGGCGGCAGGGGGTGTGCTCAGAGTGAGGAAGAAGTTGGCGCCAACCATCTCATCCTTCTCGGCCTTCCGCTTACCCTGTTTCCAGGCCTTCTCGTCCGTGCTGCTGGGGCAGGTCAGGAAATGCTGGAAGACATCGCACTGCGCCAGCACAGGATGGCTCGCCATGTGGTTCATCCACCAGATCAGACCCTTTCTGCGCTTGGAGATGAAGTCCTCCTCGAAGCGCCCGGTGGCCTGCTTCTCCGGCAGGTGGGGCACCGAGATGACGGGGAACTTCTCGGCCAGGCGCGCATACAGCCAGTCGAAGTGCTTATAACGCCTGTGCACGGGCACCTGGGTATGCGTGGGCACCAGCTTGTAAGAGATGTAGCTCTTCATGCCTTTGAACTTGGTCTGCTTGGTGGGGTCGTCGATGGTGCACTGGAAGGGGTAGGGGTTCTCCTGCCACTCGGGGCCGTAGGGTCCCAGCACCACACACAGCTTGTCCCCATCCTTCACGAAGCCCGACGCCTCGCCCAGCACGAAGGCCTCCCCGCCCGACTTGACGAAAGTGGAGAAGCGATTGAGGTTACGGCTCACCGTGGCCGAGCTCTTGGCTCCCGACGCCTGGTGCGGCGGCGGCGGCGCCGAGCCACCGCGTGAGCCCAGCGACAGGTCCGAGCGTGTGGACAGGCGATAGCGGCCGGCCGCGCCTCCGCCCGCCGACGACGAGCCGTCGAGGTCCGGGTACGCGCCGCTGCCCAGCGCGCCCGGCTCGTCGGCCACCGTGGAGCTGTCGTCCCACTCGTCGTCCCAGTCATCGTCGCTGCCCTGGCTGGCCTGGTAGCCGCCGCCGCCGTACAGCTGCTGCGGCGACGGCTGCAGGGCGCCCCCGCCGTACGGGAAGCCGGAGCCGGGAGGCTGGAAGGAACTCGGCGGCGCCTGTGGCTGCAGCAGCGGCTGGAAGGCGGCGGGCGGCGCGGCGGGCAGAGGCTCGAAGCCGCCGGGCGGCACGTTGGCGTAGCGGGCCGGAGCTCCGGAGCCGCCGTCCGCCGGAGGGCCGGGCTCGGGGGCACGGATCACCTGCACGTACGAGGCCGGGAAGAGGCCGCGGTCACCGCGGCTGTTGACCCCTTCGAGCCAGCCCTCGATGTCCTGCTCGCTGCACAGGCTCAACACCTCGTGCTCCCGCAGGGAGATCTCGCCGGGGTTCTCGGACCTGAAGTCGTAGAGCGCCCGGGCGCGCAGCGCCATGGTCCGGAGCCCGGCGCACCGGGCCGGCCCGTGGGCCCCGCGGTCAGTACCCGCGCCCCTGTATACGCCGAAGGGAGCTCTGAGGGCAGCGCGCGGCCCGCCTCCCGCTCCGCTCGGCTCGCGCCCTCCGTGCAGATCCGCTCTGCTTGCAGCCGGGACTGCAGCTCCGGGGAGCCGCTGGCCGGGGAGGGGGGGGCGGGGCCCGGGCCTCCCACGTCCCCAGCGGCGCTAAATCCACTGCCGAGAAGGCGGCCTGCCAGGCAAGAGCAAGCGATGGCCGAGCAGCGGTTCCGGCGCCGACTCCGACTCCGCGGCCGCCGCTGCCCCCTCGAGGCGTCTGCGGGAAAGTGGCGAGCTTGGGTGAGTGACCACGAGGCTGGTTGAGTTTATTGTTTTCTTTTCCAGAGGTGAGTTATATGAAATCGTTTAGATTTATTTTTTTTAAGTTAAAAAACTTTTTTTTTTTTTTAAGAAAGTGAGTGTTTGTATCCCATGATAACCGATCCCTTTCTGACTGCTTGGAGTGGGTGCTCCTAAAAGGACTTAACCCCCCCACGCTGAAATAAAGGCTTTCACAATAGAGATTAGCTTTTGCACTGATAAGGATGTCCTTGCCAGGGGTGTGATCACCGAAGGCACAGCTTCTTTCCTTCCAGCACTCTCTGATTTTATTGGCAATGAGAGGAGACTGACAAGAGCGAAGATTCAGGAAGATCCTTGTTGGACCAGAGGGAAGGGTGGTGTGGGAGAGAGAAGCTGAGAAGTTTCCAGTAAATGCACAGGGAGCAGGCATTCGAGGACATGTGCAGCGAACGAGAGAGCTCAGGCTGTGGGGCTTTGTTGCCTCTTCCAGTTCGTGTTCTGACGCATGACCTTGAGCGAGTCGTTTGCACTGTACTTACCAATCTAGAGTTGTGTGGATTACGTGATAACGTCATCCTTATCTTAAGGTGAAGGAAATGAACTGCTAATGCACGCGGTTAGCACAGTTGTTTGATGTCGCTGTTATTGTTGTTTGGGGAAGCACAATCTCGGGCCTTTTTCCTAAGGAGAATAAGGGTCCTAAAACTGCACAGTTGTTTGATGTCGCTGTTATTGTTGTTTGGGGAAGCACAATCTCGGGCCTTTTTCCTAAGGAGAATAAGGGTCCTAAAACTGCAGTTACAGGTGTGGTACACAGTAGGGAAGGTCCCCATGTTTAGACCTTTGCATTTCCTCCTAGGTCATTGGACCATGCCTCTCCTTTTAAATAAATTTATGTTAAGGAGATCAAAACTCTCTTCCTGAGATTTTAATTAGCTTCAAATCTTGTAGTGCCTTGTTTCATATCTTTTCCTTCAATATATAATTTGCCCAAGGCTTATTTTCACATCCTCTCTTTCCTGAGTCTAGTCAAATCCTTTGAAGACACCTCTAATTAGAGTTGTGCAGTCACATGTCATTAATTTCAGCCTGTCCTCTGACCCTTGCAGTGACAATCTGGGAATCAGATCAGAACAGTATTCCATTATCCCAAGCACTGTGGTTAGCTAAGCATTCCTATTTAAAGCCACTAGCCCAGGACGCCACACCTGATCCCACACCGTACATCCTAATGCAACACCTTAACTCAACCTCAGGAGCTATTTCTGAGCATTTTCAGCCCCAAATTCTGAATACGACGACTATTCTCATGGAGTGAGATTCTACTTCATTCCTTGACATGGTCAGAAACCCAAAGCCCACGCTAACTAAACAGCGCGTCCTGTGTAGAAACTCACGAGATAGTCCTCCAGGGTGTTCCAGATAACACATAGAGGATTTCCTCCACTACTCAATTAGCAGTACACTTTAGATTCAAGAGTTAGTTACAGTAGCTTAAGGCTTATCTCAGGTACAGTAATTCCAGGAGTTTTCGTAAAGGGTCTTTCAGAAGGGTTGAGCAACTGTGTGAAGCAATAGCTAAGGACCTCCAGGGCGATGCGTCCGTTGACACCCCAAGTGCGCATGCGTCTGTGAGAGCTCAGCTTGTGAGAGCAAGGCTAAGGACTTCACGTTTCGCAGGCATCAGGTTTTTGGTGGGTAGGGGAGCAAACGGCTGTGGTGCTTGGCCCTGCGGTCAGAATGGTAGGAAATACAACTCCCCTCGAGAGTCTTGGGTATGGAGGAAATGTGCCTAAGCATGAATAACTTACAATCGCTCACCTAGGGAAGTAAATATAGCAGTGCATGTATAAAAGATTTATCTAGAACACTCCTTCTTATAGAGGCCACATAACTGAGTGTGAGCGTCATGAAAAAAAATAGAAATAGTAATAATTTCCCGAACAGGCAACAAACAAACACAATGAATCCGGAATCAAATACATAATGGGCCTGAGGTGCTTGCGCCAGTGCTCAACCATTCTGCATGGCCAACTTCACTGCAGCCTACAAAATAAGAACACCTTGCAGGATGCATGTCATCAGACGTGCAACGCCAGTGAGTGCTGCCCCGTGTGCCCCAGCTCTGATCTAAGACCATTGCCTGTTATGAGTGGCAGTGTTTTTAGTGTGCATGTAACGTTCTCTGCTCTTGTAGAGCCATACTTTTACAAAGAGTTTCCTGCTGGTCTTCCTTAACCAGGTGGTGTGAACTCATCTATAGACTGTGTTCAAGTGTTTGACTGTACAGCTCTTGTTTGTGTTGCTCACTTGAGTTTGTAAAAATTTGTTAAGTGAGTTTTTGGCAGCTAGGCACAGTGGTGCATGCTTTTAATCCCAGTGCTGGGGAGGTAGAGACAGGCGGATCGCTGAGTTCGAGGCTAGCCTGGTCTGTAGAGCGAGTTCCAGGGCAGCCAGAGATACACAGAGAAACCCTGTATTGAAAAACGAAAAACAAACAACAAAAAAAGAGGTGAATTTTGGCTTGAGATTAAGATAGGGTTTGCTAGTGATTTATGAAATGACCCTCAATATATTTCCCAGGATTTGTAATATATATTTATGTAAAATATATAGGTCTCAAGCCTTGATGATTATAATAAGAAATGTCAATCAGCTCTGAAAAATATTGACGGTGTGCCCTCAAGTAACAAACATTCATCCAAGATGTAATACTTATTTAAAAGTAAACAGGCACACTTATCTCATTAGTATGCAGTTTTATCTTTAATAAGTGGTAAAATTATATGCCTATAAAAGAATTGTTTGAAATACTTGATTTGATACTTGATTTTCATACTGATTTTTTAATAGCTAGATACCTAAGGTTGTGTAAGTTTTTCTTGGGATTAAAAATGTCCCAAGTGGGAAAATGTTGAGAAGACTTATTCTAGCACAGTGGCTCTCAACCTTCCTAATACTGCGACCCTTTATGGCTGTGGTGACCCCCAACCATAAAATTATTTCATTGCCACTTCATAACTGTAATTTTGCTACTGTTACGAATCATAATTACAGTTATGTAGTCACTGTAGCTATCAACAATTTCTATTTTGTTATGTTTTTATAGTAAAAATACTTTTTTTCTTTTTGGTTTTTTTTTTTTAATTGTTTGTTTGTTTTTTGTTTTTTCAAGACAGGGTTTTTCTGTGTAGCCTTGACTGTCCTGAACTGGCTTTGTAGACCAGGCTGGCCTCGAACTCACAGAGACCTGCCTGCCTCTGCCTCCCGGAGTGCTGGTATTAAAAGCATGACCCAACACGCTGTTTATATTTAAAAGTCTTTAAGGGACACTAGGTGGTCCTAAGGGAACACCTGTATTTCCTCAACTTCTCCCATAGCTGGAGAGGCCTAAGGTGCCTGGCTCTTGGCTGCCTCTTCCATGGGGCAGAGGGCACACTGGTTTCTTCACTCTTCTGGGACTGCCTGGGATTTTGCCTTTGCTGTCCTTATGCCTGGACCTCCTATACCCTAGAGGTCACACCATATTGCACCTTTCCCTCTTTCACAATCAGCATCCCTCTACCAAGCTAGAGAGTGCCTGAGGGCCTGGGTCCCTGAGCCTCCACTCCCTGTCCTTGATGAGAGAAAGCCTTTGCTAGGCTAAGCCACTGAAACAGCAGCTTTTGTTTGTTGAGGCAGCTGGCATTAATTATCTCCACTAACACAATTTTCTCTCCCTTTGTCCCACCATTAGAAGCCCCATCACATTTTTCTTTGTGGCGCTTACTACTTAACATAAACACATCTCTATATATTAATCTCCCCCTACTAGAACGTAAACCACTTCCGGGCAGTGTTGTTATTCTCGACACCAAGGGCACAGCAATGAACAAAACAGAGTAGGAGACCAGCAGATATTGTTTAATGAATGAATGAGAAAATACTCGCTTATTTCCTCCCTGAATGATGTTAGCTCTGAGAAGTGACTCTAACTGTGTCTGGTCTCCTGGCTTGGGCCTTCCTGCCTCCCACCGGCTAAAACGAAATGTTACAAAGGGCAGCTGGACAATACTTCTCGTCAAGTCAACAAACTTACCCGCTGACTCATCCACCCAGGACAGGACTGAAAATTTTCTGAGATCGTTGGAAATGTCATGGCACTGGCTGAAAGGGCCATTTTAAAAAAGAGCACTCTATTTATATAATTACCTGAAACCATGCCTATAATATGTCAGGCATTACACTAATGATTTTATAAGCACTTCCACCTGCATTGTGTTAGTCCCTGCTGTTTTCAGAGTGGCTCCTCCAGGCACAGACCTGACACTGCTGTCAGCCACAGACTGGGTGTTTGGCTAAGGCATGTGGTTGGTGAGTGAGGCCTAGGGCGCCTCAGCTGTCTTGAGAACTTCCATTCCCTGAGTCATGGGTCTGTACTTTGCTGGTTCCTCAAAATTACTGTTATTATTAAAACAGTAATGGCAACCTACTAGAAACTGTCTGAGATCTACTAGGAGGCTTGGATTCAAAGCAAAGCCGTGCGAACAGAAGGCCGCTGACTCTGTTCCTGGATCTATTTGGTGACAGCTGGAATTTGAACTTTTCTGGGACAATTTTATTTTTTTAAAGTTATCTTTCTTCCTTATGGTGTATGCCCTGCATCCTAAGTTAAATACTCATAAATGAACAAAGTTTTCCAACCCTTACTCCTCAAAAATAGGAATTAAAAAAAAAAAAACAAAATCCACGTCAGAGCCAGGCATGGTAGTACAAGCCTTTAATCCCAGCATTCAGGAGGTAGGGCAACCAGATCTCTGTGGATTCCAGGCAGCCTGGTCTACATAGTGAGTTCCAGGACAGCCAAGGCTGTAGAGAGAGACTTTGTCTTTAAAAAAAAAAAAAAAAAAAAAAAAAAGTATCACCATCAGGGCTGGAGAGCACTGGCTACTCTTTCAGAGGTCCTAGGTTTGAGTCCCAGCACCCACATGCCTGCCCACAACTGTCTGTAATGTCAGTTCTATTGGATCTGATGCTTCTTGGCCTCTGTGGACACCAGGCAGGCAAGTGACGCACATACATACCTATAGGCAAAATACCTATATACATATGGAGAGCCATGCTAAATTCTGCCATGTTAGAAATCCTGTGCTCAGGCTGCACACTGTGACCTTTCAGTTGCTGACCCTTGCTGAAGGAGGTCTTGTGTTCTAGGCTATCCTTGGATTGTTTACCCAGAGAAATAGTCACATTCTGACAGAGAAATAGGGATGTTCTTACAGGGAGCTACCGAGAGGATTAAGGATTAAGGAAGGGAGCTATTCAGAGGATTGTATTCTTGTCTGGGGGCTGGGGGAAGTGAGATTACAATAGATCCTGTTGACCTTGCTATATAAAGTCTTGCTCATCTACATTAAAGGGGGTCTTGATCAGAAATTTCCAGACTTGACTCAATTTTCTTGCACCTCTGTCCCCCCACTTTCCATCCGCACCCCCTCTTTCAGGTAAACCCTGGTTACAAAGTTGATTCATATAGGTCGAGTACAAGGAAGAAAGTATTTTGGCAAAGAACCTGATTTTATTGTTCAGCCATATTCTAAAGAACAACAAAATTGGCTGTTTTTTCAAACTGATGATTGGCCATTGGCTTGTGCACAATTTTGTGGATGTATAGATAACCATTTTCCCTCTAATAGGCTTCTCCAGTTTTTAAATAAACATCCAGTTATTTTTCCTACGATAACTCAATTTCAGCCTGTGACAGATGGTTTGCTGATTTTTACCCATGGGTCCTCTAATGGAAAAGATAGTTACTTAGTGGAAGGACAGACATGTTATTTGTACTACTGCTAAGTCTGCTCAAATTGCTGAGCTGCAAATGGTAGCTACTGTTCTTCAACATTATGCCTTTTGTTCCTTTAACTTATATTCAGACAGTGGCTATGTAGCAGGGGCAATTCCTTGCCTAGAAACTGCAGGATAAATCCAACCCCAATCACGGGCTAGTGGATTATTTTCTCAAATCCAGACAGCTATTCTAAAGAGAAAACATCCTTTTTCTATAGGACATTTAAGAGCTCACACTGATTTATCTGGACCTTTGGCTACAGGTAATGAATGCATTAGCAGATGCAGCTACCAAAAAAAAAATTTGGTATGCCTTACAAATGTTGAAAAGGCTCATTAAGCTCATGATTTACATCATATTAATAGCCAGAAGTCTAAGACTTCAATATAGGATTACTAAAGAGCAAGCTCGAGCCATTGTGAAGGCATGCTCCACATGTCCTCAGTTTCTTCCTGTACCACATCTGGGAGTTAATCCCGAAGGACTGGTCCCTAACCAACTTTGGCAAATGGATGTTACTCATGCCTGACTTTGGAAAGTTAAAATATGTTCTTGTGTCTATAGATACATATTCTGGATATTTAATTGCTTCTCTCCAATTCAGAGAAGCCACAAAGAATGTAATTGCTCACTGTCTGTCTGCCTTTTCTCACATTGGTGTGCCTAAGGCTATCAAGACAGATAATGGCTCAGGGTATGTCAACAAAGCTTTTCAAAAATTCTGTGACTCTTTTTCCATAAAGGTATTCCTACAGGTATTCCTTATAATCCTCAAGGACAAGGTATGGTGGAACAAGCTCGTTCTACCATAAAAACCTATTTACAAAAAGTAAAGATGGGGGAACTTTGCCCCCAATCACCTAAAAAAGCTTTTTGTCATGTTCTCTTTATTTTAAATTTTTTACTGCTTGATGCCAAAGGAAATTCTGCAGCTGATCAATTCCGGCACAAAAGTACCCAGTCATCCTTCGCTAGAGTGAAATGGAAGGATCTTTTAACTGGACAGTGGAATGGACCCAACCCTGTATTAACATGGGGTTGAGGTTCTGTTTGTGTTTTCTCACAGGAACATGATGCTTCTGGGTATATTTCCTTATTTTCCCTCCAGCTGTCTGTGAATTGTGGCTTCTAGTTTTCTTCCACTGTTACATATTCACATTTCTATAGTCTAAAAGGAACAGCCCACATTTTATCCCCAAGGGAAAGTCACAAATTGTTAAACCAAGACATGAATGTGGTCTAGTGTTTGGTTTGATCAACATGTCTCTATCCTGACATACCACTGTTTGACGCAGAGATATCGTGTGTGTGTGTGTGTGTGTGTGTGTGTGTGTGTGTGTGTGTGT
>OU015758.1:5737774-5750488 GCA_907169655.1 Acomys percivali | reverse complement strand
CAGCCATGGTGAGTGCTGAGGCACAGTGAGTGCTCACACTCAGTGCTCGCTCAGACATGGTGAGTGCTGAGGCACAGTGAGTGCTCTCACTCAGTGCTCGCTCAGACATGGTGAGTGCTCAGACATGATGAGTGCTGAGGCACGGTGAGTGCTCAGACACAGAGAGTGTTCACACATAACAGCTGCTGAATGAAAGCTTAAAAAAAGAGTAGTTTTTAGTCTGTCTACAAGTCTCTTGAATTCTGCTCCCTTCACTTCTAAACAATACTCCAGTTCCATGATTTATACTAGGATGAATTACGTAGAGTTTGTCAGGCTCTTAGAGTGGTCTTAGCTGGCCTATCAACTAGCCACTGAGTGTTTCTGGAGCAGGAAAGTAAAGAGACACCCGATGTGTTCTCTGTGTGACTTCTAGAAACAAAATGAATATATGGTCACAGCTTTCTATCTTACCAGGGATTTGTTGTACAGCTTTCTAAAATCATCTTTTACCAAGGATACTGCCATGCCCAAAGACCATCTGAGGAGTGCTCTCTTTTTTTTTTTTTTTTTTTTTTTTTTTTTTTTTTTTTTTGAGGAGTGCTCTCTTATGGGACAATGTGTGCTGGGGATGGTGTCCGTGACTGTGGTCCAGGCTGGCACCTCCTCACGTCTATGGTAAGTTTGTGTTTCAGGGTGATAGGATGATTCTCTTAAGGCTTGCGGTTACTTCTTCACGGTCCCCTCCCATTCTGTCAGGTGTTCTGCGGTAGGCCATACCAGCCCTGCGATGACCTTTACTCAGTTCAAACCCTTCAATTTTAAAGCAGCTTCTAAATTCAGTTTCCCATTTCCCCCCAAAGTGGAGCCTACACACAAACTTAAAAGCTTATCGCTCTTAACGATGTATTTGATTTTTAATACCTACCTAGTGCTTACTTTAAAATCTCTTTGGCTCACGCTCTTTGCTTCCTCAGTAGCTGGAGGCTTGCTAGTCATTAATTGTGACCCCCGTTTGGTTTATTTGAATTTTCATTCTCCTCCAACCATTGCTGGTTAAAAAGCAATACTAGCTCAGCAAGCAGCCACTGACCACACGTGCCCTTCAGTTCATGTTAGTACCAGTAGGTTATCTCCCCAGGCCACATGTGAGATGGAGTGGCCAGCCACCCTCCCCGGCCTGGGACAAGAGCTTTGTGTGTAAGCTCCCAGTGTAGCACTGTTGGTCACTAACGGCGGCTGCCTGGAATAATGGCAGATTCAGAACTGAAAACCAAAGGAGTTAATAAGTGAAGAAAGGGGAAAGAGAGTGGCAAAAACACAGGATAAAAAGGAGTCATTTATAGAAGACGATACCAGAAAAAAAAAAATCAAAATAAGAGAAGACAGACCTGGACAAATGAAGCCTATTTAAAATATCTGTGAATCATCTTGGGCAGAGTAAAGGTGTAAGTATAAACAGATGGAGAAGAACTAATGTGTTGAACTGACGGTGAGTGTGTGTGGTAGAGCGACTGGAAACACCCTTCTACTTGAGGTTATATCTTTTGGGAGGTCGCACCTCTTTCCTGGAGTACAGTATAAAGCATAGCCTTGTTTTACATTTGGAGAAGAAAAGGACCTAGCTCCATGAAATTAACCTGCATTTTATATATACTTTATACACATAGCCTGAAGGTAATTTTGTGCTGTTTCCTGTGTACCAGTATTCTGACAGCAACTGCCACATCTGAACAGTTGTAAAAGTTTTCTACTTGCAATGCCATGTCAAGCACTCCAAAGTTTTCAGTCGTAGAGGAATTCAGATTGGTGGTACTCCACGTGAGCCCAAGAGACTGCTTCAAGAAGGAAAACTAGAAAGCAGGGAAACTCTCACGGTCCCTAGTTTGTCACCTGCTTGCTGTCATCCAGCAGGTTACGACAGGCTGAGGCCACAGTGTTAGGGCAAGAGGACAAGAGAGAAATGCGCGGGGCAGGATGAGACTCACAGGTGGGCAGAAGATGTCTGCTGGGTCCTGATGCTAACTGAAAACGTTCTGTGTGGAAACAGTGTTTCCAAAAGGTAGACCTGACTAAACATCCCTTCACCCCGGTGCTAAAGGGTCATTCCTTTACACTGGCCACCCGAAAGTATGATCTACAGCTCATTTCTTGTCACAGGAAAGCTTTTCACCTTTCCCAAAGTTGCATTTTTTTGAAGAGATTTACAAAGCATAGTATTTTATAGGGAATCTGTAGTGTTTTAAAAACTGTACTTCAACACGCAAAATAAAAATAGGCTATAAAAGTTTAAAACTATGATACTCATCTCCTATGAAAACAGTCTCATTTAACTTACATTTTAGTCTTAGAATCTTGTGGGGGATGTGTTTTATTAATCTATGTAGGAAACACATCGTACAAATATTCTCAGAAAACATTTGAACTACACAAAATGATGCCTCATGTTTCTTGAACTCACACTATGTGTTTTGAACCAAGGATTTGACACCGCATATGAAGATTAAATATCCTGGCGTGTGTGGAATGTCCTGGCTTTAGCACTGTTAGCTTTTGAGAAGCCCTTTAGGGTGACCCAGGCTTACTGGCCACTGTACCTCTACAACTCATGTAATCTTCAAAACAGTTATAAACACTACGCATATTCTGTACATGTGTTAAAATACCAGTTGGCACCACATAAACATATTAAAATAATTACACAATACAAATTTTAAATGTTTGAATGAAAATGCCAACTACCCCGATTTAACCACTACTTGCTATGTGTACATCAAATGATCACTGTGACTCACAAATTTGTACGATTAAAATATAACAATGACCAAAACAATACTCAAATGCACGACATAGGTACTACAGCTGTCCCCAGTCCAAAGATGGGAAAATCAGGTGAGCAAACTGCCCGAAAGATCCCAGCCTAGAGAGCGGCAAACTTGGATCTCAAAGTCCTGTTGGCTTACATTTGTTTGTTTTCAAAGTCTGCATCCCTAATTGTTCTGGTCTTGGCCATGAAGCTACAGTCTTTGAAGGTTTCCTTATTTTGCCCTCATCTCTGGGATCAAGTTGTTCTATGAACTTTGTACAAAAAAAAGAAAAAAAAAAGCTATTTCAAATCCGATGTCAAATTAAAAAGAGAAAACCAGTTACACAAGAAACTAGCTGTATCTCATTCAACAGCAACAGAAAATTGAAGGCGCGTTGAGTTTTCCAGAGCTTTGAAATGTTATTTTGAGAAACAGAGGGCGTTGACCTTGGAGAGAAAACACAAGAGCGCAGAGAAACCCAACCCTGTATGGATCAGTGGAAGAGGCGGCACAGTAGATGCCAGCCAGCAGCTTGCAGAGCAGAACAGCACCATGTGTCTCAGGGTGCCAGGATGTAGCTACTCAAAGCCACAGAGGCAGACAAGGGCCACTCCCATCTTAGCTTATTGGTCCAAGGCAAGCCCGGGGCACTCTGTTCTGGGGGAGCGGGAAGATAACTACTTTTTTGGGGAGCTGAGGTCTTAAGAACCTTTTTGGCATCTTTAATCCATCTTTCTTTCTCACTGCACTGGAAATAATGAGAGTCGGAAGAGTTATGTCAGATTTTCCAAAGCCCTTTTTTATGGTCTGCCTCTTGAGCCTGGAGATGATTCACCTTGCTATTGAGAATCTGCCAGACTGTCTTCAAATGTGAGTGTGATTACAGACGGGAGGGGGAGGGAGGGGGACGGAGGGGGAGGGAGAGGAGGAGTTTACTAACTCCGTGGGAGAGAAAAGAGAAGTCTTAAATATCTTTCTTTCTTTCTTTCTTTCTTTCTTTCTTTCTTTCTTTCTTTCTTTCTTTCTTTTTTGTTTGTTTGTTTTTTCGAGACAGGGTTTCTCTGTGTAGCCTTGGCTGTCCTGGACTCGCTTTGTAGACCAGGCTGGCCTCGAACTCACAGTGATCCGCCCACCTCTGCCTCCCGAGTGCTGGGATTAAAGGCGTGCGCCACCACGCCTGGCTTAATCTTAAAGGCACTTCTGCACTCTATTTTAAGAGGTGCCAACTGAGAAGGGGGGAAGGGGAAAGCGCTACTTTTAGCCACAGCTGCTTCAGCAGCGGATGGAGCCTTGAGAGGAGTGAGGACGACTCAGCACCGCTTGCTTTACCGTGAGCCTCTGCTTTCATTCTGTGAGCTGCTATGTCCCACACGACAGGTCAGCCCTCGGGAAGAGACTGTGTTGCTCTCAGGATACATCAAACAGAAGGAGAGGAAAATAAAAGGCGTAGACGGCTTCAAAATCCACACCAACAGCTCTGTAGAGCCAAACTAGACGGAAGCAGAAAGCCGTGGGCGGGCCTTGTGCGGCACTTTCATGGCTGCCTGCTAGGGGAACAGCTTGCTTCGCTGTGTGTTTGTGCCTCAGGCCCAAAGCAATGGTGCCAACCAGTTATAAAGTGAAACCTCCAAAACTGTGAGCCAAAAAAAAAAAAAAAAAAATCCATCTTTTCTCTTTTTAAATCGATTTGCTCAGGCCTTTTGTTACAGTAAATGAAATCTTAACACACACCCCGTGTGCCTGCTAGATTCCTTCCAAGTGGAAATGACCAGTGTCAAAGGGAGTTTGGATTTTACCCATAATAAAGAAATATGCCATTCTAGGGACGGGACTCATGTTTCCTGTGTGAGATAGGATGCCACAGAGGGTGGAGCCCTTTCTCCTCAGGGAAGGAAACATGTCACTCCAGGTTCTCGAAGGAGGAGGAGGAGGAGGAGAAAAGTCACTGGGCTCCATGCCTGCTTGATGACTGAATCTTTGATGTTGGCAAAGTCACTTAAGGGCAGGATTTCTGAAATACCTACGTGAAAAACCAGCGCAAGGGCAATAAATACACAGTTCAACCTCAGTGAGGGAAAGCAGCTTTACAGTTGATGAGGAGACATCAGCTATTTTAGTGTAATAGGGATTACACTGAACAAGTCTAAACCCCAGATTTCCTAAACACTCAGAGAAACTTAATGCTGAGAAAGTCAGAAACATCCAAGCTTGGAACTCGATCTTCGGTTGGAAATTATGTGTGGACTAATCTGACAAAGACCTTGTAAATGGTTCTGAGTAGGATGCTCAAGGAATTACATAAGAAGGATATGTCCACCGAAAAAGACTACTTTATGAAGCCTGTGACATGGATAAGGAAGCTACACAGACGTGAGAACACTGCTAAGCCCAGGCGCGGCAGAGCACACATGAGAAACGCTATAGCTGTTGACACAACAGAATGAGACCTGGCCTCTTTCTGTGCATCACTTTACATCACAGAGCTAGAGTTGGAAAATGCCCAGTCCCAAACCCGGGTTCTGTCAATGTGATGGAATGAAGGGGCGGAGCCTTTAAGAAGACACCAGGCTAGTTTGTTTTCAGACTTGAAGTCCTGCTTCTGTTATTTTGTGGGACCATCTAGTCCACTCATTGGCTAAAATGAGGACTTTCCGTCCATACGTAGTTTGTAGATTCCAGCCTGGTGCTGCATGCCTGCCCTCCCAGCCTGGTGCTGCATGCCTGCACTCCCAGCCTGGTGCTGCATGCCTGCACTCCCAGCCTGGGGCGCCGAGGGAGGGATATTCTTAGTGTATTAATGAGTCACTGTCCAAAACAGGAAAGGCAAGAGTGTATAGAGTAGAAGTTAATGCATCAAGTCAACACTTTACTTCTTCTCTCCAGCTTATTACGTAGTAGCTTCTAAGGAGAACAATGGTTATTGGTGGAAAATAGATTTTTTTTTTTGTTAAGCTTGAGGACTTCTTTTTTAAAACCTGAAGTTTTAAAGTATCTCATTTGTTTTTAATCGTAAATATTTGACATGCCAAGTTTTACTAACAGCAATTTTCAGATAATCACAGTAATAAAAACAAATACGAATACCGATCCTCTGACTTTTAAAGCCATTTGTTCTCTATGGCTGTTTACTTTTTAGGTTGTCCGTACAGATCCTATGTACATATTTTAACACATAGGTCTTCCACACATGAGGCTACCCACCCCCGTCCACACCAGACAGTTTTAAGCAGCAGCAGCTGAGAGTGTACAGGCAGTTGTCTCCAGAACAATAGGCTGTGCCTGTATCCGACACTTAAGACTAACATATAAGTAGGAAAGCATTAAAACCCTTCACCAAGGTCATTTTTCTTCCTCACATCCAAAATTTTTCTAGGAGGCGTCAAGGGCCAAGAAGAGCTCTGTAACTATTTGCTGAAAACATCCCTGTGGAGCCAGACAGTAGAAGCCAGACCTCTTAGCCTAATGTTAACTGTAACAGAAAATGCTAACGGATGCCTGGGGTTTGTAACCCCAGCACTTGAGGGGCTGAAGCAGGAAGATTGCTTCAAGTTGGAGGCCAGCTTGGGCTACTGAAACATGGACCCAAAAATCGAGAGAGAGAGAGAGAGAGAGAGAGAGAGAGAGAGAGAGAGAGAGAGAGAGAGAAAGAGACTAAAAGACATAGCCCAGGCATGATATTTAAAATGAGAAAACAAGAGAAACTCTACTAGAAACCAAACCAAAACAAAACAAAACAAACAGATCTAAAAAAAACAGAAACAAAAATATCCCTTTTGAGGTGACTGGTGACTTTGAGACGTGCCTTTGTACTCCATAAGTGCACTGAATTGCCGATGTGATGAGCCCACTGAAGGCTAACAGTAAGTAACGGGCTAACTGGGCATTCGAGTGTGTGTGAGCAAGGCATTTCATGCGTGCTTCTTAATAGTGTTCCATAATGGTAGAAGGTGGTGGTCTTTCTTTTCTTCTGTTGTCTATACAAGGTTTCCAGTGTTGTCTCTGTCTTAGAGGATAGGCAGGTAAGAGTGAGGTCAGGGACAGAGTTAAGGCCTGGGTGTGGTTCACACCCTGGGAGGTGAATGTGAAGCTAACTCTTCATAATGCCACCAGCATGGTGGCACACGCCTTTAATCCCAGCACTCAGGAGGCAGAGGCAGGTGGATCGCTGTGAGTTCGAGGCCAGCCTGGTCTACAAAGCAAGTCCAGGACAGCCAAAGCTAACACAGAGAGACCCTGTCTTGGAAAAAAACAAAGCAAAACAAAAACAAAAAACAAACCCCCCCCAAAAAAAAAAGAAAAAAAAGAAAAACCCAAAATGCCAGAGAGTTCTAGACTTCCAGGATGAGAGGCGGACGGCTTACATACATATATAGACAGACCAATGTTGGTTTACAAATTACAGGGAAACAAACATGATGGAGCCGTTTAAGAAGATTGTCTTTGCACCAAAGGGTTAAAATTAGATTTAGAAGAGCAACAGATGTCATAGGTTGTCACATCTGCCCTGGCCCTTGGCTTCCTGCAGCTCTAGGTTTGCAAATGTATTGCATGTGAACTCTGTGTACCTTCCCACCTTTCAGAAGGTGTCACCTGTGTCCCAGACCATGCAGCTGCCACCTCTGTGTGCCTCCTGAGAATTTTCCTGGGTGCAAGTGCAGCCCTCGGCTTCTGTGTCCCCTCCCCCTCCCCCTCCACTTCCTTCTTCTTGACGCACAAAATGCCAAAGTGGACAAGGTTCGAAGCAGCAGCAGAGCTCTAGTTCTCAGGAAACTTTGATGAGAGCACCATCCGTGAAACATTTAAAGAGTGGCAGAGACAAGGAATTAACAAGGGACAGAGAGTACCTGGGACAGGAAGGAGAGAAGGCCTCGCACATGGGACTCCAGAGTCCCGTGAGGACTGGCATAGCTCTGAGGAGTCTGTCTGCTGAGGGACCCTGGCCCTGATGAGGTCCCCCGTGCTGCACGGTGGACATAAGTAGGGAAACCAAGCTTCAAGCTCTTCCCTCCTGCGAGCTGCATCCCCCCTGCTCCTCAGTGGGTGCCCCTTGTTGGATGAAACCAGAACAGTACAGCCCATGCCAGACGGGGCCTGGGAAGCACAGAGAATGTTTGAGGTGACTGCAGTGGGGACAGTGACCAATGCGACCAGGATGTCAGATTTAATGCAAGGATAGTTCTGAGTTTGCCAAAAGCAATAAGGAAACATGAGCCAGATATTTAAAGTAACTGTCTCATGGTGATTGACAACAAATCATTTTACTTTTCATAGTGTCTGAAAACCTAAAATGGTCATGTATGCCTTTGAATTTTATCTTAGAGAGAGAGAGAGAGAGAGAGAGAGAGAGAGAGAGAGAGAGAGTAGAAGTGCTCCAAGAAGAGACTTGATACCCTATGAGAATATACAGGGGGAGGAGGTCCCCCTCAGTCACAGTCATAGGGGAGGGGAGTAAGGGGAAAATGGGAGGGAGGGAGGAATGGGAGGATACAAGGGATGGGATAACAATTGAGATGTAATATGAATAAATTAATAAGATATATTTTTAAAAAGAAGTGCTAACTGGACATGTGTTAAATTTTCATCTTTTGAAAGAAAAAAAATCTCCACAGATAGAAGGGGGGTGTTATCTGGAGAAAGGTCAAGACCTTGGGGGCTATTTGTTTCTCAAGACACAACTGGCTGTGTAGTTACTCTGATGGCAATAGTATTTGATGGGACTCAGACTGCCTCCCCTTTAATCCTGTCAGCAGATATGGTATTCCACGTAACACCTGTTAGCTTTGTTGTGTCCCACTGCTGGTCTGTGGGAGTCAGTTTCTCTAACAAAAACATCTCATCCTAGACTTCATGCTCCAAATATCAGCTACAGACATGAACTTCGTGTAAACAGACAACTTCAAGATCCTTTCAATGCTATTAAAAAGCAGTAAATGAACCAGGCGTGGTCGCTCGTGCCTCTGTCACTCGTGACAGAGGAAGGCAGAGGCAGGCGGATCTCGGAGTTCCAGGCCAGCCTGGTCTACAAAGTGAGTTCCAAGACAGCCAAGGCAACACAGAGGAACCCGGTCTCGAAAAACATTAACAGATAAATGGTAGCAGTTGTCATTCTCAGGTTTTGTTCTGTTTCTGATTTCTCACTTCATGTCTTCCCTGCTCTAATTTGAATACAGGGAAGACAAGACGGAGGAGCACAGTGACAGCGCTGACTGCCTCTGCCAGGTGTCCTCCACTCTCTGAGTTCTATTCTTAGCACTGTCCTGGAACTCCTCGCCAGCCCACAGCCAGTGCCTAGCGAAATGAAAGCAGCCGCTTTCTCCTAAGGAGTACTTAGAGTGTGCAGAGTGAGATAGCAAATATTCTAAATGCCTGGGAGCAGCTGTTGAGGGCAAACTTCCCAATGCTGGAATTCTTAACGTCTACCAGCTCAGTCTCCAGCCAAAGCAGCAGTTCAGGAGAACAGAGGCGCTCAGTCGTGGAGAGCATGCGCAGTGCGAACTCACATGGCCGCGTGAGCTAGGGCGGAAGTCCTCCCAGCCACAAGGTTGTTTAAAACTTTAGGCCAGCAGAGGCAGCTGATGCGTGACACTTGCTGTCTCCCCGCCGATTAAGACTTATTGGATCCAGCAATGCAATTTTTTAATTTTCTACACTTAACTTATGAGACAGTACAAATGACGGAATAACAGGTAGTATACACTGTCTACGAGCAAAGCTCCTGGTAGGGTTCAAAGTTTAGATATGGGGGCAAAAAAACTGAGCAAGGCCTATGGTGCAACTTTTTAAAGCTAAGGTACCTGAAAATCTCTACTGATGTTTAGGGGAGCAACAACTGTAGTGACTCCTAACTAGATTCAGACCCAGTCCCCAAGCTCGACATGCCTTAATTAAAATACACAGAAATAAAAACTTCTCTCAGAAAGGGGCCCCCCAACCCTTTCCAGCAGTACAGAAACTTTTCATGAAATGAGTTCAGAATAGACTCTCTTTACTGAGCATGTCTGTCTTGCCCTGGGTCATACAAACTGCCTCTCCGGAATTTTAGACTTACTGAGGAAAAATGCTGGGTCCCCTCTGGTGCCGGCTAAAGACTGCTAGTTTTCTGGCGAGCCCCTGGTAAATGCAGCATCATTTTGAATTGCACAAACGCCTTTGAAAAACCTTCCTCTCTGGCTACCAATGAGAAAGACAACCTCCACATACCAGGAACTGTGGATACATTTTTTTTAATCCTCATAAAAGTTACAGCAATCCATCTCAAAAAATTAAACATTCCCCGGTTGTCACTGGCTTTCATCTTCCTCCTGTGGTACGAGCAGGAACCAAAAAGATTTCACACGGTCCCTAGTGGGTCCTTTACTTCCACTACCAGGATTCCATCGTGACAAAGGATGGCAGACAGATCTTTGGTTTCGACGCCATCTGGCAGTTTGTACTGTCTGGTGAAACTCCGTGATATAAAGCCGTGCTCGTCCATTCTGGCTCCATGCTGTGCCTTGATCAGCAGCCAGCCCTCGAAGGTCTGGATGATGATGTCCTCTGGAAGGAACTGGACCACATCCAGAAGGATCTGGAAGCGGGATTTGCCTTCTCCAGGTGGCGGCGGCGTCTCGGCGGAGGCTGGGTCTTCCGCGAGAGCCCGCGGCGTGCCTCTGGCTTGCCTCAGGTCCTGGATGGTTGGCCCCGGCAGTGCGTAGAGCGCGTGATCCAGTCTGCAGTCTTCCAAGCCTCGAGCTTCAAACTCCTCCTGATAGCGCACTGGGGTCTCAATGAGATGCCGCAAGATGATTTTTGCCATAGCAGAGGCAACCCCGGCGTTTAGCAGCCTCCCTTCCGTGAGTGTCCAGCCCCTGGCGTTGCCTGAGAGCTCGCTTGCCAGTCCTAGCAGCTTCGTTTATAGCCCTGCCCAGACAGCGGCTTAATTAAGTCCGGATAGCCCAGCACACTCGCTCTTGTCTTTTCACACACACACTGACAATGAATGGCTATTTATAGCCGCCTCTCCGGGTTGCATTTAGCTCCCAGCCTGCACAAGTGGGCCAGGCAAGGATCGCTCTCACCTTCTCCCTTAGCCTTGGCAGTCCTGCCTGCCTTGCTCACCCCAGGAGACAAAGTAGAACCAGAAACAGCGCTTCAAGATCTCTACGTGTGACCTCTCCCTGTGAACCATGAGGTGTGCAATCATCTCAGTACGAGCTAGCCGGGCCTCTCCCCTTACCAGAAAATTCCCAAGATGGGGAAGATTATTTTAGCTGAGGTTTATGAGAAATAGAGACGCGTGCACCATCTGTTTCAAACAGCCAATACACTCTAAGCACGTATCATACACTTTTCTTTTTCCTCTTTTGTGCTTAAGGGACAGCTGAGCCACACCAGCTGGTTTTTGTGCCTTTGACTCAGCAAAAATAAGCCAGGCTGACTAAGCTAGACGAGTGTGAAACTTCAGAGGGGGACCGAGAAGCACAGGACTGACGGAAATAGTCTTAGCAGAGAGAAAAAAAAAAGTCAAAGCTTTGGGCTATTTCATATTAAAGTCCAGAAAACCAAGGGACTAATCTAGTTGGTTCTGTGCTATTGAATGGGCAAAGATATTACAAGTCACTTCTCAACGAAAGGACCCTTTATATTAACTTTCCACTGAAAGATGAATGAGACAGCTGCTACAAAACATCTCCAAAACAGGCTATATAAAAATAAGACCTGGGGGCGGGCCAAGTGCTCTACCAACCAAGGACTCCCTACCTCAAGGCAGCTCTGCCTTGCAGGCAGCCTTCAAGGCGTCTCTGCTTTACACTCAGCAATTGACTACTGATGACTCCACACCTGGCCGTGTCAAAGACAGTTTGAACTTACTGTTTACTCCATCTTTATTTCCCTTAGGCTGTCTAAATTTGACATAATCCTGTCAGCAGAACGGAAGGGCAGCTAGTTGTTGACTTGTTTGTCCTGAGCTATCTTAGGAATATGTGTAGGATCTTTCTGAACTCTTGGTGGAAGCCATGTTACTCTCAGGAAGGCAAAAACTATAATTTTTTATGGAAAAAAGAGAGAGGGAAGGGCGGGGATATTGATCTGGAGAGAGACTACAAAGACTCTCAGACGCTGTATAATTGTATAGTGGCCTGTGGATCTCTATAGGGCAGATAGGCACATGTGTGTCTGTGGCATTGCGTTCTCAAGAGGAAGGTGGAAGAGGACTAGGGTGGAAAATAACCAAAAATATCCCTAGAGGTGGGGCAAAGGGACAGTAATTAAAGGATGAGATACAGTGTGTAGTCTCCTATGCTTACCTAGGCTTCCATGGTGCAGCGGAGTCGATAGCAGTTAGGCTTAGAGTCTGAGAAAGGCTTTTTGTTGTTGTTTTTGTTTATTTTTTGGTTTTTTTGTTTGTTTGTTTGTTTTTTTTAAGAAAAAGGTATGGAATGTTATATCTAGGGTGCTTAATTCAAAAGAGAGGGTCCTGATTACAGAAGACACAGGCATCTGCACAGCTATGATGCAGACTTTAAAATAAGAAGGCATAAGTTTGGGCTGGAGAGGTGGGCAGGAGTCAGGGCAGGAAGACTTCCCCCTAGTCTTCAGGTTGGGAAGAGAGTTCAGCTGGAAAGTATTTGCCCTGAAAATATGAGGATGTGACTTTGGACCTAGAAAAAAAGCTTGGCATTGTGTCATGGGCTTGTAATGCTGTTTGTGGAAACAGGCAGATCCCTGAGGCTCACTGTCCAGCCAGCCCAGTGTGACTGGAGGGCTCCAGGCCTGTAAGAGACCCACTTTATTTGTTTGTTTGTTTGTTTGTTTTAAAAACCAAGGTGGGTAACGTCTGAGAAAAAACACCCAAGGGTGACTTTGGCCTCCATACACATGTTTACAAGCACATGGACACACGGACACACACACACACACACACACACACACACACACACACACACAC
>OU015758.1:5699117-5730288 GCA_907169655.1 Acomys percivali | reverse complement strand
TGTGTGTGTGTGTGTGTGTGTGTGTGTGTGTGTGTCTCTCTCTCTGATATCTTTGGCCTCTGTAGCCATCCATGCAATATCTCTCTGTGTCTGTTTCTCTGTCTCTGTCTCTCTCTCTGCTGTCTGTCTGTCTGTCTCTCTCTCTCTCTCTCTCTCTCTCTCTCTCTCTCTCTCTCTCTCTCTTCCCTGTCTGTATCTCTCTCTCTCTGCTGTCTGTCTGTCTCTCTCTCTGCTGTCTGTCTGTCTGTCTCTCTCTGTCTCTCTCTGATTTCATCATAGTTCTAAGTACCAGAGTAGATAAAATGAAGTCTATATTGTTGTTCTTGGTGACTTCCAACTCTCAAACTTTATGTATCATAAGGACAATAGGTTTTGGGACACACATCCATCCCCTTATCCGTAGCACAGCAGGTGTCTCAGGAGCCATTTTGTAAACCATGAATTCGCTCCCTGGGTCCAGAACTCTTAGTCGTTTGGGGCCATGTGTTCACATACTATCCCACAGGCAAATTCTCACCTCAAAGGGATCTAGGTATTCCTGGGGACCTTGATGCCCACAGCGTGCAATGCTCAGTGTTGCCTTTGAGAAGAGAGTGGAGTCAGGGGGATGAAGACTGGAGCAAGCCTCCAGCCTTCAGAATCTGTTCCACACGTACTCCTAGAAACCACGCTAACAGCCACACCTCACAGAAACACTAGGGCCTGGGCCTTTCTCCACAGCTCAAGATCTCGCTAACAGGCCGTATTTGACCTAGAGATCTCTGGTGCATTGTCCAGAGGTTTGTGGTCATGATCTGATGTGGTCAACTTGCTAACCCTCTCATCCTGCCCACTTTTCTTGAAGATGCTTCTAGTCTTCTAATTTGCATCATGGCATGACGTCTTCTCCAGCCGACCTAGTTTCCTTTCTTACTTTACTATAGGCGTTCCCTGGCACATTCCTCATGCTCCTAACTCCAGCTCAATAACTGCCTAACAGAGGACATGGGTAAAGCAGCAACTACCTGCAGTCGTATATGAGAACTGAAAAAGAGTGGTATAATCTACAGAGGGAGAAGTGTGTGTGTGTGTGTGTGTGTGTGTGTGTGTGTGTGTGTGTGCAGAGAGAGAGAGAGAGAGAGAGAGAGAGAGACAGACAGACAGACAGACAGACAGACACATAGAGGAAAAAAACTGATTTTTTTTTTACTCATGACTTCCATGAATGTTATTAGCAAATATCCCTTTTTAAATTTACTTTTTTTTTGCCACAAGAATAAGTAATCTATATTTGACAGCCTTCTCCAAAGGTGGAAGGGGTAAACTGTGACAACAATGTCACCATCCTAATTATACCCTGTATATATAGCTCCACCAACAATGCAATCACAACACAACAGAATCAGGAAGTCTAAAGGAGCTGGAAAAATACCAAGAAAATTCTCGCAAGACAAGTGGAGGAAAACCGGAGCGAAGAAAGTCCACACTAATGGAGATAATCTTCTTATAATGGTGTGGGGGTGCAATTTCAGCTGATAACATCAAAGAGAAAGGAAATATATATCTAAAGCCCTGGAGCTATTAAAAATAAGCTACTTTAAGAGGTGTACTTCACTCACTCTGCGTGTAAGAAGCAGGAAAGCTAAAATGGGGTTGTCTGATGAGCTCTACTATTAGAGTATATTTTAACAAAATACATTTATAATTTATTTATTATTGAAACCCTATCTGAAAATTCTCTATCTGGAAGGAAGAATGTAACATAAATTTTAAAAAGATCCAAATCCTTTAAAAGCTCAGATTAAGCCAGGTGTGGTGGCATGAGCCAGTAATCCCAGGGAGGAGTGCCGAGATGGGAGGATTGTGAACTCCAGGCCAGCTTGGACTACACCCCAAAACCAAACAAATAAGTAAATATATAAACGAGCAAGCAACTTTACATTACTACAAGAGACAGATAGACAATGAAAAGGTTAGAGATTGACACACACGGTGATTTTTTATTTTTATATTTTTGCTTGAGGGGTACTTGCATACAAACACACACACACACATACACACACACACACACACACACACTACATAAATAAGAACTTTCTTTTTTGTTTGTTTGTTAGGTGTTTTTTTTTTTTTTGAGACAGTCTCTCTGTGTTAGCCTTGGCTGTCCTGGACTCACTTTGTAGACCAGGCTGGCCTCGAACTTACAGTGATCTACCTGCCTCTGCCTCCCAAGTACTAGGATTAAAAGTGAAGAATTAAAAAAAAAAATTCTTTGAAAATGAGATTCCATTGGCAATGGGAAGGAAGAGCATGGGACATATAATAGCCATGGTCTATCAAGAAAACTACAGTGAGACTTGACGGTGTGTGCCTATGATCCCAGCACATGGTCTATCAAGAAAACTACAGTGAGACTTGACAGTGTATATCTATGATCCCAGCACATGGTCTATCAAAAAAACTACAGTGAGATTTGACAGTGTATACCTATGATCCCAGCACATGGTCTATCAAGAAAACTACAGTCAGACTTGACGGTGTATACCTATGATCCCAGTACCTGGTCTATCAAGAAAACTACAGTCAGACTTGATGGTGTGTGCCTATGATCCCAGCACTGGAAGACTGACACAGAAAGACTGCTATGGGGTTGAAGCCATGGGGGAGAGGGTGACTAAGAGCTGTAAATTAGGCGAGGGGGACAGATCCAAGCACAACCAATCAACAGGAAAGTACTCAAAGCTGTAATGATGAAGACTACACATCTGTGGTGGTTTGAATAAGAACAGCCCCCTCCCCTGTAGATTCATGTATTAAATGCTTAGAGAGTGGCACTATTTGAAAGGGTTAGGAGGTATGGTCTTGTTGGGAGAAGAAGTGTATCACTGGGAGCTAGCCTTTGAGGGTTCAGAAGCCCAAGCCAGGCTCAGTGGCTCTCTCTTCCTGCTGCTTACAGACCCAGATGTAGAACTCTTAGCCTCTTCCCCAGCACCATGTCAGCCTGCTTTCTGCCATGCTGGTAAAGGACTAACCCTCTGCAGCTGTAAGCCAGTCCCACTCAAACATTTTCCTTTATAAGAGGTGTCATGGCCCTCTCTCCACAGCCAAAGAACGTTGACTAAGACACCATCTTAAGGGTATGGCCTGCCCCAATGCCTCCTGAAAAGATCATGAGGGCTGCACGCTTCTGAGGTGTTCCTTAGAATCTTCGCTCCCCATGGACCATTTTGTGTCAGTTCTTTCTAGCCTTACAACTGGAGTTCAGAGTTCAGCCACTATCATCCACATCAGTTTGCTGGTCCTAGCTGGTCCTAGCTACCCAGATGGTCTCTAAGGATCAGCGGCTGCTGTTAGCGTTTACATGCTTGTAATACTCTGCCACAGCGTGTAGAGATGGCATAGGTGACCAACGGCAATGCAAAGACGATGGTCTCTGGCTTCTCAAATTACAAAAAACACCAAAGATTTCACTCCAAGCTGTCACTGTCAGGATGGTTGTCCTGTTTTTGTGGGGACATGGATGCAGCCTTGTACAGAGACCTGAAGGGAGGAGGGCCAGGGCCTTCTGCTGATGAGAAACTGTCTTCTCAGAAGATCTTCAGCCTGGTCAAGCTTTCACACAACTGCTGCCCTAATAACATCTGTGATGGGCTTGATTGCGGTTTTTGCTTTGCTTTGTTTTCCTTCTGATGCTGGGTGTGAATCTAGGGACTGGTGTGTGCTAAAACAGTGCTCTACCACTGAGCTATGACACCCCACTCTACAGAGCTCCTTGACTTTGACTTCCTGAGAGCCCGTAAGCCAGAACCACATGCCCATGCCCACACGTACATGTGCGTGTGTGTGTGTGTGTGTGTGTGTGTGTGTGTGTGTGTGTGCACATGCATGTGCACTACACTCATATTCACACACAGCCTTTGCTCAGTTTCTGAGGCATGGAGTATGGCACAGTGTTCTTTATTGTTTTAACAGCTAAGTTTCGGGATGATGAATTATTAAGCAAAAAATAATGAACACAGACACTGGATCCTTAAGTGTGAAAGTAACTTTGGAAAGAAGAAAAACAGAACAAAACAAAACAAAAATCCTAGAAGCTGAAAAGCTTTTGAGAAGCGAGCCCCTGAAAGCATTAGCTAATAAGCCTTGAGCACATAGTAGGGCAGGAGAAAGCTGAGAGCCTCTCAAAACACTTCTGATGAGGGAGTTAGCGGGAAATGAGGAACTTTCTACTTGAAAACCCAGAGAAAGAGGGTGGTTGTTATGTAGCCCAGAAAATTTAGCAATGCCAACTCCTTCAAGAGTAAGGAAGCTCTTACTCTTAATGCAGTGGACGTTATTTTAGACAATGGGGTCTCTAAATAGACACCCTAGGGTTTTCCTATCACTGCACACTGTCTACGAGGCAGGACTGTCTCAAGGAGCTGTATTTCAGAAGCTGTGCGTGAGGACTGTTATCCCCATCTGGGCGTGGTTCAGATAGCAAGATGCTAGCCAGCTGATACCACAATGGGATAAAATTGGGTGGGCCTTGGTATAACCAAGAACACCAGAGAGTGTGCTGCCAAACACTGAGGCAGGTAAGCAAACTTGGGACTCTGCTTAGGTTCACACACACACACACACACACACACACACACACACACACACACACACCTTACCCAACAAAGCACTTAGCAACTTAGCAACTTGGACCATTACTCCCATTGGGCTGCACACACTCCTCTAAACAAAGCAATTGGCCATGATATCCTAGTAGCTCCCTTAAAACCTCTTAGTAATTTCTCTTTTGTGATCAAACTGGAATTGGGGGCAGTGGGCCAGTCTAGCCTGGCCTAGTTTGGGAGATGTGCTCAGTAAAGCACACTGAGTCCTCTAAGTGAAGTTTTAGGGGAAATGCCTTACTTAC
Organism: Acomys percivali; assembly: GCA_907169655.1. Classification (NCBI taxonomy): domain Eukaryota; kingdom Metazoa; phylum Chordata; class Mammalia; order Rodentia; family Muridae; genus Acomys; species Acomys percivali. The sequence goes on along the minus strand of OU015758.1, from coordinate 5,725,403 downwards.
CATCTTGTGTTATGTACGCATGAGTAGCCATGGGTAGGATTAGAAACAGATGCATCCTCGGGGAAGGGCATGGAAAGTGAGCAAGGGCTTACATAACTCAAATTGACCATCAGAGCATAAAACCACCCACATTCACTTAGCAACCAAATTCCCCTCTCCCTAGACTCACAAAGGACAACCCAGAAGTAAGCTAGGCCTCTTGAATAAATCTCACTGAAAGCCTCACTGTCTTCTTGAAGTGTAGTTACTCTGTGCCTTTGCTGTGCTTCTGTATACAACCTGTTGCTACTTTATCATGTTGTGCGTGCTCCTTCAGGTCTTGGCATGAAGATGCCCGGAGCCTGGAAACACCAGCACACTCGGAGACCACCCGTAACATCACCGAAAACACCAATGAGTAAAGGCAAAACCCGAGTCTTCGGGTTAAGCTCCATTTAGAATTTAAGGAAGGAATCTGGTTAACACCCTAGAAAATTTTCCCATTTCCTTTCTCCCGTAGGTTCACGGGAGGAGACATCCAGGGAGAGCTCAGTTTGGCTCCTCTGGTTAGGTAGAGGAGGCCAACTGCTTGGCAGCACCCTGCCTTTGTTGCTTTCCTCGCTCACTGATGCCTGGACTCAGGCACATCTCAAGATGCTGCGCGTCTAGTTCAGATCGGCTGGTATCAACTGTGAACTCCCCCAGGTGCCACCTGGGCGGCTGAGTTAGCTCAAAACAAACAGCTCATTAAGAGTGTGTACTAACTAAGCCTTCGGCAGCTTGTGTGGGCAGATTGCTTTTTACAATATATAGAGCTCAGGTGTCTCTGTCCTTATTCCTCACCAGTTAGAGGAGGCAAAAGCATTCTGCTCTGGCTAAGGAGGTGAAGCTCTGAGGGCTGCAGAGCGGCCTGTGGAACACAAGCAGCTTCACCTTTTGGCATCCATGCTCTACCCTCTCGTACTGGACAAGGCTGCCTCTGGAGCCCATAGGACACCATAGAAATGAAGGCAGGGTGCTTTCAAATTAATACAGGAGATACCGTGAGTTCCTCCTTCCTCACACTCTCTCAGAGCCCTCATAGAAGAAGTCAGGCAGTGCACAGGGACAATTATCTTCCTCTGGAGAAACACCTGTGGAGGAACAGAGGCTCCAATTGTAAAAAAAAAAAAAAATTTGTCGAGACACAGTCACATCTTCAGAGGCCCACAGCTCCGGCAGCATCTTAACTGCCACCCTTCCAAGAACATACAACAGAACCACCCAGAAAAGGCACCCCAGACCCTGAGGTAATAAATGTTAAATGTCTTCAACTGCTAAGTGGTGAAATGACTTGTTCCATAAAAACTGGTAAGCACATCTGGGTGTTGTTAGCGTTTCTATCACTATTGCTTTTCTTCTCTGTCCACCAAAGATGCTATAATAGAATGTCTGAGATCATCCCTCGTGAAAAGATGGAATAAATGACTCCTTCCCTTGCAGTCACCGTGTGTGTTTTCTGCTCACTTTGCCTTTAAGAGGCATATGAGGAGTTTCTATGGGATCCATCAAGAACATCCATCTGATTACTCAGGGGACTCACCCTAGCCACATATAACACCCAAACTAGCAAGGTATTTCAGCAGGTTCCAACCACAGACAAAATAAAGTTCTGGGTTACACTTCCAGGGAAGAACTGCCCTCAAAGCTGAGCTTTCATTGAGCATTGTCAAGTTCAGGAGGATGGGGTAGCAAGTGGACGGCGGTGCCAGCAGGCCAGGTCCAGCACTTCTCAAAGGGGACTGTTACCCACTCACTCTTTCTTTGTGTTTCAGTCCATATACCCACGGACTAAACCTCTCCTGACATCCTACTCCATGGAGAAAAGTCCAGACCTACAGAGAGTAGGATATCAACATTAATTCTCTTGAAGACTTGATGACGAAGGCTGATCCACGGATCCTGCTGAGCACACGGTAAGAACAGAATCAATGTATGTAAAGTGTGATTTAAAATACAATGTAAAGTTTTTGTGGCATGATAAATTCATAAAATGGCCACTTCTGTACCATTTCTCTTTAGCACCACAATGCCATAAAAGACCCTTGAAGTAATGAGGTAGAGGCAGGAGGATCAGAAGTTCAAGGCTATTCTTGGGAGTTTAAGTGCAACCTAAGAAAGATACATTTCTCGGGGGGGGGGGTGCCATTCACCTCCAATTCTATGAACATTTGATGTTTATACCTACATTACTGTAGAGTGGTGACACTGGTGGACATCTTAATTAGAATTTATTTGCAATGCTTGAATTAGGCACAGATGAATGTCTTATGGTTATGAGTGGCTGCTTATATATAACCTTTCCCTCAGTCTCCTCTCGGCCCCTTGACATGGCATCCAAACTGTCCTTGGCTAAATCTATCACTTGTTAGAACAAGAGGACATGGCCTGGCCTCATGTCTTGATATTTATCACCTCCATTTCCTAAACATAAACAAATCATCAAAATGGCAGCAGTGTGACTTCAGACCTATTTAGAAATCCTGTTCTCAACACAACCCAAAATCCATTTAGCATTTTTTTCCCATCAAACTCAAGTTAGCAATTCAAATAGCAATTTTAAAAATCAAACATCTGAGGATAACATTGTCTAAGATACACTAATTTGACAGTAAGAAGAAATGAAAAAAATCTTTGCTTTCCATAATTAAATAATCATGCTTCCATAAGAGCATAAAACTTTGTATGTAGACAATAAACACCGAAAATCACAATACACAGTGATCTTAAATCTGAGCTCACATATTTCAGGTGGTAAGTACATGGTATTAAGTGATGTGATGGCAAAGCGCACATGTGTGCTAAGAACCCAGGCTGGATGAGGAGGTGGCTTAGTGGATTAAAACACTTGCTACGCATGTGTGAGGGCTTGAGTTCTAACCCCCAGTACCCAAAGAAAAAGTGAGGCATGGCAGCTATACGTGCAAGCCCGGAGTTGAGAAACAAACTAGGCTGGTTCCAGGGCCTCTCTGGCCAATCAGCACTTTTATTTTCCTTTCCGAAGACTCAGTGACATTTCCAGCGGCATGGGGAGAGGCATCTCTTTTGTGGAAGTAGAATCCTAGGATTTCTGTTAATGCCCATTCTGGCCCTATGTTCTGAATCCCAACACTTAGATGTTGAGCTGGTTGTTTTCTGTGGCGATTTTAAACTCACACACGTCTTCTCTTCCTACCTTGTAGACCATGAGGAGTGGCTTGGTGGGAAAAGCATTTAATTTTCAAAACTTCTAAGGATTACCATGTTATATGCTTGCATCACACACAACTTTAGAAAACATATCTACTTATGTTTCTTGGGAAGAAACTGAGCTCAGAAGTTAGCCATACAGATTGTCTTGGGTTTTCTTAAGAAGGCCTCTGCTTTGCTTACTCAAAGGGGGGCATGGTTCTAAGGAGTGCAAGAGAACACCAAGACCCCTTTGCCACCAGGGGGCAAGGGTGAACAGGCAAACACCCCAACTTCCTCCTTGCCTGGGGGCATAATTTTGAGATGTGCCCTTAAAGGTTTTCAGAGGATAAAACCTTTAGTTACCCACAGTGGTATATTGCTCATTAATATAGTCTTATGTTGTTTTTTTTTTTCCTGACTCACTTACCAGTCCCATTACCATATTTCCTGATATCATCTTACAAATAAATAACCTGCATCCAGTTCCTTATTTGGAATTAACTCTGGGGAGCAAATCATTAAAAAAAAATCCAAGATCATATTTCAGAAGTTGTACATGAAGTCTCATGGACCTCCTGTGGGGGTGACCTCAGCATTAGACTTTCTGAGTGTTTGGAAAATTCCTATGCTGTTGCTCCAGGCCCCTCACAAACCAGGAGAAACTGGTAGGTTGCCTGGCTGAGAGGGACTGCATCAAAGTACTAGACAAATATGGTAGGGCTTAGAAAATATTGCTGAAGGGGGTGTGGGTGGGGTGGGGGAAGTTAAGTTAAGAACACTCAGATTGGGCAGCCGATTTCTCTGGAAGCCTAGGTTGGACAAGGAGGCTGGGTCTTGCTGTCCTTACTGGCAAGTTCGATCTGGCTGACACAAGTTTATAGCAGTTGCTTAAGATCGCTGAGGCATAGAGAAAAGGCATGAAGCATGGATTAACGAAAAGTAAAGGAAGATTTTTTTTTTTTTGAAAACCCTGCTGCAGAAAGTAGAGCAGGAAGAAGCGTAGGAAAGGCCTGAGAAAGCAACCCATGCTGGACGCAACGTGTAGGAACCACTTTCCGTCACTGTGGAGCCTCTCATTGTCCGAGAGAACAGGCTATGAACTCCTAATGCTAAAGCTAACTCCAGGGACCCGAGATAGGAAGGCAGCGTCGGAGGCCCACAGGAAAACTGTTGGATATTTTCAGCCCAGAGGTTAAAACTATCAGTGGAAGGAACCGACACAGATAAGCCTCAGAAAGCTGAAAATACACATAATTGACTGAGCTCCCAGAAAACTAAGGGATAAGGGGACAAAAATTTGCAGTAAACATTGAACCCCTACCCAGATCTAGCCAATGGACAAGACATTCTCCACAGTTGAGTGGAGAGTGGGGACTGACTTTCACACAAACTCTGGTGCCCCATATTTGACCACATCCCCTTGATGGGGAAGCCTGGCGGCACTCAGAGGAAGGATAGCAGGCTATCAAGAAGAGACTTGATACCCTAGGATCATATACAAGGGGAGGAGGTCCCCCTCAGTCACAGTCATAGGGGAGGAGAATAGGGTGAAAGCAGGAGGGAGGGAGGAACAGGGGGATACAAGGGAGGGGATAACAATTGAGATGTAATATGAATAAATTAATAAAAATAGATAAAATAATTTTTTAAAAAAACAGCCCCAGCACCGAACAGTGAAGATGGGCATGAGAAAACCAACTCTGGCCTCTGTGACCCACTTTCTGGCTTTGAGAAATCAGCGTAGATAGAATTGAGCTAGGAAAGAAGCAAGGGCGTCCAGCAGGCAGCATCGCACTCCGTTTACAGTAGCTGCTCCGTGGTCTGGGGCCTGACAGTCCAGAAAGGACAGCATCCTATCTTGAGAGAGGAAGACACCAGGGCACCAGGATTTAGTCAGGTAGATGCAGCCATCGTTATTTCTCACGGATCCCATTAGAAGAGGAAGCAACTGCTGCCGCCCACGTGACTAAGATGCCAACATGAAAACACAGCCGAGCCTATCACACAAACCACCTGGTAAAATTTAAATATGGTTCCCAAATGGAAACTGGTTGTTCTGTCTTTCTACACATGACAGGAATCCCTGAGTGGGGCAAGTGTCTTGCCTTTGCCACTCTGACTATATCAATAGCTTGGCAGGGGCTCTGGCTTCCAGCTGGATCCAGCCAACATGTGACCCTAAAAGGTCAGAGATTTCCTCCCTACAAGGCCATTCCAGATGCACCAAAGATCACGGCTTCTCTCCAAGAGGCTGGACGAACTCCTTATAGTCCTGTAGTTTCCTAAGCTCCCACCTATCTCTTCACATTTGGTCTTTGTGTAAATAGTCCTCTTTGAGTAACACACCTGAACACACCATTCCTCTCCTGTAATGGCTGCTTTGGCGCATTGGCAGTGAAGGGGGAAGGACCAAGCCAGCCATCTGGGAACAGTGGGAGGAGAAGGATGAGAGATGCCCTGTATTCATGCCTGGGCTCTTTGTAGACAGTGGAAAGAGCCATCATTCCATACCGTATTTAGCCCAAGTGCTCAAAAAAGGATCTAGATAGGACCTGAAGTAGCAGCTCTGATGAGCCTTTTCTCCTCCTGACCGGATAGATGCCAGAAAGCCAAGAACAAGGGCCAAGCCTGACATGCGCAAGGTGGGCTGGAGATGGCGGTGAAGAAGGTTCAATCCATCCACATGGCTAGCGGTTGGTTAACAATGAATCTGCTGTTCATTTGAAACCAATGAAAATCATTACAGTCCTGCTCCATACACCCCAGGAATTCCCTAGCCTTAGGGGCCCCCCGTGAAAGACCCAGTGCAGAAATGAAAGGTCAATGTGGGTGGGAGATCGGTTTTCCATGGAGAGACCGGGAAATCCCCTTCGAAGCCACTCTCACTTGCGTAGCTTTTGGGGAGCCTTGGAGAGTCTGCAAGCCATAAAGTAAGTAACCTGGGAAGTCCAGCTAGAGAGCCATAAAGTAAGTGAAGCTAGGAGTCCTGTTAGAAGGAAAGGTGGCCCTCTTAAGAGACCCACCACTTATTGGCTGCCCGAGAAAAGGCTCCTGGTTTAAAAAGAACACATGATAGGTATAGTAAAAGCTTTGGTGAGACAGCAAAGCAGGGAGGGGAGGCTGGATTTTGAGGCTGACACTAAAGGGCTGTCTATCCAGTGCCTGTGGAGGAGCCTAAAGCATAGATTTGGATAGTGGATAGTGGATATTTAGATAGATAGTGGAAAGAGACCCCCAAGAAAGAGACATTTTGTAATGCAAGGATCCACACAGGACAGTAGCGGGTCTACCCAGCACCGGATGCATAGCCTAGCCTCAGGTCTCAGGTCTGGAGTCCATGGAGACTGTATCACAGCTCCAAAGAAAGCTAAAGGTCATCATTTTCTGTTTGGTTTTTCTAAGCTCTCTCCATCTGAGACCCAACGCCTAGTCAAGACAATAGTATCTAGGGCAGTGGTCTTCAACCTTTCCTTTGCTGCAGTGCTTACTGCAGTCCCTCATGTTGTGGTGACCCCAAAGTTTATTTCGTTGCTACCTCATAACTGTAATTTTGCTGTTGTTCTGACTTGTAATATAAACATGTAGTATACAGAATATCTGATATGTGACCCTCCCCCCCCCAGGGGTCACGACCCACAGGTTGAAAATCGCTGATCCAGGAGATGACACATGAGCAATGGACAAAATGTCCCAGAGGCATTATTAAGGAAATAAGACACAACCCAAGGCTCCCTAGGAAGACGTGGAAAAATGAGCTTTGAAGAAGATAAAGTCTACCCCCCTCCCCCCATTAACCAGGGTAGAGTTATAAACCAATAAATACTGAGTGGAAACAGACTGCTAGGCGTTGGCAAGGAGACTAGGAATGGGCAGCTTTGTTTTTATCCTGTTCAAAACTCAGGCAAGGACAGGAGATGGGTGGTTAGAAAGGCATGATGGGAAAGATAGAGTCATGAGTCATCAGTTTCGATCCCTTTTAGTAGTATCAAAAGGCTACACTAGGATGAAGGTCCAAGGCAGAGACCAAATGTAAAGGTTCACACCCTTAACGGTCTGCCCCGGTGGCCCCAGGTTCTCGTTAGAAGAGCCTCATCCAAACCCTCACAGGGCCCAGCTCTGGCTCCCAGGCAGTGAGCTGCTGCTAAGAGCACAGAAGGGTTGAAAACGAACCGTCCAGTCACTTACTACCTTGTAATTGTCAAGAACAAAGTTGTTTTTCTGTTTTTTATTTTTTGTTTTTTCGAGACAGGGTTTCTCTGTGTCAGCCTTGGCTGTCCTGGACTCATTTTTGTAGGCCAGGCTGGCCTGGAACTCACAGTGATCCACCTGCCTCTGCCTCCTGAGCGCAAAGTTGTTTTTCAAAACACTTCACTCTCGGTCCCTAACAAGATGGTTGGCCCTCCTATCAGAAGTTGGCCACTTGGTGGTTTTCTTTCCCTTTTTTTTTTTTTTTCAAATTATATCCCATGTTATGGATTCTAATCTCCATCACACTGCTGTCTTGGAGGGAAGGTTGTAACAACCACAGCTTCCTACGCTCTGGCAAAACAGGAAGCCCTGTGTTCCACCTTAGTCCTCACGATGGCCTGGTGAGTCCTTGAGCCCATTTTCCGGCTTAGAAAACTGAGGATCAGAGGATTTGAGTAGCCGCTTGTAGGGGGAGACTTGGATGTGAAGGTTGCAGCCCTAGAGTCCAACCATGGAGGTACACTGCAGAGGTGGCCGCTCACCCCCGTACCCCACTGGCTCCCTGCGCCCCAAAGCTTCACAAGGGAGGGAAATACCAGTCACCATGTGTCTGTATCCCATGGAAACTTTCGGAAGTAAAACTAAGGTGATGTTATGCTTAAAACAAATGACTAAACCCAGTTTGTCTGTGGTAAGAATTGGTGTTGAATCTTTCAGAAGAGTCTTCATCATTTCAAGCCGGCTTTCATCAAAACAAAATTGGTTTTCTCCGTGCATTTGAAACCAACATTCCCCCATAGTTTACTTCCAAAGATTGCCAAGAAATGTATTTTCCTCTATTGTCAGGACATTTGCAGGCATAGTTCTTAATCTTGCATGAGCTGGTAGTGGTGTGGGAGTCAAACAGCACACCAGGAGAAGATGGCCTCCCCAATGCCAACACAGTTTAAGGCCATTTCATTAGGCTTTGTCTTGAACAGATGTATTTATTGCCTAGTTTAGCATTCAGCATGGACTACTGAGTGAGCAGCATCACTCAAGGGGAGATCACACAAGAAGACATGAAACTATGCAGTGCTATGTATGGAGAGAAGATGTGTACAGGGGGCGGAAAGCCAGACAAACCCTCTTTGCCCTGTTGTAATTTGACTTATCAAGAAAGATATTTAAAAGTGAATGAGAACTAAATAATAGATCTTTTATATAAATTTAAATGTAATAAACCTCAAATTATTATTATGAGTAAGTACTTCCTAGCAACAATATTGATTTTTCAGAATTAAGTGAAAACTTAGTAAGTGTGTGTTTCTTTCAATTGTGAGGGAAGAGGAAAAAGGCACTTGCTGTCAAGTGTCCTGTTTTGTATTTCAGAAATTCAACCTAACTTCTCCCTTTCCCTCTCTAGTCCCCTAACATGTGTTTTCCCCTTGGGATCCTGTGACTCTCCTCCTGCCTGTACCACTCTCCCTGCCTCGAGGAGGTCAGAAAGGAACTGGGGACATGTTTAGGTCTCCACATTTTTCCATTTCATTCACACTAAGAAACGTACAACAAGTCACTTCTAAGGAACAGGAGATAACACTGATAACATTTTAATCAGAAATCTTAGTCAGATTGGTAACATACAACAAGATCAGACGGTATCTGGTGACATGAGCAAAGCCATGGAGTGTGCCCGATTACCCGCATAGGAACAGTGACGGAGTCTTAGCTTTGCTCTTCAGGAAGAGGATACGAAGCCTCTGGTAGACTCTGAAAGGAATTATGTCCTATCCTGAGGCTCAGCCTGTCACCCAGCAGAGGTGCTTGGTGGCGTCGGATTCCATCAGTACATCTACAACAAGGAGCATCTTCCCGTTCTTGAGGCCCCTGCGTTTGGAGACAGGAATTACTTGCAGAACAAACTGGCCTGTCACTCACAGAAGAGCCAAAAAGGACACCGTGGATCTACAGCTGATAACTGATCACTGATCACTCTGATGACTTCAGGAGTGCCGGTCCTAAGGCATGCTCATAACGAAAATCATGCAACTGATAAGGGGGGTTTGATATTTCCGTGGTGTGCAAGATGAGGACAAGGCTGGCCCCCAAAACTTTTAGACGAAGTCCCATAAGAACAATGATGATCAGTTTTCAAAGGCAGCACATGTGATATATGATATATACACTCTGCCAAAAGAATATAGATTTTTATATAGCACAATCTTGAAGTTTGGTATATATACTATACCAAGAATGTTCTGAGCATATATTAAGGCTATGTGGTGAATAGCAATGAGGGGCTTGGGGAGATGGCTCAGCCTGTAAAGTGCCTGCTATAATCATGAGAGCCTGAGTTCAATCTCCAAAAGCCATGTAAATGTTGGGCATAGTGAACACGTTTGTAACCAGAGTACTCAGGAGTGAGCATGGACACCAGCCCTGGAATTCACAGGCTTGGCTAATCAGTTAGTGAGCTCCTGATTCAATGTGAGACTCTGCCTCAAGAAACATAAAGGGAGGGAGTGATAGAGAAATACAAGTAATGTCAACCTCTACACACACACACACACACACACACACACACACACACACACTCACACACACATGCACGCATGCACGCACACGCGCACACATCTACTGGGGCAAGTCTTAGGTGAGTCTTAAACAGCTATGTATAATAATTCTTTACATCAGTAGGTTAACTATGTACCTCCAATTAAAAACCACTGGCCAGCAGGGTGGTGGTGGCACATGCCTTTAATCCCAGCACTCGGGAGGCAGAGGCAGGTGGATCTCTGTGAGTTCCAGAGGTCTACAAAGTGAGTCCAGGACAGCCAAGGCTATACAGAGAAACCCTGTCTCGAAAAAACAAAATAAAACAAAAACAAAAGCAAAAAACCAGTAGCTGAGAAGCTGTTAATTTCAAAGGAGACTGAGTTCAAGTTTTAAATAAAAGAAAGAACGAGTGGCGATCAGGCTATAGGGTTGTTCACTATAATCATCAAAGAGCTATCGCAACTATAATTAATATGGGACCAGAACCAATTCAGAGTCTTTCAGTGTTTCCCAATGACTTAATCATGTGAGGGCACCAAAAATCTACAATGAGTTCTCATAAGGTACATTCTGAAGTATTATATTGATAACATTTTACTTGTACAGAATTAATCAATTAACTGTTTTGGTAGAACTTATCTACACAAATGACTATCACATTTAAAAGGAGAGAGAACGATCTTTTCTTGCAGGTGAAGGGACATAAAACTAAAAATTCAAGCACTATTCATGTTCCTTAGTTATAAAAACGTCAAATTCATGTTTGGTTTTGCGGTTTAAAATAAATAGAAAATTAACATTGGCGCTTCTCTGAGCTACCACTAGAGGGCACTATAAACAGACTACAGAGCACATCCTCCAGCTCTTGACTTTGTGGGACAGCTCCTTGAGGACAGCATTTCCTTACTGATTTTTTACACAGCTACTGACAAAAGTAAGAAGATACTTAACTTTGAGGCTTGGTTGACTTTCTTCCCCCATATCTAGTTTCCACAACATCTTCATGAATATGACATAGGGGATTTCCACCAGGGTTGAAAATGTGCAAAGTAACATTAGAAGGCTCCGCCTGAGTAACACAGAACCAGACACTTCGCCTGAGGTTTCCTTTACTCTGAAAGCTTTTCAGACGTTTTATGATGCATCTCCAAACTACAGAACGACGCACATCTATGTGCTCATCCTGAGATTTAACAAAGAGATACATATTTTTATTTTATTTTATTTTTTTTATAAAGAAACACATTATGGAGGCTGAGGAGATGGCTCAGTGAGTGAGTGTTTTGCTCTGTAGGCATGAGGATCTGAGTTTGCATCCCCCAACACCCACATAAATAAACTGTCATGGTTATGTGTGTAACCCCAACTTTGGAGGTGAGGGGCAGAAAGGCAGATTCCAAAAGCTTTCTGGCCAGCAGCCTAGTCGAAACACCGAGCTTCAAGTTCAGTGTGAGACCCTGTCTCAAAGGAACTGAGTGGAGGGTGACAGGAAGATAGACAGTGTCCTCTGGCCTCTGCGCTCAGGAACACACACACACACACACACACACACACACACACGGGAGGGGGGCATGATAGATAGATACATAGATACATAAATAGATGATAGATAGACAGACAGACAGACAGACAGAAACCATGAAGAGGGTTAAAGCCTTTTGAAATCATCCTTAGGGTCACCTGTTCCCTACTTCTAACAAGTTCTGAAGAAACCACCACTGGGAACTGATATGTGTCCTTCTCATCCTGACATGAAAGGGACCACCTTTCGTATTGCAGTCATCTTTGTATGTGGAATTAACATCATGGATTCAACTAATAAGAGATAAAACATTAGTAAAGGAAAAACTTTGCTATACTAAGGATGTACAGGCTCTTCTTACTCTCTAAACAATATGGCATGAAAGGTATTTACATAATATTTAAAATGTATGAGGTATTTTAGGTAACCTAAAGATAGTCTAAAATATATGGGAGGATATGTGTGGGTTATAAGCAAATTATATATGTAGATTATATGCAAATGTATTTTATAAGAACAGATTTGAGCATCAACAAAGGGTAACTGCAAAAGGTCCTAGAACCAATTCCCCATGGATACCAAGAGATAAATGTATAGTCTATTGTTATGGTCCAATGGGCACTGTTTCTTCTACTTAGATGGTCTTCCTCCTCCCTCTGAATTGGAAGTTGTATTTTCTTCCTAATTTTTACTACTCTATTTTCAGGTCAGTATATATATTTCATTTAAGTTCCTCAGGAGTATGATCTTACCTGTTCCCATTTTTCATGCATCTAGTACATTGTCCCCCCCCCCATTCTTTTTAATGTTATTGTTACTTGACACTCAAATATTTCATTCATCAAATATTGGAGTGTTGGCAGTGGGAGGGGCACTGTTCTTTATTGGCTTCCTTTATTATGTTGCTAGAAATTCATAAATAACCTAATGGTCTTTCTCCCAGTCTACCTGAATATCATTGTTCCTTTCCTTTTTTTAAGACATGTTTACTGTTTTGTATTTTCTTTTTTTATTTTCTATTTTTTATTTATGCCTATGATTTTTTAATTAATTAAAATTTTTATTTTTTACATATACATTTATATTATTACACATGTATTCAATAATCTACTTATAGCAAGAAGAACCATGACACAATCAGGAATTATATAAATATTACATTCTTAGTGTCTTGGCTATTTGTATTTGACAGCCTTGAAGAAAACATCTTTCCTCTCTTGGTGAGTCTAAAATCAATCTGCATCACATCTTGTCATTAACAACTTAAAGCATCTATCTAGACCTAAATACATCGTAACCCCTAAACAACTAAGCTCTGCCTCCCATGAACAGTGTGCTACATTCTACCTTCACTGCATTGGAAACCAATGATATACCAGTGGTAGTCTGAAGAAGAATGACCCACATAGACTCATATATTTCAATGCTTAGTCCCTACTTGGTGGAACTGTTTTGGGAGGGATTAGGAGGTGTGGCTTTGTTGGAGCAGGTTTCAAAAGCCCATGCCAGACTCTCTTCCTCCCTCCCTCCCCTCCCATCCCCCCCCTCCCCCTCTCTCTCCCACTTTTGCATAAGATATAAGCTCTCAGCTTCTGCTCCAGTGCTATGCCTGTCTACCTGCCACCAGCTCCTAAACCATCAGCAAACCTGCAATGAAACATGTTCTTTTTTTTTTTAAGATTTATTTATTTATTATGTGTACAGATCTCATTATATATGGTTGTGAGCCAACATGTGGTTGCTGGGAATTGAACTCAGGACCTTTGGAAGAGCAGTCAGTGCTCTTAACCTCTGAGCCATCTCTCCAGCCCGAAACATGTTCTTTTAAAGATTGCCTTGGCCATGGTGTCTTATCACAGCAATAGAAACAGAACCAAGACAATGTTCCATGTTATCTCTTTCTGATTCCTCTCTCTCTTTCTAACCTTGCATCCTCAACTATAGAACAAGCTTCTTCCTCACTTGTCTATCAAATCCTCCGTTTATTTTTTTCATTGTGACTTTTACTCCATGTGTGGGTGACTCATTCTCTTCTTTTCCTCTAACCAAACACTGTCCTTCCTCAGTCTTTCTAAGAGTCAGTATGTGAGAGCCTCGTGCCAACTACCCATATTCAGTGCTCTCTCTCCAGGCCCTTGGAGTCTGTCACACAATTTGACATTGACTGTGTATTCTGTTGCACTTAGCATTAAAAGACCATTTCCCCTATATTAGAAGGCAGGATTTGTCAATTACGGGCACTTTCATTTAACTGACAGATGCAATACGTTTGTAATTTGAGTTCAGATTCAAAACACCTCAGCAGTTATTTGCAAAGCACCTGTGGTGTTTAGAAAATTTGCTGGGCTGGATTTGTGCGCGGCTTGCTGGATTCCTTCTCGGTCTACCTATCATTTTCACAGTCTTTCACATACCCAGTGACAATGAGTGTGCAAGTCTCAGCGTGTCACACATTATGGAGAAATGCAAAGATGCGGGGCACAAAAGCTACGAAGCCCATTCACACTCACGCACCAGGTGTGCTACAATCCGGACCCACATGTCTGAGTGTGTACCTCACTCAGTGTGGCTATGTGATCTTGGCAAGTTCCCCTCCAAGCTTTAGTTTGCTATTTACACAGTGCCAAATGGAGCAGCTTTCACTGGGACGTTTCACTGGAAAGGTGAAAATAATGAGTTGGGTAGGTCTCCAGTTACTCCTGTTAAGGCAGCATATGGCAGGCAGTCTGTTGGCCTTGATATCATACTTCAGAAGGGAGGCACACACTCCCCGTACAATTGCTTACAAGCCTTCTAAGTTGCAAGGTTGGGAGAGCCCTGGCTCCATCTTGGCCTGATCAGGACCTGGAATTCAACAGCAGTAAGGTGGGATGGCACTCTGCCCGCAGCACTATTCGGTTTAGCGTTGGCAGCTGAGAGGGTGCCTGCTGCTCTGGTTGCAAGATCAGGAAGCTGAAGTAAAAGCCAGTGGCAGAGGCCATCAGCTCAGCTTTCACGCCTGGGAAAGCCCCCAGCTCGTAGGGAAGGACTCCGACGACCTGGGTTTGAATCCCAGGCCAGCCACCTGGGAGCAGGGCGAGCCTGGCTTTCGGGTTGTTTTCCACGGGACTTGGCAGTCAGCCAGCTTTTCTTTTCTGGGAGGTCGGTCATCATTTTCAGACCAATTAACACTCTCTTAACTTTCTTCATCTGTGCCCCAGGGATGATAATAGTTTGGGTGGTGTGAGTTTTAATTGTTTGTATAGACAACGAATGAGAGAGAGGCCAGAGCATGTGAAATGCTCAGTATTCGTCTCTCCTGAGTGAGCTTACGGTTGTAACACAAGAGTACTTTAAGTGATACCATCCTGCATGAAACCCAGGTAACTGGAATCTCCACAGATGCTTGTCTGTATTCGCCCACATCAGCATCCCTTTATTTTGAGTCTTTCATTACATATATCTGGCTTCTGTACTCTGCTTTTTTTTTTTCTTCCTTTTTTAAAAAACATGTTTGCTCTTATCCCTGGACCCCAATGCTTGAATTTTCTAGACTCTAGAATGGTGGGGGACCACTTGGTGGCTGTCCTCACTTATAGGCACCCCAGGTCTCTGGGAAACTCTAGTTCCCCCCATCACAAGACTTCTCATTAACCCCAGAGTGAATCTCACTGGGTGACAACCCTTTAATCATGTGCACGCTCATGATTTTAATCAAGCCTTGTCGTGCCATATCACAACCACAGTCAAGAACTAAGAGAGACCGAAATGCCTACGCTACCTGCTTGCTTCCTGGCTTGCTTGTTTTCTTTCTTTCTTTTTTAGTTTTTCGAGACAGGGTTTCTCTGTGTAGCTTTGGCTGTCCCGGACTCACTTTGTAGACCAGTCTGGCCTCGAACTCGAAGCGATCCGCCTGCCTCTGCCTCCCGAGTGCTGGGATTAAAGGCGTGCGCCACCACCGCCCGGCTTCTTTCTTTTCACAGGTCAAGACTGAAAACTAGGGAACGGTGACTCCCACAGTAGCCTGGGTCCTCCTACATAAATTAACAGTCAAGACAGCTCTACTCCCCATCCAACCTGATCTAGAAAATGCCTCACAAAGACTGTCTTCCCAGGTAAGGCCAAGCAGCACACTCTTTCTAGCACTGCCCGGCACATCTCCTCTCAGCCCATTTGCACACCTGAGTTCCCACAGGTGGCCTTTTTCAAAGGGGAAGCAGGTGAAGACAGCACCATCTTTTCAGGACACCAGCATCTGAAGAAATCTAAGATTGTTTCCATCCTGGAGTTAATAGTATATAAGAAACAATACACAACAGTGTTCACAATTACCCCTTTATCTTTAATGTCCACAGGATCTGAGTTGACATCTCTCTGTTGTCTTTTTGGGTTTCGTCGGGCTATAGAGGTCTATCAATTCTATTGATATTTTAAGAGGAAATTGCCTCTACTGATTTCTTGTTTTCCGTTTTCCTTTTATGTCTACTCTTTCAAAAGTTACTTCTTTTCTTTTACTCCATGGGGTTTGATTTGTTCGTTTTTACAAATGAGTATAAAGTACTTGTATTAGTGAGGTTCGGGCCGGTGTTTCTACACATTGATACGGTCTGTACCAACCAAAATTTCCGCCCTCCAGTTCCCCATGCCCTTCCCTGTCTCTAGACGTTGCAAGTCCGTGTTTAGTTGACTTTCATAGCCTCCATATATAAAATACAACATGTGGTACTTTAGTTAAGAACTCTTCTAGGTTTCTTGGACTGACTGCTATACAACCCTCTTTGTCCCTTACAGTGTCCTTGCTCTTTAAAAAAAAATGTAATGAATTTCTTTATGATAGGTTATTTCAAACATTTAGGAAGTATGAACATCCATGGGAAAAGAGTGTGTAGACAAGACATACACAGATGCCGTGTTTTGGCATCTACCGTGGTGTGCCAAGTGCTGGCTTAGGAGTGGGGGACAAAAGCCACTTGTTCACATGTGACAGAATTGGAGCCTGGGTGTGTAAAGCTAGCCTTGGTAAAGAAAAAGAGTCCAGTATACTTCTTCCTATGCTTGCTCTCTCTATATGTTTTACTTAACAGGCATATCCTGCTGAACCATTTCAAAACCAATATGAGACATCATGACATTTTATCCTTTAATACTCTAGCATGCATTTTCAAAAACATCTAAAGCCACTCATCCTCTGGTGATCACGCCACCATTATCACACCTAACAATTAGTGATGATTCTCTAATCCTCTCTAAGCACCGAGCTGCGCTTTAGTCTCCCTCTGCTTCCCATCCTCAGACGCCTCAGCCACTTCTCTCTGCTCTGCTCTGCTCCCCATGAGAGGCTGGCTTCTACAGCCTGCCTCAACCAGCCTTCCAATCGAGGTGCCTGCAGCCGCTAGACACGATGAGGTGCACCAGCAAGAATAAGGGGGTTTGAGAGGAGCTGGGGTGCTTTTCCTCTTTCTCTCCTTACCAGGTTAGTTAGTGCCACAGTGTTGGCTGCATCTACCCCTCTGTCCCTTGCTTGGCAGCACCATGTTCAATGGCTGCTCTGAGCTCATATTTCTCCCTAGGCTTGCTTGCTCCTTCATCTCTCTGAGGGGCTGGCCGTGGCTTCTCTGGCAAGCCGTGGACGTGTCAGCTTCTTCTCACCCTACCCGGACCTCTCAACAGTCTCTTCAATAAACTATTTATGACTGAGTTCTTCTGCACTGGCCATCTGTTTCCTGGGAAGACCTTCCTTCACATTTGAGCAGTCCATACTCAGTCACATTTACCCAATGTGTGTGTGGGTTATTTTTTTAACTTAAAAAAACAAAACAAACAAACAAACAAAAAAACACCTTTCTTTTTAACCAACATCCAATCAAGAACCTTGTATTGGGTTTGTTCCTGCCCCTACTTTACCAATGGCCTCTTCCTATACCCATATCAATTGTCTAATAGATGCCACACATGCTGAGTGTGGCCTGTAGTTCCCTCAGACTTTCACTTAGTTCTTTTCTTTGTGTCAGCTTCCTCTTAAATCTAGTCAAATCTTTAGATCCACCCTCCATGTTAACCCTGCTAACCAGAATACAGGTCATTTTGTGTCATTTATAAGGTATATTCACAGGCGTCTCATGTATTAGTAATAGTGGGATAATTGGATAGTAATTTCAGTTAACAAAAAGTAATAGCCATATTTTTCCATTGTGATTGTGCAAGGAGCACTATGATGCTGCTCACGAGCAATCTGACCCATTGATGCGATGCAAATCTCTGGTTCTCCATGCTCTGCCTGACTATTTTAGTGTCCATCGTTTATCCTGGCCTACACTGATTGTTTCCTTAAATCTTGCAAATGTATTGCTTTCTGTCTCCACCATTACTTCTTCTCATAGTAGGCAGCATCCCTCTCCGCGTTGTGCTTTACTTTAAAAGGAGGAGCCATTTGCTTTTCCTGCTCAGGGTTGCTACAGTAAAAGCAGGACAAAGCCTCATCTCCCCGCACCTCCAATTTCTCCCCTTGAAATCAGGTAATCATTGCAAGAAACTGTCTAGTCTGAATTTCATTAATGAGGTCTGGCAACTCAATACAATTAAGCTTAATTGGTTATCGGGGAAATTGAGTGCTGCACCTTCTGATCTGCGATGAGTTCAGCACAGCCTGCCTTTTCTACTTCTGATTATCGCTGCAGTGGCATCCTGGACAAGCCTTGCCATCCGTACAGTTCTAGCACTAATAGAAATGGACCCTGGGTAGCACAAACTGTAGGAAGAAAAACCATTATCAGCAACTGGTAATTATCCTGCAATTAGATTGTGCGTCTCACCGGAGTACGCAAAATGCCTTCTAAGGGCTACGTCTTCTTTGTGTGGTAGCTCTGAGTTTCACAAATCTTTGATCATGAGGTTCTGAGCACTAAGCTCCGTTGTTCTGCCTCTTTCTCAATGTGTACACTGAAATAAGCCGCGCTGATCCCCTGAGTGCTTCTGTCTGGAAGAAATAATGGCCTTCTAAGAGCTGAGTGCTTAGACCGCTGGACTCTGCTGGGGTTTTTATATGCAATCATTTGGGGGCTAGACATTTGTTACCCTTAAGTGCCCTTTGTGTGTCTTACTCATTTAAGATTTGCCATCATAGGCGTATGCGTTAGGTAGCTTCAGCCATTTGAAAAGAGCCCTATGGAGAATCCTGCTAGTCAGGATGCCAGGCCTGCTCTAGAGGGCCCCGCTCTCCTCTACAGCTACCTTTCAGCAGCTGATCCTCAACTGCAAACACTTCACCAGACAGACAGAACCATCTGGAATAAAAAGGCAGACAGTACAGCCACTCAGCAATTAGCTAAATCATTCTCCGACAGGATGGACAATAATTAGCTGACATTCCTGACATCCCTTCATCGTTACAAATGCAGCCTCTCTCTACAGGTGATGAAACATTTATGGCCATTGAGAAAATAGACAATGATTCATAGACGCCCAGTGCCTCTAAGCTATAGGATGCATAAACAATTGCACTATGGTCTGTCTGTCTATTGGAACATTTGTTCTCAGAACATTCCTTCTCTTTCCTTGTCTACTCCTCCACATTTTGCAGGACCCGTCCCCTGCAAACCACAATTCCCAGTGTGTTCATTTTCTCTTGAGGCATAGCACTGCAGACTAAAATATCACTCATTTATTATTTCAGAGTTTTGGAGTTCAGAAATTGGGAGTTCAGGGGGCTGGTTCTCTGCCCATGACCTCATAAAGCCCATGTCTAGCTTCAGCTAGGATCTTGTTTAAAGGCTCGAGATGAAAATGTACTTCTCAGCTCGTTCAAATCAATGGCATAACTGAGTTCCTGTCAACCCAAGGACTCAAGTCTGTTTCCTTACTGGCCCTCAGTGGGAAACGGGGCCTTTCTTAGTCACTGAGGGAAGTGTCTTCTGCAGGAAGTGCACAGCCCAGGCTCAAAGTGGAGATGAGGCAACTTAGAAGAAGCTAAGTGCTTCAGCCACCAGGTAACGCCACAGCTGGACAGCCAGTCCTTCCTTTCCTTTTCTTTCCTTTTTGTTTGTTTGTTTTTTGAGACAGAGTTTCTCTGTGTGGCCTTGGCTGTCCTGGACTCGCTTTGTAGACCAGGCTGGCCTCGAACTCACATCGATCCGCCTGCCTCTGCCTCCCCGGTGTTGGGATTAAAGGCGTGCGCCACCACACCTGGCTTTTCCTTCCTTTTCTTGTACTGGGTGCTGAACCCAGAGCATCAACCGTGCGAAGCATACGATCTGTCTGCCCCGTGGCGTGAGCTCTTCACTGTGGCAGGATCTAAGCCACAGAACAGGAAGCTGTGGCCCATTTTGGAATAGTCCCATAAGCTAAAAAGTTTTAAACATTTCTCCTTTTTCTTTTTTACATTTCTCCTTTTTTAAGATTTACTTTTATTATTTTTAGTTACTTGTGTATATGATTGTACGTGTGTATGTATGAATAATGTTCGAGACCAGACATGGTGTATCCCCTGGAGACAGAGCTACAGGTGGCTGTGAACTCCCTGGTGTGGCTGCTGAGAAGCATCCTTCAGTCCCCTGCAAGAGAAATAAGCTCTCTAAACTCCTGAAAGCCAACTCTCTGGCCCCAAGTTTTAACATTTCTAATGGCTACATCTTAAATGGCTTGCATGCGCCTTTGTGATATCATGTTTTGATGCTTAGGGAGCACAGGCTAAAATATGTACTGCCTGGCTCTCTACAAGAAAAAAAAGAGTGGAACTCTGAATCCTATGAGGAGCAATTTGCATCATCTCAGTCAGAAGTGAGGAGGATTAGCTGGGGCTGCTGAGGAGAAGGGCTTGATGATGAAGCTAGGGAAAGATAGGAGATGCCCACAGAGAAAAAGCAAGCTGGGAAACCTAATAGCATGGCCATCCTAAAACTCCCTGGAGTATAATATAATTTTTAAAAAGTTTTTGTCTAACTTATATATTTTTTTTAAAAAGCCCTCTTGTTTTAATTTATATATCATTTGGTTACTAATAAAGTTGGATTTCTTTTCATATGCTAATTTGAAGAATTGCAAATGAATGCTACAAATAAAACGAACAGATTTCCAAACCAAGGAAGAAGCAAAACATAGTCAATATCCATAAAGTTAGTAATCTACAAAATGAAAAATATGTTAAAAGTTTCAAACAAACAAACAAAAAAAGGAGCAAATGTCTACTTTTAAATAAATAATTAATATCCAAGACCAAGAGGCATTTGCAGCATTACTTCTGAGTCCAAGACTTCGCTACTGGGCGTTCTCAACCATCATGGGCAATTTGCCAGTGCTTGATACCAGCTCACTCAACTGCTGGCTTGGTCAGCCTGTACAGCGGGTTCCTCAACAACACACAAAAGGGACATAGTTTCAGGAAGAGAAAATAAAGTTTATAAAAACTAAGCTTCAAAATTCCACTATGAACATTTTGCCTTCAGGCAAGAGTGAAACCCTCGGTGGTGGTTTGAGTAGAATGGCCCTCATAGGCTCACGTGTTTTAATACTTGGCTCTGACTTTGTGGAACTGCTTGGGAAGGATTAGGAGGCGTGACCTTATTGGAGGAAGTGTGTTACTGCAGGTGGGCTCTGAGGTTTCAAAAGCCCACTCCATTTCCAGTTAGTGAAGATGTGGCTCTCAGCTACTGCCCTGGTGCCATGCCTGGCCACTGCCACTAACCAACTCTAAAACCGTAAACCCAAATAAACTCTTTCACGGCATCTTATCGCAGCAGGATAAAAGTAACCAAGACATCCTCCTTAATGATCAAATTAGGAGCCGGGTGTGGTGGCGCATGCCTTTAATCCCAGCACTTGGGAGACAGAGGCTGGTGGATTGCTGTGAGTTTGAGGCCAGCCTAATCTACAAAGTGAGTCCAGGACAGCCAAGGCTACACAGAAAAACCCTGTCTCGAAAAATAAAACAAACAAACAAAAAGATCAAATTAGGATCTCCCGGAGCTCCTGTCCTCTTAAGAAGTGCTTCTTGGTACAAACAGTTGCCTCCTACGTCAGAACTTTGACAAAATAAGCTGGAAATTTTTTGTTCTTGAAAGCAATAAAATAATCAAGATCTAAGAGCCCATGCCAAAATCACACTGGCCCTAAATTGAGCAGGCTCCTGTTGGCGTAGTGGAAGCTATCTGTGTTTAACATAGAGACACTCAGGAAGTCAACAGTCAAAACCGTGGTCAGCACCACTCACATTCTCTACCTAAGTCGCCCGCTCTACCACATTTTTCCCCCAAACTACGAAAATGGGTAAAAAAGAGAGTGGCTTTAACTTCTCTGAAGAACCTATATTTCTACTTACACAAAATCTGGATGGTGTCAAAAAATTCCCACCCAACACACGCCGAATGACAAACTTAGAAATTTAGAAAAAGTTACCATTAGCTGATCTCAATGAAGTGACCCTACCAAACAGCAAATGGTCAATAAATCATTGTAATTTCTGATATTGCTGTAGGGAGCCACTTCCTATTGCATTCATCAATATTAACATCACTCTGATTAATAGGCCTGGTATTGTACTTTATAATACAGTGCCATGGGGGCGGTAAAGTTCCAGTTATAAATAATTCTTCCCAATAAAATTGACAAACTTAGACAAGCTTTGAGCTCTCACAACCAGTTTATAGGAGGAGATGCTGACAATAGAGGAAGTCCTTAAAAAGCCACATAAGGAAACGAAGAATCCATTGTTAATTCTGCGAGGTATGGCCGTGACACTGTGGTGTGTGTGTGTGTGTGTGTGTGTGTGTGTGTGTGTGTCTGTGTGTGTGTGTGTGTGGAAATAGTCCTTACCTGGTATAAATTCTCTACCTGATCCCTTGGTCCCCTTTAGAACACACACGGGCTTCAAAACAGGCTGAGCTAAACTAAACCAGCCTTGCTTCCCCTTGGAAGGGGTAAACCCCACAGGTGACAGATAGACTGGGAAGTGAAAACTGAGTTGACATTCGTGATGGTGAGTACATGGGTCATTACCAACATCTTGGTTGAGGTGATATCTGGATACGCCCTCTTGACTTAAGGAAGAACTTAAAGTAACATTTGGATTTTATCAGAAAATTATGTCTAACAGTGAAGAAGCAATTCTTGAAACCAGGAAATTTCCATTTTTCCATTATTTTCCATTATATTAAACATCTGGTGACACTGTGAGTGCAGATGAAAACACTCTGAGGATGTGTGACTGTGTATTCGGACCCTGAATCGGATTTGTCACATCAAGGTGGAATGTTCTCTATTGACAATAAACGCCTAAGAACCTTCAAGGAGCTAGAGGTCCCTCCCCCATATGAGGCCACATGAGACCAGCTCTCCTGCAGATGGAGAGTCAGCTACTCTGAGAGTTCTTTTCTATTCTTATTATTTATTTCTTTTTTCTTTTTTCTTATTCTTATTCCTATTCTTATTCTAGGGCTTTTTAACCCCCAATTGCAAGGTTTAGAACACCAGCTGTACTTCTCCCGTACACCCTATAGAATCTGCTATATTGCCAATTCCACAATTTTTGGTTGTTGTTGCTGCTGTTATTATTAGTTCTATTATTAGTTATTATTAGTAAAATTAACTGCGTACCAAGGTCAAGTTTTTCACCCCTTACTAGAAATCTGCTATAGAACTAACTACTAAAATCCCTCTGGGGCTGGGGAAATGGCTCAGTTGGTGAAGTGTCTGCAACACAAGCTTGAAGGTGTGAGTTTGCATTAACCAGAACTCACATAAAAAAATAAAAAAATAAAAAAGATGTGGCCAGGTATGGTGGCACTCGCCTGTAATCCCAGCACTTGGGAGGTCAGCCTGGTCTACAAAGCTAGTCCAGGACAGCCAAGATAATACAGAGAAACCCTGTCTTGGAAAAAAAAAAAATGCAGACATGAGGCCTTCATGTACAACCCCAGTGCTGCTGAGGGTGGGGGTAAGTGGAGACTGGGGACCCCTGAGGCTCATTGCCCAGTCAGTCTGGCTGAACCAATGAGCTTCAAGCTCAGTTGAGAGACCCTGCCTTTCAAAAACAAAGTGGAGAACAATTGAGGAAAGACATTTGACACCCACTGTGGCTTCCATAAGCTCACACACACACACACACACACACACACACACACACACACACACACACACTGAGAGAGAGAGAGAGAGAGAGAGAGAGAGAGAGAGAGAGAGAGAGAGTTAGTTCCTACACCTACATGAATTAAAAGATTTGTCTTCAACATCTTGATTTTTAAATTTTGACAAATAGGACTACCACCCATCTCAAGGAGTTCTGAAGCTGTGTACATAAAACACTCAGTGCGCTGTCTAACAGGTGGGAGGGGCTGACTAAATAGTGCCTATTATTATCCGTAGACAAGCTTTTGCTGTCTACCTGCTGCTATTGAGTCAGACAATCAGACAGAAGCCAGGCCAACCAGTCTGCGGGTATTTCGACACGAATAGTGGTTCTCCTGCCCTCATCTCTGTCCTGCCAAGCCACAGAGACACAAGTCTCTCTTTCTTCCCTCCCATAGTCCGTAGGCTGAAGCCCAAGTGAGCATTTACACACCAATCCATGATCCTGGTTGTCACAGACAAACTGTGAGACCCTTCCAACAGCAAAGTCAGTTATGGTCTGGTAAACTGCATCAAGGATCTATGAGACTTTCTGTGGCTTTTCCAAGCACCTCGCTGCCAATCCGTGATAAACTGTAGCCTGATAGCTCTTCTCAGAGGGACTTAAAACACCAGTGCCTCGCCCAGGGCTTCTGTTATTACTCACATCACCCCAGGTCCTCCTTGTATCTTCTGGCTGCAAAATAATTGGTCAATAGAAATCTTGCAAAGGATTCTGTTCACAGCAGGGTCTTTGTTCAGGGAAAACAGATGGAAAGGGAACTTGACCAGGGATTTTAAGAGCTGCTTGGTCTGTGTTCAACATGGCTGCCTCGTGTCCATTTTAAGTATGACTTAAGGGGAGTTTGAAATCACAGCATTGAATGGACAGCAGAGCTTTAGCCTCATGGGAGCCCTCCTGAGGGTTCTCCACTTAAGTTAAAAGAAAGACAGTCTTCAAAAGAGCAGACGTGCTTACTCCAGAGGAATGTACATAAACTGGGTGTGTCCGGGAGGCTGAGGCCAGGAGAAAGGCTTTTAAAGCATAAAAGGAGAAATTTACAGACATTCCCTGGCTACAGACTCTTTGGTCATGGAGGTCCCATGCAAGAATTGACCTTAGCTCATGGCTAGAGATGCCCCTGGTAGCCCTGCAAGTGTTCTATGCAGGGCACATCTCTGAATTGCTGCAATCTTAAAGAATGTTAGAGACGTGCTTTGTTACATGTAGAGCTGGTTGGACACAGGAGGAAGCTTTCACAGTTCAGAGTGTGTGTAGAGGGGGAAATCTCTGTTGATTCTTGAGAAAAGCCCCAAAGAAAGCCATTGTCTCCAACAGACCTGCAGAATTCCCAGGTTTTTCTGGAGTTTTGGGGGGTCTCCCTTTGTATTCGCCAGATGATCCTGGGGACATTGGGGTCCCTTTTTGAGGTTGTTAGTTCTATTAATGAAAGAATTTGAAATAGATTCAAACGGAAGGTCGGCGACAGTTTTATTAGAGTTTAAAAGAACACTACAGGGTGAGAAAGCTGCGGACCTCCACAGCTGCCCAGAAGTGGGGAGGGAAGGGAGAGGAGGAGAAGGGAGGGGAAAGGAGGGGGGAGGGGAGGAGAGGAGAGAATCATTCCATTGTTACAAGCACAGAGATCACATTGCAGTTGCAGGTAGCCACATGGTGTGGAAGGGGGGCTTTGGAGAAAAGTAAGGAAGCCCAAGGAACCAGGAAAAGTTAACATAGGTTCTGGTCCTCATCTAAATGAAAGAGATGGGGGGAACAAAAGCAAAAAGAAAAATTATTTTAAAAAAAAGAAAGAGAAAAAGATAAAGTCAACCCTGACTCAACAGAGGTAGACAGAACAGTGGCTTGACTTGTAAAGATTGGGCTATCAGGTGGCAATTCTGGGAAAGAAAAATACAATAAATATTTCATCGAAGGAAAGGCTAGTCCACCTATCCCCGTAGCATGGCTTAAGGTAAGCCTGTCTTCCAGCTGATTGGCATGGCCCCACTGAGATGCTGGTCTCCATCCAGGCCAGAGATTCTACTCTCTTGACCAGAAGTCCTTTTCTCTTAATGGAACTTCACTGCTGAGCTAACGCTGGCTCCAGGTTTTTTCCAAGTCCCTGCGCAAAACTGTTGCATTTTGGTGTCGTCCATTGTCACGGGGGAATGGGACCTGAGTTCTTCTGTGATGCTCATGGGACTCGCATCTCACCTCTGTTCTCTGGCTGCTATGGATCTTAGGCCTTTGGCTGAGCACACTTTCTCATTCCGGCTCCCTTAGCTCAGGGTATCCCCAGACCACATCTAAGAGCAGATTGTGTACCACATCCCACTGGAGGGGTGGGGGTGAGGGTGGGGTCCTGCTTAGGGCAGTGGTATGATTGGAGGAGAAGAAAAGGAGAAATGTGAGGTGGCTTCTGAAAACCAGAGAGAGAGAAATAAAGGGAACACCCCACTCACGGAGGAAGAATTTGCAACCCACGCTTACAGTATTATGTGCTGACATGACGTTGTCACACATTTCCCAACTTTACAAAGATTTAGAGGTTCTTGTAAAAGATCCTGAAAGGATTCCATTTTGGAGTGGTTGGGACCCTCTGGGACATTTGTTTCCCATAAAAGCATCAACTTAGCCAGTCTTTCATGTTATCTAGATTTTAGTCAACTTGCCTCAGTCTTTTTCACAAGCAGAGGTAGTCATAGAGATATGTGCTGCTGAGGGACGTGTGTGTGTGTGTGTGTGTGTGTGTGTGTGTGTGTGTGTGTGTGTG
>OU015758.1:5677985-5699107 GCA_907169655.1 Acomys percivali | reverse complement strand
TGTGTGTGTGTGTGTGTGTGTGTGTGTGTGTGTGTGTGTGTGTGTGTCTGCTAACCTGAAGAGCTTTCTTCCCAGACCATGTAGCGCGCCCATGGAATGTGGCACCAGAGAAGACAGATCTCCAATAGTTTCGTGCAAAGTGCTTCTAGACTTGAGTTCTCAGTGCCTTGCTCACACGCCAGGAAACAAGCTCTTACGTGTTCTAGAGATGAGGGCGTTTCTAGAACAGGGGCAGCCTGTTTTTCAAAGGAGGGAGAGAAAAACAGGTGCTGGGTTGACATTTAATTCCGGATAGAATAAGAATGTGAGACAAGCAATCAATTGGAGGTGGCAGGCCACTCGTTCACCCGGGTCACGGAGAGGAGGGACGATGAATTATGATCGGCCACTGTGGGGGTGTACTATGAGGGCAGAGTGGAGGAGATTATTTAAAAACTCACTGGCTTTCAAACACCCCTCAAGACAAGAGTTAAGAGGCAAAACAATGTCGAAACTGACACAAGAGCTTTGGTACAAAGAGAAGTTGTAAATGACACTTGCTGTTCTGAAGTTCTAGAGCCATCTGGGTGTCTGAAAAATAATTTCAAGGTCATATACCCACCTCTACTTTTGCGTTCTGGGATTTCAGAGGGTGGCCACAGTCTCTGGAGCTATGGAGGTACCCTGCTCTGGTCCCAGGTACCCTTAGCCTGTGCTGGCTTCTCTCACTCCCCTGTAGATAATCTGCCCAGAGCTCACCACACTCTGCCGTGCTCTCCAATGCCTGGGCTATGTGTGAGCTGCAGCCTCTCCCAGAACTGAGCTTGTGCAACAATGGCCACACAGTGCAGCTGACTCTGCCACCCAGGCTGAAAATGGCTCAGGGACCTGGGCAGGACTACCAGGCCCTGCAGATGCATCTAGACTGGGGACCTGCAGATCACCCGGCTTCACTGTCGACGGTTCCTGGTTTGTTTGTTTGTTTGTTTGTTTGTTTGTTGTCTGCTGAGATCCACATGGTTCACCTCGGTGGTACTACTTCTCAGAACGTCATGAAGCCTTGGGTTGCCCAGGAGTCCTGTCCCAGAAGGAGACAGTGCCGATGAACAATTACTGTCCCATTTGGAAGAAGTCACTGAGGAAAACTCAAAACTTGAGTTCTCGGGTCTGGATGTATCTGCACTGTTGCCCTCAGATCTCAGCTCATAGGAAGGATTTCTAGCCACACCTCCCTGCAGCCAAGGGTCATCCACACTGTGCTAAACGAGACAGTGAAATTGGGCGCTAAGCAACTCCACACACTCTCTGCTACCCTGTGGGGACCACGTGATTCTCAGAGCTACACAACCTTTGAAAGAGCAAATGACTGAGGCATCCTTCCCCTCTGG
The DNA here is from genome assembly GCA_907169655.1 of Acomys percivali. Lineage (NCBI taxonomy): Eukaryota > Metazoa > Chordata > Mammalia > Rodentia > Muridae > Acomys > Acomys percivali. Next base: position 5,697,740 of record OU015758.1, on the reverse strand, counting down.
AGCGAACAGCAGCCCTGAGCCAGTCCTCATGGATCCCTGCCTCGCTGCTGGTGACATCCTAGCCTTGCTGTTTGGCTTTCTCTTTGCTGCCATCATCAGCCTTGCCTTCCTCATACAGAGGAGGCACACAGGCACAGAAGCAGCAGAGTTAGCTACAGCCCCGCAGAATAAGAAGCCAGCTAGGGGAATCTGGAAACTTTGTCCTGTCCTACCCACTATACAGCTTCTTTTAACCACTAAGAAATCATTTCCTCTAAAAAAAAAAATTCTTCTCTTCTGTAAAGTACTACAATGGGAATTGATAGTGAAGAAGCAAGATTGGATGCAATTCTTGCTTTTTTGTTGGTTTTTTAAGATAGGGTCTCTCTGTGTAACCTTGGCCGTCCTGGAACTCATTCTGTAGATCAGGCTGGCCTTGAACTCACAGAGATCTAATTGCCTCTGCCTCCCAAGTGCTGGGATTAAAGGCGTGCACCACCACGCCTGTCTTGTATTAGTATTCTAAAGCAATCAGTTGAAGCAGGTCTCACATCCACCCAGACACATTGACTTGCCGTAGGCTCAGTCCTATTCTGCGACTCTCCTATGTCTCAGGATTATACCTTCTGAGTTACACCTTCTTTTTCATAAAATTTAGTATAGGAACACCAATATTTTTTTTCTCAGCTTTCAGTACAGTATGGATGTGTACAAGGACCTTTGACTCTCTCTCTCTCTCTCTCTCTCTCTCTCTCTCTCTCTCTCTCTCTGTAGGTTCTTATTAGAAAGATACCTGCTAATTTTAATTTAAAAAAAAACCAACATGTTTTTAAGCTTTCATGAGTCTCCTGTGAGTTTTATCGGGTGGATTTCATTAGAGAAAAGTCACACAAATATGTTTGCAAGAGATGTAATCCCTTCTTCATCTTGTGATTCTGCAAAGGGAGATGTCCTTAAGCTTCTTGGAAGCCCTATTTTGAGAGGATCCATGAATCATAGGCTCAATTGGTTTGAATGGTGAGTCTCTCTCAAAGGTTCATATTTTAAAGGCTTAGGCCCCAAGGTAGTGCTGTTGGGAGGCAGTAGAACCTTTATAAATTGGGGACTAGTGACAGATCTTTAAACTACTGGAGGCATCCTTGTCTTTCATTCCGTGGACATCCAGCTATCGGCCTGGCCCTAACGCACCCTCTCCATTGCCATCCACCATGAGCAAGGCAGACACTGAGCCTTGCTGAGCCTGCCTTTCTTGCCCTGTTCCGAATTTGAGCCTTCAAAAGTGTAAGCTAAATATACCATTTTCTTTTTATACTTTAGCTGCCTTGACTATTTCTCTGTAGTAATGTAAAGTTGACTAAAGCAATAGCCTTTTGTATGACTAATACCTTACTCTTTACGCGTTACTTTTGATGTTTTTTTTTCCCCTACCATGACAGTGCCCTGGATTTAACCTTTGCTTTTAAGGCATTTCTTAATGTTTAAACTCATTTGCTATCTATAGCAATGAATCTCTTCAAGTCCTGGCTCCTTCCTAGTTAGCGGTTCTTCTTTTAACTTCTCTCTCTCCACAAAGGGCTAAGGGAAGCCATATGGCACCTTCAACAGGCTGCCTTGAAATTCCCCGAGCTGCATCATCCAGTTCTTTATTTACATAGTCTACTTTGCACATTATTTCACACAACACTGTTTTTAAGATTTCTGGCTCTACCCACATAGGATCCCAAGACCTGTTTTCAACACAATTCTTCTCACTTTATTTTAAACTTCAACCAGAACTTGACTATGGTCCTTAAATTCTTTCCAGCTATCTCCTTTGCCTAGTTCCAAAGCCATGCCTACACTTTGGCTATTATTTATGTTGTTTATTGCAATATTAGAAATCACACCATGCTGGGCAGTAGTGGCGCATGCCTTTAACCCCAGCACTTGGGAGGTAGAGGCAGGTGGATCCCTGTGAGTTCAAGGCCAGCCTGGTCTACAGTGTGAGTCCAGGACAGCCAAGGATACAGAGAAACCCTGTCTCGAAAAACAAAAAATAAATAAATAAATAAATAAAAATAAAAGAAAGAAAGAAAGAAAGAAAAGAAAGAAAGAAAGAAGGAAAGAAAGAAAGAAAGAAATGACACCAAACTGGTATATTAGAATAATGAACACCTATTATCTTAGATAATTTAAAAGGACCAGGAATCCAGGAATAGCTTGGTTATAATTCTTGCGCTCAGGCTTCAGTCAACTACAAGCCAGGGCTGTTTCTGTCTTCTTGAGTGGGGCTAAAAATTCCATTTCTACTCTTACTTATAGGGCTGTGGGCAAAATTATTTCCCTGTAAAAACACACAATATATAGCAATAAGACAGAGAGAGAGGAGAGGGAGGGAAAGAGGGAGGGAGAGAGGGAGAGAGAAGGAAAGAGAGAGAGAGAGATAGACAGACAGACAGAGACAGAGACAGAGAGACAGAGACAGAGACAGAGACAGAGACAGAGACAGAGACAGAGACGGAGAGAGGGAACCTAATGTCTTTATACCTTGAGCTCAGAAGAAGTTACATAGTGTTACCTCTACAGTATTGTATTAGTCATACAGATGAGATTATTGGGGGATAATTTTGGAGACTATCACACGGCAAAATGTCTCTCTTCCCAGAATCCATTGAAAAGTAGCTGCAATGCAAGAACATAGCAAAGAAGTCAAAATCTTGTTATTATTGTTGCTGTTGTTGTTGTTGTTGTTGTTGTTATTATTATTATTATTATTATTATTAAACGAGCTAACTGGAGTATATGGACACAAAGAGCCTCAGAGTTAGAATTAGCTACCCAAATAAGAAAGCACAAGACAATTTTTTTGCCTCCTCCAGAGTTTATCACACAGACAGCAAGACAAAAAAGCACCTTTGAGGTGACTAGGAGGAATCTGATAAGTCAGAACGGGGACTGAGCACGGACAGTGGCGTGCCTCTCTTCCTTCCACACAGGCAGGAGGGCTGGGAGCAGGAAAATCTACCCTAATTTCCCTGTTTGCCCCAGCAGATCACGGAAGGTGTAACCTGGTTCTCACAGTTGAGCATGTCCAGTGCTGGGCCCCAGCCCTCAGGTATTTGCGTTCCTTTACGAGTTCACAGGAAATGCTGACGTAGCTGGTCTAGGAACGCTACTTTAACATTGGCAAACACTTGCAGTGCACGGGTGTTTGGAATGCCTGCAGTCTCTTATTTACCATCTCATTGAGCAGTCTTCATAACAGTGTAAGGCTGGCTTCATCAGCCCCTTGTCTGCACTGGACAGAAACGGAGTCCAAGACACAGGAGAGTGAAGCCATTGGGCCAAGTTTCCACCCTCCTCGCCATGTAGAACCAATTTTCCAACCAGGTCTGGCTCCAAAGACGAGTATGTTCTTTCTTCTGCGTCAGCTTGTCATCAGTCGCTGAGAGCAGAGTATTAGTAGCGGCCAGAGACTAAACAATGGTTTCCTAGGGCTCTTCTCTACTAGCTCCACTTCTCATCTCCCAAGCCCGTGGTCTCAAGAATACCTGCTCTGGTTTCACTTTGCAAAGCAAACTGTAGCGCTGAAGACACAGCTCAGGCAGTAAAGTATCTGAAGTGTAAGGCCGAGGACCTAAGGTTTTATCTCCAGCCCCCATGGACAAAGCTGATGACGCGGTGCAGGTGTTTATAGTGCCACCACTGGGGAGACAGAGACAGGTAGAGTCCTAGAGCTCACTAGCCAGCCAGCCTAGCCAAATTGGGGAGCCCAAGACCCCAAAGAGAGACACAATCTCAGTAATTAACCCTAAGAAATAATACCTGAGGTCGATGCAAATGTGCACATATGCACACAAATTGTATATACTGCACAATACAGTCAAATTGATCTTACATCTTTATATGGCAGAGGTAGATGAACGTGTTTATCTTTCATGAGAAAGATGAAGACTACCAACTCACAGTTAGCTGGGATTCTACATCTGATAAAAGAAGAAGAAGAAGCTAGAGTCAGGTGTGGTGGTGCACGCCTTTAATCCCAGCACTCGGGAGGCAGAGGCAGGTGAATTGCTGCGAGTTCGAGACCAGCCTGGTCTACAAAGTGAGTGCAGGAAAGTCAGGGCTACACAGAGAAACCATGTTTAGAAAAACCAAAAAAATAAATTAGAAAGTAAAGAAAAAAGAAAGAAAATATCTATATTTAGCATTTAAAAATCAACTATGTACTAATGAGAATATATGTATACATATACACACATATATATGCAAATAAAACGTTGAACTTTTTTTTTTAGAGCCTAGAAAGATGTTTCAGCTGCTAAAGTGCTTGCCATGAAAGTATAAGGAACTGAGGCTGGATCCCCAGACACGTTTAAGATGCTGGGCACAGTGATGTACACCTATAATCCCAGCACTGGAAAGGCAGAGCCAGGTGAGTCCCTGCCTCCTTCTTAGCTGTGTCTTAGCTCTCAGGATTCTCCTTTACCGTCCCATCTCTGTCATCATCTGCTTTCCTTAGGATCCAATCTGTCCGATGAGCTACAACAGCAATGGTAACTGCTTGATTGCTTTCTTGTTACTCTTATTAGACCCTTGGCGCTCATTCAACCTATTTCACATACCTGCCCCACAATAGTTTGTCAGTGCTTTGTTGCTTGGCAACAGTGACTCACTGTTGACTGCTCCAGCTAAGAGCCAAGATCAGGTGCATTTTCCACATAGTCTCGGTCCATTTTTCTCTTTCAGTACTACTAAATGGGCAAATTGCTGTTTCTTTCTTTTTTTTAGGTCTATTTTTAGCTCCTGCTTCATGTCCAGACTTGAGGGACTGTGCCTGGTGATGACTCTTATTTATTTATTAGATTTATTTATGTATTATTCATGAGTGCGCCATAGCACATGTGTGGAGATCAGAGGACAACTTGTAGGAGTCAGTTCTCCCATTCTACTCTGTAGGTCTTGGAGTCTGAGCTTCAGGCTAAGCAGGTTCTGCAGCAAGCTCCTTCACCTGCTGAGCCATCTCACTGGCCATGGTGATGACGTTCTTACTGGACAACAGACAGCATTGTGGGCATTGTGTGGAGAGAAAGGAAATGTGAAAGGCTTGGCTGTATGAGGTTTTTTTATAGCAGACTTACTATCGAGGCAACACATTAACATGTAGATTGGTTAATTCACTACTTGCACGAAATGGATGGGTTAATCCATTCCCAAGGGTGGAAACTTGTCGTTTCTTTTTTTATTTGTGTATCTATTTTATCCTTTTAAACTATGTGCACATTGGTGGGGGTTTACAAATGAACTCTACGGTGCTCATGGAGGCTGGAAAAGGGTGGTGGGTACCCTGGAGCTGCAGTTATAGGCAGTTGTGAGACACACAACACGGGTATGAAGAAGCAGACTTTCGTCCTCTGCATGCTCTGCTCATTAAGCACACACTCTGCCACTGAGCCATCTCTCCAGCCCTTACAAACACCTCTTAAAAGTCCCATTTGGTCCCACCTTTTAATAAGTCATGATGGGGATTAGACTTCAGCCTGAATTTTGGAGGGGGCAAACTATATTCAAACCACAGTCTGCCTGGTCCCCACAGCCTGCCTGGTCCCCACTGAGCATCATTTGATGCAAGTCTCATGCTTCCTACACCTCCCCCTTGAGCACTTACATTTTAGCACTCAGGGCCTTCCCTCGAGTGTTTCTGGTTCAGGAGGTCTGAGGTAGATCTGAGGAATTCGAACGCCCCCAGTTTCCCAAAAGCTGCCGGGCTAGAGACATTAGCTGCAGAATCGCTGGCGGATTGGGAACTCAGTTCTGTCGCGTGTTACCCCGACACCAGGCTCTTTTCTTCAGGGACCCTTCTCTGATTGTGAATTTTAAAACATTAGTCTTGCTGGTCAGTGGTGGCACACGCCTTTAGTCCGAGCACTCGGGAGGCAGAAGCAGGCGGATCACTGTGCGTTTGAGGCCAGCCTGGTCTACAATGTTAGTCCAGGACAGCCAAGGATTCACAGAGAAACCCTGTCTTGAAAAACCAACCAACCAAACAAACAAACATACAAAACAACAACAACAACAACAACAACAACAACAAAAATTAGTCTCAAGCTGGATGTGGTGGTGCACGCCTTTAGTCCCAGCACTCCAGAGAGAGAGGCAGGAGGATCTGTGAGTTTGAGGCCAGCCTGGTCTACAGAATGAGTTCCAGAACAGCTAGGGCTACAGAGAGAAACCCTGTCTAGAAAAACAAAACAAAACACTAAGTCTCTATTATAAAATCTGAAGAGCTCAGGACTTAGATAGGATCAGCAGTACCAGTGGTCTTCTGACCACATCCTAGACTCTTCAGTATAAGATCAGTGGTACCAGTGGACTCCTGACCACATCCCAGACTCTTCAAAGCAAACCTAGTTCTGCACTTTGAGTTAGATGTCCCTCTGGAGTAGCCAAGTTGAGATCTAGAATGAAATAGAATTCTCTAGGCTTCAGAGACCCGTCATCCTTGTGTAGGTCTGTGTACAGAGATGCCACCTCTTACCTCAGACTGGGTAGGGACTTCTAAATTCTAGACAACTTGATGAGACCCAATCTTAAAAGTAAAGAGGCCAGAGATACAGTTCAATGGAAGAACACTTGCCTTGCATGAATGAGGCCCTGGATTCAATTCCAACTTCATTGGAAGTAGTTACAAGCCTGACTCTGAAAACTCTATGTATCTACTTCCCAAAAAATCATGGATTTAGCTCACATTTATTGCCTGACAGCAACAAAGTTTTTGAAATTTTACATTTTTAGAAGCTACATCTATTTGCGCTGTTCTGTGTGTGTGCGAGCAAGTGATAGAAATGGGCACATCACATAGGGCACATGTGGGGTATGAGGATAGCTCTCAGGAGTCCAATCCATCATCCTACCATGGGGATTCTGGGGACCAAACTCAGATCCCAGTGGCAAGAACCTTTACCCATTGAGCCATCCTGCCAATTAAAAAAAACACAATTTTTTAAAATTGATCTACCTTCCCTGTCTCCTTCCCTTCTTGCCTCTTTCCTTCTACTAAGAATTGAATCCAGGACATCACACATGCTAGGTAGCTGTGCTTCTCTCCCTGGTCCTCTTACTTTTAATTTTAAGACTTGATCCCACTCAATTGTCTAGATTGGCCCAGCAGACCTTAGATTTTCAGTCTTCCTGTCTCTGTACTCTGAAGAAGATGGGCTCTTTCTTTTTAGAGTAAGTGGGTTTGTTTGTTTGTTTGTTTGTTTGTTGGGTTTTTTTGTTTTGTTTTTATGGATGGGCACATCGATAGACACACCTTTAATCCCAGTATTCTGAAACTTAGGCAAATCCTTGTGAGTTAGAAGTTAGCCTGGTCTACATAGGTGAGTTACTAGCCAGCCAAAGCTACATAATAAGACCCTGTCTCAAAAATAAATAAATGAAGTAAGTAAATGCCTTTATAATGATTGGTTAGATAACTCTAACTCTGGCCAGATTTGCCTAAACAGCTACCACTCCCCTGCTTCCACATACACCCAACCCATCTCTTTTATGTCATTTCCTATCTAGATTCAAACCACCATAGGGAGAAGCTTGTAAGAGAACAATGTTTCTGAAATAATAGCTAATGCTTCCTGCCTCACCTCTGCCTGGCTAGTATAGGCCAATCTTATATTGTCACAGAAGGCTCTCCTGTCCATAGGACAGCTGGGAAGGAGTATAGAGGGCCATCCAAGTGGACGGGACATCTTAAGGGATCAGCAATATCCGGTCAGTGAAGGAGACTGGAGCCAGATGGGATTTCCAGGACACTGAGCACCCAAGACAAGCTTCCTCATTCTTCCTCACCATGGACTGGGGCCAGAATGAGACTTAGAGAAGATGTGGATCTTTATTTAAAGTTTCCTGTGCAGTTGAATTTGGGACTGGGACTCATACCCATCAGACGTGAAAACTCAATAACTATGTTATAGTGTCTAGTAGAGTTTATAGAGTTCCTTAAGTTGGAACTTTATGGTTTCCTGTTCTTAATCTCTAAAAAAAAAAAAAAAAAACATACCATTATCTAGTCTTTGGGGGCTGCTGCCTTTTGCTTCTTGACAAAACACTTTGGGCATCCGGACTGTCTATGTGGTGATTATCTGTGGAGTCACACTGCTTGAGGAACCATTTCAAATTTACTTGAAACTCTTTGGACTCCAGTCTGACTTTCCTCTTTCAGAGCTAACACAAACAGGGGCATCTTGCCTCATCTTCAAAAGCAAAGTCCTTGTAGATAGCGCTGTCATTCTCTACTGCTCGTTTTAAGGTTGACATAAAAACCCACACTGCTTGTCATGCAAGCTTGCTTTCCACTCATCACTATGTTGAGCCGTATTGACAGAGCCAGTCCCAGTTCACTGTTCTGCAGGACAGTGCCACAGCCTACCTGCCTTTTTTCCCAACTGGTGGCAATATTGCTTTTTTTAATAATTTCTTTTCAGAAGGAACAATTCAATGGCTGCTTTGATAAACATCAACCTTCAAGCGTGTACAAAGCCTTACCTTGGATACGTGCTGAAATAGCATGGCTAAGCTACAGGCTTCACACACCCCCCAGCTTCCCTGGTTATCACCAAGTTTCTTTCTAAAGTGACTGTGCCAGTATCACTCCCAACAACAGTGTCTGAGTGTTTCCTCTTGTCCGCTTCCTTGCCAACACTTTGTTCTGGTTTTTTATACTTTCTGATAGATGTTCGAGTTTGAAATGCTACATTACTTTTAAATTTTATTTACCTGATTACTAGAGAAGCTTGTGACCAATGTGGTGTCTTCTGTGAAGAGCTGGTTAGTTGTGTTTTATTTGAGTTTTTTTTTTTTTATGTTTTGGTCTTATTATTTCGTAAAAGTCCTCATTTTTTACTAACTATGGTTTGGGAATATATTTTCTGCATCAATACCTTGTCTTTATTCTCCTATTTTAATGCATAAAGTGTTCAGTTTTGCATAAGTGAGCTTTAGGCTTTTCCCGTTGGTGTTTTAAATCTTATTTCTAAGATTTAAAAGATAATGAATATTTTCCATCCAAGAACATGTCTAAAAGTTCTACCTCTCGCATTTATATCTGTAGCCTTCTTGGAAGTGATTTGTGTATTAGTATAAAGCAGGGCCTGTTGTGACAGAGCTCTTTCCTCCTGGCCAGTGACATTGGCTCTCATAGAGCCTGACATCATAGCAACAAGCCTGATGTCATAGCAACAAGCCTGATGTCATGGCAACAAGATAAGCAAAATGATACGGTGAGAGCTAGAGGATAGCAGCCACAAGGGGACTTTTAACCTGCCGTCCATAAAAGGAAGAGCTTGTCACTAGAACCTTGCTCCATTCTAACCGCACTCCCTCCTGGCCACCGGCTGCACGTGGTCTTGAGATGCTTGGGGAAGAGGGGTTGCTGGAGTATATAAGAGGTGGAAGGGTACCTGGGGGATAGGACTCACGGATGAAGACTTCGTGGGTCTTTAGCCACGTTAGGGTAGGACCATTCAGTGGCGCTGCTGTCTGAGTCATCCACACTCCTATAAATAAATAACCTTAATCAATTCATTGGTTCTCTAAAGTCGGACCTGGATGGAACCCCTTCTCTGGCTTCTGGTACCCTACTTCAGGAAACTATGCCTTCTTCGTGTCTCCCCAGTAAAAGTCACACAACCGACTCTCATTTCTTCTTGTGAATAGACACCAGCATTTTCTTAGTGAGGTCTACTTGTTTGTGAAATCATCTCTCACATAAGATGTACGAAGAAGCACGGCACTGGGCCATGGGCTCTCTGTGTGATGGTAATTAAAACAACATGGAGTTCCTGCTTTGTGATCTCCAGTGTTTTGTATGCACAGTTCTTTGTTTTCCCATGGAAACGGTACTATTAGTCAAGGCCAGCAAATCCCAAATAGATACAATGTAATTAATCAAATTAACTTTTAAAAATCAAATATATATATATATTTAAAACCCTATTTCATTCACCACTGTGCTGTCATTCAGAGCTAAAAGAAATGCACATTTACTTAAGACCCATAAGTCCTAGGAACAAATGTTCCAATACTCCCTGGAACCATTTCTGTGGTAGCTTTGAGACAAAACCCGTTGGCCAAAAACTGTATTTTTCTAATCTCAGGGAAGATACAAACTCAGCAATAGTGTGCTGCTCCAAATGCGCTGTCCAAAGACCTCCCACCGAGAGCTCCATAAACTTACAGCTTGGGTTACTTAGTGAGGTCACCCCATGCAGCTCCATGGGCAGATGGCCAAACTTCGATACAAGGCTGTAATCAGATTCCAAAACAAGTACACACACACAGCCTTTTCCTTGTTCTAGCCTAAACTCGTGATTTATAACAACATGGAAAAACTCCAAAGAGAATTATGGCAAGTCAACCTAGCATAATGCTTCCAAATAATTGTTTCAAGTGTTTCAGAGCAACTTCTACAATTTTTTTTACCCACACAAATTTTCTATTACAACAAGATTAAGTAATAAGTACCCTATTTAACTTAAATTTAGCATAATTTACAAGGGAATATTGAACTAGAAGAAAGCTTAGAGAGAGTTCAGTAATAGCTCCAACCTTGATTATACTATTTATTATCTGCAGCATATATATTTGTGTATATATATATATATATTTCAGATTGGCAAAATTGCTTTGCAGAAATATCAGGCTTACCAGGCCTGATGACTTGAGTTTGGTCCTTAGGAGCCGAGAGACTCAACTCACAAAAGTTGTCACACACACACACACACACACACACACACACACACACACACGCTGTGTGCAATAAAATATCAATTCCAAAGCTGCAAACCAAATAAATAATATTGGGATAACAGGCCTAAATATTAGTATTTTCCAATGATCCCTGAGTGATTTTGTTATGCAACCAAAGTTGAGAAACTCAATGGCCCAGTTCAAACACTGAGAAAATGAGATTCATAGAGTTTAAGTGACTTTTTATTATGTTTTAAACGTTCCCTATCCTATATAGTAACCAGTCTCCACATGTGGTTGCTTAAATTTAAATACATTTAAATAAAATAAAATAAAATTTAAATTTGAGTTTTTTACTCAGATTTTACAAATATTCGATAGCTACATGTAGCTAGTGGCTACCACATTAGACATAAAAGACACAGAGATATCTGTAAAAAACTCGGTTCTTTTAGGCATTGCTGAGGTGATTTCATATGTCATCATAAGCATCTTTCTTTAAAGCATGGCAAAGAATTATCTTATGCCTAGCCATGGTTTCTATAAGCATTAATCAACTTCAAATTCATAAAGAGCCATTATATACTACCAATGGTTAGCATAACAGAATGGCTTTAAAGCAAGAGTATCTCGGCGCTCAATAAAGCAATTAGTACCATAATAAAGACGAAACCTTTGTGGGCCAGCACAGATAAATCCAAATCATCTCACCTCTGCCCTAAACCTGTGGATAACCATCCAAAAGAGCAATGTGTTTCCATGGCTGGTGAGCAGGGCGTGCTATAACAGATAGATGGCCCACTGAGGGGGCCATCAAGCCCAAAGCCAGGTCACACATGTGCCAGGCACGGCCTTGACGTCAAGAGTGCACACAGGAAGCTGGTAGATAATACTTCCTCCTTGTGGAACAAAAACCAAGGCACGGTTGAAGACCTAAAGGACCCAAGTTTTCTCCTTCTCAGTATAATAGGATTTATCACCCCATTGTCATGGTTTAAAACTATAGAATAGATTTTTTTATTCCTTGAAACATCTTGGCCTTAAACTAAACATGCGCAAGACAACACAATTCATAAAGCAGGAGTTGAAGGCGTTTTGTTGAGTTAGTAGTATTTTTGTCAGTGCAACCGTCTTTTTTCCCCCTATAAATCAACATTTGCTAACTTTGTTTTTTTTTCCAGTTGTGTTATGAAATTGAAATTTAATACCACTGTTCCTTGTCATGTGGCTCAGAGTTTCCCGTTTCCCAAGTGTATTACATCAAGTCATGAGCTAACCATGCCTAAGATTAAGCTAGAGGAAGCCAGCTAGGCAATAGCATAAGAAGCCAATCTTAGAGATTACAGTGTCCCAAAGCGTTTTACAGGAGTTGCATCATTTAATTCCCACCGCTCACAGTGAGCTAAGAACTAATAGTATTCTTTTACAGATTCTAAATAATGTAGCTAAGGTCACACAGCTACTAAGTGGTAGAATTGAGCTTTATAACCCTGTCGGTCTAGCTTTTAAACGCAGCATTTTACTGTTTCCAATATAGACTTCAGAAGAAGGCCATACTTGATTTTTCAAGGTTCATGTAAGAGACTGTGGAATGGCCTGGCCATCAAGGCAGGGACAAGAGTTCCACCTGGTGTCAAGGTGTGGCTGTGGGCTCGGACAGTTGAGACTCCAGGCTTTCCAAGACTGTTTTGTCAAAAACAAAACAAAGAAACAAACCACCAAAACTGTCTCATAGCTAATTTGACACTGATACTTTCTGTCCTCTGGCAACAGCAGTTCTTGCAAAAACCAGAGGAAAGTGGGGGAGCATAAAACAAAGTAGCAGTAGTTGTAGATGCTCTTCCCGTGTTTACGCAACATTCTCCAGCATCTGGCCTCTGAGGAGACATGGGGGAGGTTAAGGTTTCCTGCCCCAAGGCAGGGGGCCTGAGATGGAGAGATAGCTGCATTAATTAGATCGTTACATAAAACATCACCTTTCTTCAGGCCATATTCTCTCTTTGGTAACCTCTCCAAATCTCAGCGTGTTTCCACATTTCATTTACAAATGCAAACAAGAAACAGAGTCTGCTCCAGCGTTACCAGCATGGCAAAGCAGCTGGAGCACACGAAATTATTTTCTCACACTGGCAGCTGTCTGAGGTTCTTACCTGTGTTAGAATGCACTCTGGGTCACTCACAGGCGCTCTGTTTCTTCGCTCACTGCGCCACAGACTAATGCAGCTCTCCCGAGGAGTCTCGCGTGCAGCCCTTTGAACTTGTCTGTCTCCTTCTACAAAGCCTCAAGGATTTTGTTTTTTTTCTAAAGTTAGACTTGGATGGGGCTAACGAGATGACTCTAGCTGTTAAGTGCTTGCTGCCCTTACAGGGGACCAGAACTCAGTTCTCAGCACCCACATCAGTTGACTCAGGACTTGCTGAGTCCTCCAGCTCCAGGGAATCAGACTCCTTTTGGCCTCTACAGGCACCCACACATACGTACAAACAAACATTCATACAGACACATCAATAAAAAGATAATAAAATTAAAAATATATATATATATATATTTATTTATTTATTTATTATGTGTACAGATTCTGTCTGGAGGCCAGAAGAGGGCGCCAGGTCTCATTATAGACGGTTGTGAGCTACCATGTGGTTGCTGGGCATTGAACTCAGGACCTTTAGAAGAACAGTCAAGTGCTCTTAGGCTCTGAGCCATTTCTCCAGCCCCTGATAATAATTTTTTTAAAACGCAAGATTTAAGAGGAGTTTGAGGTTCACCTCAGAACCAAGTTCCAAGACATGCCTGCATACCGTCTCCACACCTCTTTCACTGTCAACATCCCATATAGAGAAATCTGTTTATTACAAGTGATGATAAGTTAGTATCAACCAAAGTCCAGACTTTACATTAGCATTCACTGTTGGTGTTGTAGATTCCATGGGATTAGACAAATGTGCAATGAACGACATCATCATCATCATTATTATTATTATTATTATTATTATTATTATTATTCAGAACAATTTTGCTACTCTCGACTCTTCCATGGTCCATCTATTTACCTTGCCCACCCACCCTGACAACCACAGACTATTTTGTAGTCTCCATAACCTTGCTTTTTCTAGAGCATTAGAAAGTTGAGAACATATAGTTCATAGCTATTGGGTAGTAATATGCATTGGAGATTTCAGTTCCTCTACCCTTTTACGTTTCACAGCACTTTTTTTTTTCAGAGACAAGGATCACATGTATCTCAGGTTTTCTTTAGCTTAGTATGTTACCAAGGATGCCATTGGATTTCTGATCCATTTGCATCCATCTCCAAGGTGCTGAGATCACGGGCACAACAGGTTTTATGTGGTGGTGGGGATTGAAGCCAAGACTTACCTGTGCGTGCTGGGTAAGCACACTTCCAACTGAGTGGCACTCCTAGCCAGCTCATTTCCTGCCACCCCTGAGTAATATCACGTTGTCCATATGTACCACGCTTTGTTTGTCCATTCGCCTACTGAGGAACACTTCGGTAAAAGCTATTGCAAACTTTTGTGTGGAAAAACTTTATGGGTGTGTAAATTACCAGCGCGTTTGGTTACATACAAGGAGCTTAGTTGTTGGATCACCTGCCCATAAGTTTTAGATCTATTTAGGCTAGGTATAAGCCACTTACATTTTATGATGAAATCTCGTTGTATAGATCCAAATTCATGACTGCTTATGACTAGGTATGCTGTGTGTATCCTATCACAGATATGGAAGTATAGATACTTTATAAAGAACAGAGTTGCCTCACAGTGTGTGGAGACTGAGATGTCTAAGACGAAGTCACTCGTAGATGGTTCCATCTCCGCTTCCAATGTGGCACCTTGTAGCCGCACCCTCCAGGAGGGAGGGAAACTCTTCTTACATGGGAGAAAGGAACAGCAAAGCCTATGCAGCCCCTTAAATCCGTTCATAAGGACAGGGTCCTCAGAACCCAAGCAGCTTCCAAAGGCTGCACCTGAAGAAGCTATCACACTGTGGATTAAGGTGCCAGCACAGGATTTTTGGAGGAGACAAATACATCCAAACCATAGGAGAAGCTGTGTGTATACTTGGTCCTGAGAGCCCCTGCTTGGTTTTGCTGGATGACTCACCGATTGCCCCATTGTTTCTGGAAAGCTAAGACCCTGCAAATTTACTGCCCTTGCCTTTGTGCCCCGTCTGACAGTGAGTGACAGCAGACAAGGCTGGGGCTCTGAGACACTTCTCAGGCAGCCAGCCCAAGAGCCAGAAATCTGCAGTTGCCTTGGCAACAGCTGACGTTTCCTGTCATAGGCTGAAAAGCACCATGTCTCTGCATTTGTGAAAAGTCTATTTTACGCTCTCAATCTGCCTGCAGCATAAATATGCCGGAAAGGGGACCCTCAGGGCTGGATTTCCTTTTTCTGGTTTTGAAACACGGATTTAAAACTCATAGTAGAAGTGAAAAGTAGACCTTAACACACACACACACACACACACACACACACACACACACACAGAGAGAGAGAGAGAGAGAGAGAGAGAGAGAGACATTGCTATTAGGCACAAATCCTCCAATGGAGCCAGAAAGCCAGAATCCATAGTCTTGAGATTCCGGGCAATTCTATTTAGATACAGCAACTGTTTGAGATCATCACACAGAAAGAAAGAATTCAGTGATCTTTTTTTTTTTTTCCAGAGTCTTCCTATGCCACTCATTGTATTTTTAAATTCCAAGACAGAGCGTTTTTGGGTAGGTGGAAAACTGAAATATCCTTAGTAATTCTATATTGGACCACACCCGTGATGTCTTAAGTATTGTTGAAAGAACTCAGCTCGATCTCTAAGTGCAACCTTGCTCTGTTCTAAATTACTTAGGAACCGTGCACGGACAATAGACGTTCTCTTCCTTTCAGCCTCCTCAAATTGATGCTTCTGTTTGAGCCCAAAGGGCTGCAATTTCCTTGATTGTCTCTCCCTCAGAATCCCCCAGACTACTGCTTATCCCAAAAGCCTAAATTTCTGCCTGTGCCAGCTACAGGTATGTAAACAGCATTTAAGCTTCCTTCCTTCCTTTGAAGAGTTAAGTGCCAAGTCCCTAACAAACATCCGCCAGGCTTTATTTTAGAACTAGCAGAATAACCGGATTCCGTAAAGCAACAAGCTTTCCGTACATCTATTCTACCTTGAAATCATCGGGGGTGGTCACCCCCCAAGTGGATGACATACCTGGGCAAGGAGGGTTGGACAGGAAGACGGAGGAAAAACTTGATAATAAGTGCATCCAGCAGATCTGACAGTCACACACGAAGTCAGATCCGCTCCTGGTGCCCTTCCATAGCAAAAGGGACAGATCTTCCGTGGATTCTCCTTTGCCACAGCAGGATAGCCGGAGGCCTGGTGTTGTAGAGAGTGACATCGGAAGTGTTCCAGTTGCAGTGACGCAGGTTAAGTGTCCTGAGAAATATGTGGCTGCATCTAAGTCACTCTGTGTTAATTGACTCACCTCCCTGCCGTCTTAGTCTGAGGTCTTTGACGCCCAGTGTCTATAGGGGTTCAGTATCTATAGGGGTTCAGTGTCCTAGAGGATCCCGCACTGAGTAAGAGTAAGGAAAACTGTCCCCTTACCGAAAGGAGCTTCCAGCATGGCTGTTGACACATTTGTCTCTCAGTGCACACTGCACAGACGGAGGCTGGCCAGTAAACGCTCAGAAGAACGTTTATCCAACTCAAGGGAGAGGAAGCTCTCAACTTAGCAATCAAAGAGTCACAAAGCAAGAGTCAGATTTCCATTCAGACAAATGGAAATGAGGCAGATCGGGAAGAAAAGCAAGAGAGGCGCGCACACACACACACACACACACACACACACACACACACACAATGTTAGGTGTGTCTACAAACAATGAATTTGAACTTAAAAACACCGAACTTGCCAATCAAAACATTTCCACAGGCCATACAGTTCCTGCCTGGCCCTATGGGACAGATCCCAGGGAAGAGAAGAAACTTCTCTTTCTAAAAAGTAGATTACTCAGGCTGGGCATGGTGGTGCACGCCTTTAATCCCAGCACTTGGGAGGCAGAGGCAGGTGAATCTCTGTGAGTTCGAGGCCAGCCTGGTCTACAAAACAAGTCTAGGACAGCCAAGGCTACACAGGGAAACCCTGTCTCGAAAAACCAAAGGGGAAAAAAATAAAGAAGTTGATTACTCAAGAGATGCATTCTCTATTTGAAAAGAGCTGGTCTGAAGAGCAGAAGTCATGCAGACAACAACAGCCAATGCTATGCTATGAGGCTGCTGGGTGATTGGAAGCTCGGCTGCTTCACAATGACAGAAAGTGAGACAGTCTGCCTACTTTAGAGAGGCCATGGAAGTCATGGCGCACTGCTACAAGCCACAGGTGATAGTGATTGTTCCACAGTCTCCGAAGGGTAATACGACACTCAGCCCGTCAGATTTATCAATAGACTTCAGGTTCTTCCGCCATGATGACTTAAAAAAATGCTAGTCATGGTATGTATCTCCCACATGATAATCCAAACCTTGTATAGATAGACTTTAAAAAGCCACATACCCTTTAGCTTTAAAGGCACAGCTTTAAGGGGCTGGAGAGATGGCTCAGAGGTTAAGCGCACTGACTGCTCTTCCAGAGATCCCGGGTTCAATTCCCAGCATCCACATGGTGCCTCACAAGCATCTATAATGTGATCTGATGTCGTCTTCTGACCTGCAAAAAAAAAAAAAGGGAAGCATACAGCTTTACAAAACTTGAATGTGTTTATTCCTTAATAAGTGTATTTTATTCTATAAACTATATTTATATATAAATAAATAAACACCGCCATGCATACATGCACAAGATATTCACATTATCTGGTAAAGAGTTTGTGAATACAAAGCCACTTCCTGTCAGCTGCCAGAGAAGTGAGATTTAGACACTGGGAAGCACAAGTCTTGGATCAGACTTTAATCCGTCTGGACATACCTTTGTAGGTTTGTGTATTTGGCATGTCTGTAGAGGGAGGGAACTACAGCAGTCCTTACTATGCCCTGCCCTGTCCCGCGCTTAGCGAAGTATACCCCCAACATTAGCTGGATTGATCAACACTTCACCTAGAAAGTTGTGTGCGAGGCCCAACCAGTCTTGAACTCCTTGTCTGGTACAGCAAGGGCATTGCCGCGCGTAGGGGCCTTGGGCATTCCTGACATGATGGTAACCCAGAAGAGGGAAAGGATGACCTCACTGCAAGCAGCGTTGAAGTCAGCTTGGTCATGTAGACACTCGTTGCACGTGTTCCTCAAAGGCTTACAATATAGCGCCCCCCACCCCAATACACACACATTGTCTGGGGAGAAAATTAAAATTCAAATAACTTCTCCAAGATAGCTAATTATTGTTCATTTCTTTATAGCTTTGACTCTGAAACCCAGACCCATTCAGTGAAATAAATAAATAAATAAATAAATAAATAAATAAATAAATAAATAAATAAGCAAACCCAAGGTATTTTCAGTCAAGAAGGAAATAAGTTGACTTGATAAAATGAACCTGATAGGTATTTAATGTTAGCTTTTTTTTTTTTTTTAAATAATAAGTCAGGTTCTTACAGGTTCGGTAAGTGAGAAAACCAAATTACGTACTCTGATAACATCTGTTTTCTTAACCTGCTAAATAAGGTCAATTGGAAAAAATGCAGCCCTGTCCTTTGGGAACCATGGTAAGATGTATCTCCCCGTGCTGCATCAGCAAACCAGGAAGTGACTATCAGGAAAATCTCTTCAAAACTTCACCATTCCACACAACAACAGTCTTCCCACACTGGCCGGAACCTTCTCCTCTCTAGTCCACCTGCGGCCAGCCTGCCAGGAAGCCTTTGTCACCTGGCGTCTGTGTGACTTGGCACAGGTCTCTCAAGGCTCCATCAGCAGGTTTTTTTGTTTTGTTTTGTTTTTTGTCCCCCTCCCCAACCCACAAATTGCACATCAGCAGTAAGAAATGGCCCATGATGAGCCTACAAATGTTAACAAGAGTCTGAGCATCACAGAGTGGCACTTTTTGGCAAGAAAAACTCTGAGCTAATTGTGGAGAGAAAAAGCAAAGCTCAATTAGCTAGAGAAGAGGAAAAACAAATCAATACGGGACATTTGCCGATTTGGATGATAAAGCAGAGCTGCAGGCGTGCAGTAAAAAGTCCTGATAGACTAGGGATGCACAAATAAGATAAGAAAGAAAAGTTTTGGAGAGAGGCAACTTAAAATTTTAATCACGTTTACTTATTTATCGTGTGGGTATTCACATGCATGTGACACAGCATGCATGTGGAGGTCAGAGGACAATTTGCAGGAGTTGGGTCCCCCCATTTACCATGTGGGGCCCAGGTATGAAATTTAGGTCATCAAGCTTAGTGGTGTCTTGACCCACTGAGCCATTTTGCTGGCCCGGAAGAGGGCTTAAAGAGTCCACCCCCATTCACTTTTATTGTTTTCAGGGTGATTTTTTTTCTCTTAAATTATATATGGGGGCCTTGTTAGTCCATATCTCTCTGTGCCATATAGCCCCCAAATCTTGGTTCTCCTTTGCCCCACACCAGCAAATCAGAAAGTGAAATATCAGAAAAATCTCTTCAAATCCTCATATATATGTGTGTGTGTGTGTGTGTGTGTGTGTGTGTGTGTGTGTGTGTGTATGTGTGTGTATGTGTGTATATGTGTGTGAGTGTATGTGTGTGTGTGATCTTTCACTATATAACTTATATAATGAAAAGGAGGCAGATAGAGAAGCACAGAGTATGCTTTGAGATCTTGTTGAAAGAGTTAATGCATCTGTAAATCTGAATTTAATTTCTTCCATGGATCCAACTACAAGAACAATCACCACATCCTAAGAGTGGCACACTTCCTGCTTGAGATCGGATGATAATCATGACATTGAATAAAAAGGTCCTTTGTTGCTTAGTCCCATCACGTTTGCATTTTTCATTGCCCACACATGATCAACTCCAATTTAATGGGGCAGAGAGAGAGAGAGAGAGAGAGAGAGAGAGAGAGAGAGAGAGAGA
>OU015758.1:5663309-5676747 GCA_907169655.1 Acomys percivali | reverse complement strand
AGCCAGAGGCTATTAATGACTTTGAGGAAACAGCATTTTCCAACCACAGCAGGGCAGTTGCACATACAGTTGTATACTGAACTCACAGTGGTTGGGACAGCAGACACAGGACCTGAGCAATCTCCAGCCAATGACCCCCACCACGGAGGAGCAGAGGAGAGAACAATGTCTAACACTTTTGACTGAACATTATTGTCGTTGGATTGCTCCTGGGAGAAAGTAAGTCAGTTTTCTTCAATGATGCAACACTATATTGACCACACTCTGAGGCTGGCCCTACTCACAGGAATAGTTGGCCAATATAAACTGGACTTAATTTATTTTTAAGTGAGAGACACAAAGTTGGGGAGGTAGAGAGTTGGGGGAAGCCTGTAAGGGACCAGAGGAGGGGGGTGAATATGGTCAAAGTACATTGTGTAAAAATCCTCAAAGAACTAATACAAAATGAGGACATTTAAAAAAATAATTGCATATCTGGGGTGAATTAGAAAGTGACCATACATATTCAGTGTTCAGGCTTGACTCCAAAATAATCCCGAAGGCTCATACTTTTGAGTCTTTGGTCCTTGGGCTCTAGTGCTATTTGGAATGTTGTGGAATCTTTAGAGAGCAGGCGCCTTGATCAAAGTAGGTCACTAGGGGTGGGCCTGGGAAGCTTAACAGCCTAACACTTATTTGGGGGCATTCTCTGCTTCCTGTTGCTGCCATGTGACCAAAGCTGTGTCCTGTCCCTTCTGCCATCATAGTAGCATAAGCTGCGCTTGCCTCCAAGCCATCACCGCCATGGTGGACTGAAATTTCTCTTAAACTATGAGGCAAAATAAACTTTTACTCCCCTAAGTTGTGTCAGTAAAGCATTTTGGTCACTGTGCCACACAGGTGATGAGTCCACACAGGGGAAGCCTAAGGATGAGACAGGGCTTGGGACAGTCTCAGATTTACATTCCAGGCTGATCCCTGGAATGTGTGCCACACAGTAACTTTTTAAAACCAGCAAATGAGACCAAAACAAGCAGCAGTGAACAATGGGAGGGAGAACTGAATTTTTCAGTTATCAGATGCACGTATCTAGTTTGAAGTAAAAAAAATCACAAAGTGGACAAAAATTACTCAAATGAAAAAAAGAGTCGACAGAGTTAGGATGTATGTACTTGTTGGAGGAGGTTTAATGACCTAGAGGATGAAAAAAGAATAAAGAAAAAACTGAATCCAAAATTTGCTTTTTAATACCAATAAAATTGGTTGATGTTTAGCTATAGAGACTGAAAAAAACGGGAAAGATACTCAAATTACTGTATTTAAAAAAATGAAAATATTTTAATGCTGACTTTATGGAACTAAGAACAATTTTAAGTGTACCGTGTACAGTTGTACTTCAACAAATTGGACAGCTAATTAAGTAGATATGTTTTTCAGAGAGCCCAAACCTATTAAAACAAAGTCAGACGGAATCTATGGCTGGAGAACCCACCACTAGCCTTCTGCTAAGTGTGCATTACATTAAACAGCCCCCCAGACACTTGTCTTTGTGCAATAGGTCGGTGCACCTCTCAACCTCCACAGAGAAGCTTCATTCTGAAGTAGATAGCAATACAGAAACCTACAAATAGTCAAAGTACAGAGGATGAAAGACTGCGGAGTGCTCACCCTTAAAAAGGACACCCCTACCACATCTCCTTTCCCCTAAGGGCCCATGACCATCACAGTAAAGGGGGTGGAGAGACAAGAGCCAGAGTTAGAGGAGGAGTGTTGCTTTGAACCAGAGTTTTCTAGACACGATAGTTGCACCTACGTGTTGCACATACAACTCACAGGACCTAACCAAGATCAAGGGGCATAAACCTCCTATCATGGTTGGGAGAGGACCTCATAGTTGAAGAGCTCTTTGTAGCTGGTAAATGCTGGCAGAGGCAGGATCAATTTTATTTAGATGTGGTCCCTGATAGACTGCCCATGGTCCCAGGATGTCCATGCACATCCTGAAAACACCAAGTCGACTTAGCAGAGTTTATAAGCCGTGACATGAGCCAGGCACAGTGGTACATTACCTTTAATCCCAGCCCTCAGAAAGTAAAGGCAGGCATATCTCGGAGACTGAAGCCAGGTCAGTCCCCATAGCAAGCTCTAGGCCAGCTAGAGCTACATAGAGAGAATCTGTTTCAAAACCAAACTAAACAAACGCCGATATTGAAGGAGTGTGTACAGGAAGTTGGTATGGAGAAGAGGTAGTGAGGGGTGGTGAGATTAGTTGGAGGGAGGGAATGGAGATGATTTTGATGAAAGCATTATATTCGTGTATTAAATTCTCAAAGAAAATAAGTTTATAAAAAAAATAGAAAATTTGACTATACCTATAGCTTGTAAGGCTGTTGAGTGAATAATAATTAATGTGTCAACAAAAAAAAAAGCCCTAGAGTTTATAGGATTGCTGATATTTTCTATTAAATAATTAAAAAGCTAATAGCAAGTAGAGAATGAGTCCTCACTTGTTACTTACATTTTGTTGAAACGGTAAGACACCATGACCAATGCAATTTATAAAAGAAAGTGTTTAATTCAGGCCTCACAGTTACAAAGGGTTAGATGAGTCCACAACCATCACAACAGGGCAATAGGCAGGCAGGCAGGGCTCTGAGTCAGGAGCTGAGAACTCACACCTTGATCCACAAGCAAAGCAGACAGAGCTAAATGGAGTGGCATGGACTCTTGACCTCAAAGCCTTCTCCCAGGGACACGTGTTCTCAGCCCTTCACTGTTGAGTATGATGTTCCTTGTAGGTCTTTCACACATGGCTTTTATTTCGTTTAAATAGTGTGCTTTTAGACATAGCTTGCTGTGTGTATTTAGTTATAAAAAGGGGGGTAATTTTGTCAAATGCTCTTTTTTTTTTCATCTCTTCATATTGTTACTATCGTATATCAATGTTAAAGTTTTGTATTTTGAACCAGCCTTGCATTTGAGAAATAAAATCCACTGGGTGCATGCATCCTTCAGTATGTGCTGACATTGTTTTGCTAACATTTTGTTGATTATTACCATTTTTTTTGCATCATTGTTCATATGACACACTGGCTGGTAGCTTTCTTTTTTGCAGTATCTTTGTTAGGGATTGGAATCAAGGTGATACTAGTGTGTTAGCTTGAGTGAGACTGGACTTTATAGGCTCATATATTTGAATTCTTGTCCCCTGTTGATGGGACTCTTTGGGGAATTACGAGGTGTGGCCTTGTTGGAGGCACATGTGTTGCTGAAGTAGGGTTGTGAGGTTTCAAAAGTCCATGCCATTTCCATCTAGCTCTCTCTGCCTTGCTTGTGGATCAAGATGTGAGTGCTCAGCCTCTGCTCTGGCGTCATGCCTGCCCGCCACCTCCCATGCTCCCTGCTGTGATGGTCATGGACTCTAACAGCTGGGTACGGTGGCGCACATCTGTAATCCCAGCACTTGGGAGGCAGAGGCAGGTGGATCTTTGTGAGTTTGAGGCCAGCCTGGTCTACAAAGCCAAGTCCAGAACAGCCAAGGTGACACAGAGAAACCCTGCCTCAAAAAACAAAAAGAAGAACTGTGAAACAATCAGGAATTATATAAATGTTACATCCTTAGTGTTTTGCCTATTTGTATTTGGCAACCTTGAGGAAAACATCTTTCTTATCTTGGTGCGTCTAAAATTCTGAATGTAAATCAGTATCTATCATATCTTGTCATTATCAACTTAAAACAGCTATCTAGACCTAAAAACAACTTAACCCCTAAACAACTAAGTTTAATTGTAAAACTAAACTATCTGGTCTTCAACCCCATCAGAGTATACAGAGGGTGCAGGTAGCAGCTTCCCAAATGAGAAGATGTCAGAGACAGTTTGCTGCCTGAACTGTCACCCAAAACTTCTCTATAACATTGGAGCATCATCTTTAGCCTTCTGGCCCAATATCTCTGACAGACATATTTGTGAGGCAGGAACTATTGAGGACTTGCTTAGCCTGTCTTGGTAGAGTTGACTGTTGACTCTGCCTGCATCCAAGCTTGCCCTTTTTTAGGCAGAATTCTGTCTGTGGTAGAAATGAGGATATTTTGTCCAGTGGCTTGTTTGCCACATTTGAAGCCATTACCATAAGGAGGTTATTTGATGCTCGTCATCCTTTTTTGAGGTAGGCTGGATGTTGCCAGGTGTTAACCTGTCTCATTGTCAAATAATCTTTAAAATAATAAAGAAACAGTTTGAAAATGCCATATTCCATATGTCTCTGAGGTTTTTGAAGCCCTTATCTAACTATTTTACCTTTTCTTTCTACAGAATCATATCTATCTGTTGTACCTAAGGTTTCTTTTTTAAAAAATATAAAAATAGATCTTCCACATGGCCAGCCCATACCACAGCTAAGCATTTAAGCTGTCCACATATGACAGAGATATTTGCACACTAATGTTTCTGTAGAACTATTCACAATATCTAATTATGAAACCAACCAAAAATTTTGTTTTATTTGTGGTGCCTAGATTTTTCAATATAGTTGCATGAAATAATGTGCATGCAAGTAAAATTAAAATGAAAGTAGAAATAAACTTTGTAATGGGGAAAAAGAGAACAAATGGGGGGAGAGGAGTTTGACAAAGGAGGGTAGAAAATAGGGTGACAATATGCTTACCATGCAATATATGCTTGCAGAAAATATTTTTAAACTTTGTATTATGTTTTATTTAATTAAGGGTGCTGCCCTAGTGCTTGTGTGGAGGTCTGAGGACAACTCTAGGCAGTTGTCCCTAAAGAAAAGAACCTAGCTTTTTTCTTTTTGTCTTTTTTTTTTTTTTTGTCTTTTTTTTTTTTTTTTTTTTTTTTTTTTTTTTGGTTTTTCGAGACAGAGATTCTCTGTGTATCCCTGCCTGGCTGACCCATTAGCTTTGTAGACCAGGATGGCCTCAAACTCACAGCAATCCACCTGCCTCTGCCTCCCAAGTGCTAGGATTAAAGGCATGCACCACCACATCTGGCTCCTAGCTTCTTTTCTTCTTCCATGTGGATCCTGGGGATTAAACTCAGATTATTTCAGTCTTGATGGTCGGCACCTTTATCTGCGAGCCATCCTACCAGCCTCGGGAAAGCTCTTAAAATCTAAAATAAAACATTCTAAACCTGCTCTAAATGATCACGTGACTCAATGGAGTTATGAGATATCATTAAATTGGATGCGTGACATGGATTAATCCTATAACACGCACTAGAGAAATGCAAATTACTCTGCGGTTTAATATTGCTCTAGTCAGAATGGCTTAGATGGAGAAGACAAGTGTTGGTGAGGACGCAGGGTAAGCAGAGTGCGTCTTCACTGTGAGTGAGTTTGCACATGGGTGCAGCCGCTACGGCAACGGGCGTGGAGAATGCTCAAATATGTAAAAGTCCATCTACCACTCGACCCATCTCTATCGCTCCTTCATATGTGCAAAGCACTTGATGTCCCACTCCACAGATACTTACTCAGGCATGTTTGTTGCGCTCTCTCTCTCTCTCTCTCTCTCTCTCTCTCTCTCTCTCTCCCTCTCTCCCCCTCCCTTCCCCTCACACTCCCCCTCCCGCCCCGCCGCCACATCACAATACCTGAAAATGGACAACCTAAACGCTTCTCAACTAATGAATAGATAAGGGGAAAATGTAGTACATATAAACAACAAAAATGGAATTTGCAGGCAAGTGAATGAAACTGGGAAGTGTTGAGGTAAACGAGGTAACCCAGCCCCCAGAAAGCTCAGAGCTGCATACTTTCACTTAGCTGTGGATTCTAGCTTCCCACCGTTAGATTGGAGGATAAAACTGGAAATATCCAAGGAAGCCAGGAAAGTAGAAAGGCGCCCCAGAGAGAGGCGGTGAAGGAGCTCTAGAGAGGGACTTAGTAGGAGGCAGGTGCTAAGCAGCGGGAAATGGGAATAAAGGAGGGGTTTTAAAGGGATGGGGAAGAGCAAGGGAGAGAGCAGGAGAAGAAAATAACATCAAGGATGTTTGAAAGCTACAGAGAAACATTATTTTATAAGCGTACTTAAGTATGTGTGTACATATTCATACATGCACATACATACATACATACATACATACATACATACATACATGACACATAGAGGTTTTTGGTGCTCCCTCTAAGAGCCAGTCACTAACAAAAGTCTCACTACCAAGCATAGGAAATCTTCCTGTGAGTTGAAGGTTGAAAGCATACAAGAGTCTCCTAAAATAGCATTTCTCAACCCTTTCAGGGTCAAACGACCCTCTCACAGAGATCGCCTTAGACCATCAGAAAACATAGATATTTACATTACAATTCATAACAGTAGCAAAATTGCAGTTACAAAGTGGGCAACAAAGACAATTTTATGGTTGAGGCTTCACCACCACATGAGGAGCCGTATTCCAGGTGGCAGCGTTAGGAAG
This sequence comes from Acomys percivali, assembly GCA_907169655.1. Classification (NCBI taxonomy): domain Eukaryota; kingdom Metazoa; phylum Chordata; class Mammalia; order Rodentia; family Muridae; genus Acomys; species Acomys percivali. The sequence goes on along the minus strand of OU015758.1, from coordinate 5,670,334 downwards.
GTTGAGAACCTCTGTGCTAAAACAATATGTGCTGTTACCACTGCCCTGGGCTGCCTTCCACAGCTCGAAAGTAAGACCACGCTCCTGAGGGCACCACACACTTAGAGGAATCGGGCTGGAACTGGCTTGAGAAGCTCTTCACTGAGGACAGAGAGAAGAAAGTGCTATGTAACCCACCAAGGGAGAGGAGCCACCAGTAGCCCTGCCCGCTGTGAAGAGCAGGAACCATTAACAATGACCAGAGGTAGGCAAGATATCCCTAGTGGTGACACAGTGGCACGTTTATTTCATAGCTAATCAACAGCTGTCTAATTGGACATAAGGCCCACTCTGTTGGAGGGAATATATGCTTGGTACTATAAACCTAGCCAAGTACTCATGGCTGGAGGGGTCATAGACCTGAGGGGGAACCTACCTCCATTTTCTTGAACCAGGATGATTTCTATCTTCTAAATACTTACCCTTATACTCACGGTAAGCAGAGCTGTCTTCCGCATCAAAGAAGCTTCCTTTCGTAACAGATAGAGACTGTTACAGAAATGCACACATGATCAAAATGTGGAGACTGTATCACTGTGGCTCCCAACTCCAGCTGAAACATGTGTGATACAAGCCCTACACCAATAGCTTAGGGACCGCAGCTGCTCAGCCGGGACACATGTATATACGAGCCATCCTAAAGGGCTGGCTCCATAGCAGGTTGTACATACATCATGTATGTGTAACAAAAATAACTGAAGAAGAGATCATGAATTTGAGAGACATGGGGCCACAAAAGGATTTGGAGGAAGGGGAGGGCAGGAGTGATGTGGACGCAGGCTCGTGTACAAACGCCTCAAAATTTTATTTTAGGAAAGAAATCATTTTTAAAAAATATTGCTCTTTCAAAAATGATGGCCCCAAGCCTTCTACTTGTAACAGTCTGCTCTTTAAAACAAAACAAAACAAAACAAAACCGAAAGCATTCATAGCGAAGGTGGAAAAGATAAAGGACATCCTGCCCTTAAGGATTGAGTGAGGAGATTTGTACGTTTCCTGCGGTCTGGCACATGTGGACACACTAGCAGTCGCCTGTGGACAGTAACAGCCAAATACTTTCGTGGACACTGAAGGAAGCACAAAGGTATTTTTCTATGTATTTATATTTAATATAAACCTGACTATCCTGTATAAGTTCTACCTCTTGCTTTTATTCTCCTAAATCACATTTTTGGCATCATTATGAGTTTTTCTTAAGCATTCTGTGATAACATAGAGAACATTACGTAGGTAAACGTCGTTTAAAATTCACGTTCAGGTTGGGGCTGCTGCCTGAAGCCATGCTGATGTCTGAGGGCTGTTGCAGAACTGACCCCCCCACACACACGTGGACGTCATGGGAGAGCTGGCCCCACCCCTCAGCAGCAGCAGTACTTGGGAAAGCAGACCTGCTCCTTGCCCTGGAAACACAGCAGAGCTGGCCTTGGTTGCAGGGGTTGCTGGTGAGCTGGCCCTGAGGATATAATCGTGAAAAGAGCTAGCCCTGCCACTTGTCTGCTGTATGATGGCAGGGACAAGGGACAGATGCCCTCCTCCCCGCCTCCCTGCCTCTCACCTGTACCTCACCTGGGCAGAACGATACAGCTAGCTTTGATGGCGGGGGGGGGGGGGGGGGGGGGGGCATGGGTGAGCTAGCATGAAAACTGGAGAGCTGGCTCTGGCCCTTGCCTGCTGCGGCGTTGAGTGAGCTAGCCTGGGCAACGCTGGAGAGCTCGCCCTGGTGGTGTGGGTGTGGGAGAGCTGGTGGGCTCACTGGCTCAGCTACCTCCCAGGCCCAGATGCAGGGCTTTGAATTGCGTGCCCCGCACCCGCCCCGCACCCGCCCCCCCCCCCGGACATCTACGTCATCCATGAACTGCTGGAGTGTGTGAAAGGGCCAGTTCTACAGACGCCGCGAAGCTGCAGGATCTCCATGACACAGGGCAACAACCACGAGGAGTCCCAGTGAGGGTCCTGTACTGACAGTGTAGCAGAAGCCAGAGACTTCAAACCAGACCAACAAGTCACTGCAAGGATCATGTGCAAGCAAAGAAGTATAGACAAAAAGTTATACTGTGGAGCAGTGTGTGTGCGTGCATGTGTGTGTGTATGTGTGTGTGTGTGTGTGTGTGTGTGTGTGTGTGTGTATGTGTGTCAAAATTTAAAAACATAAAGTAACTTTCTAAAAGCAGGTTTGTAGAAGCTACAGGAAGGGACATAGTGGGTGTAAGAGGAAAACAGAGAACCGACATTGCTTTATAACCTAGTCTAAGTGCGTGGCTCTGACCATAACTGGTATCTCTAGCATCACAATCCAGTACCTAAATGGTGTCTGGGCACAAAGACCCCAAAGCTCAAGGAACCCATGAACCTCAGGGCTGTCTGAGGATTAAATGGACGTCCACGACTTGTGAACGTACCACCAAGGGTCAAGCCTCAGTACGATACGCTCACCCAGATCACTAAGCAACCTAACAGGGAGTATTATGTTCTTACCCCAGATCAAGCTCAGACTGGAGGACATCATAAGCACTGCGGTTTGACAAGAGCTATAATCAACAGTCATAAACCAGGGCATTTCCACCATGTTTTACCACCAGCCACACTCCTGCACTGGTCCGGACCCCAGATACAAATCCCACAGCCTAGACCTAAGCTTCTTGAAAACTGCATCTTTGTAACCTCAAAAATTATAAATATACAATAATCCTAAAAAGTATTTCTTAGCATGGAGGGAAATTTTCACCTCTTGACGTTGGTATTAGTAAATAAAAATATATTTGAAAATGTCCATAAATAACCAATTCCTATAATAATGGGGGGAGGGAACCCCTGTTCCTCAAAAATGACACTAGCTGTGAGACTGGGAAAGTTATTTTGGTTCCATATCTTACCAACAACATAAACATTTTTAGAAAGTACACCTTTACCTCAGATCTACATAAAAAGTTAAAAGAAACTGTAATTCACAAAAGTCATCAAATATATATTCAGATATTTTAGGCAAGCAAGATGGTCATAAGGGTCAGTGTTGGCTCTCATACCTGAGGACTGGGGCTGTTAGCTCTCCAGGACCCACACAGCGGGAGGAGAGGATGAGCTGCCAGAGTTGTCCTCTGACTGCTAACTGGGTACCCCCCAATGCAATTAATTAATTAATTAATTAAAGTTTTAAAATGTGATATTCCTTCATTTTTAGGGCAAAGAAATTAACTTTAGATCTAGGGCCTTGACTCCTTGTAGATTCCATTAAGCCAGAAGATGGCAGGCGCAGTAAGCAGCTAATAAAATTATTGCTGTTTCTTTTTAAGATGCTGTTCTGGGTTGTTGAAATTTTTTTATTGTTGTTTTTGTTGTTGTAATCTTGCTTTAAAAAACAAAACAAAACAAAAAAAACAGGGTAAGTTTTCTGTAGAAAGTAAGTTCTGTTGAATCCATTGAGTCACAGTCATTCATGCCTGTAATCGTGTTTTAGCTTTGCGCTCACGTAAGGAAGAGCGAGCAGGAACTTTGACCGTTTCACAGAGAAGGAAGCACAAACGCAGATTTCCCCCCCAAATGATGAGGTCACGTAGTATATGAGATAAAGTCCCGTGAGCGCTAGTCCGAGTTCTGGAATCTGCAAGGAAATGTGGTGACTTGGAGGAAAACAGAGGAGAAATCAGTCACCCTGAAATGTGCTCTCAGTCTTCAATGGATCTGGATGAGAGACAGTGTGGTGGCTTCTGAGTCTCATGTCTTCCCTCATTTATAAAAGGAGAATTAAGTCCCTTCGCGGCCCCAGGGTTGTGCTGGGATGGATTAATCATTAAGACTGTCTGCGTGCTGACTCCAGGCTGAGCAGAGAACCAAGAGTGAGCGGGTGGACTTTGTACCCTTCAGAGCCGCAGGGGGAGGCTTGAGACTTATGTCCTAATGCCTTCATTTATCTCTACGATTTTGCTGTTGTTTTGTTCTGAAGGCAAGACTCGTCTCTTCAAACCCTAGTCTGTTCCTGAGCTTCTTCGCTGGGTTCTGTGTCTAGATCTTTCTAGATCCAGGGTTGACATTTGAGGAACATGGGAAGATGACAGCAGGCTTGTATGTTCATGAAGTACCTGTGACTCCACGGTTGAAGCACCCACTGCAGAGCCCATGTGTCCAGCTGCTGTAGATTTCCTCATGGCTCTGCAGTTCCACCGTCCTTGGGGCCTGAAGAGCCGGGTCTTGGCATGGGGAGCTGGCAGGCCCGCATCGTTCATTAATGGCTGTCTCATTCTCCTGTATTGCTCTCAACATGTCCCTTGCTGAAGAGATTCAAGGGTTTTGTTTGCTTGTTTGAAGGGATGGCATTACAGGGGCAAGGAAAGAAAATTATTTAATAACTCATAGAATATTACATGTGAAGTCCTATAACTGTACTGTGCATTTTCTAACCTTTTAATCTCACAGATCAGGGTTGGGTTTTTGTTGCTGTTGTTGTTGTTTTGTTTTGTTTTTGCCTTCCTTCAGCTTTAAGTATAGCATTTAATAATCCTGTGTTAGCTACTTGCCTTGTTGCTATCTAACAAAGGCAACCTAAGGAAGAGTTGGCTTTGGCTCTCAGATTGAGGATACAGTCCCAATGGCGGGGACGGCAAGGCAGCAGGAGCTTCAGGCAGCTGTCACATTCCAGGTCAGGAAGCAGAGAATACATACTGGTGCTCAACTGGCTCTCTCCTTTCCTTTCAGTCTGGCATTTAGGGTGTGTTTTCCCACCCTAGTTAACCTAATCAAGAAGTCACCCCTGTAGACAAGCCCAGAGGTCTGTTTCCATGGTGACTGTATTTATTGTGTATATGTGAGTGTGTAGGTACACACACACACACACACACACACACACAGAGGACAACTTGCAGGATTCAGGCCTCTCCCTTCACCAAGTAACCTTTGCCTCCTGACTTGCCTCGCTGGCCACCCATGGTGGTTCCAAACCTTATCAAGATGGTCACAAGTAACTGTCATAATCCCTGACTTCTGGATTCTTTTTGGGCAGACGTGAGGGTGTTCCACATCTCCTCCCAAGGGGTTTCACAATTAACAATAGCTTAGGCAATGTGTTCAAGGCAATCAGTACAGTAAAGAGCACAGTTAAAGCAGAGCCTCAGGCTGCCAGGGCCTTTCTCAAGTGACCTTTCACATCTGACTCCTTTCATGGTTTCAGAAGACATTTATCTGTATTTTGTCTGCTTGTGGCAGGACCTCAGGGCATATCCTTTCTGGAAAAAAGAGAAAAGAAAGAAAGAAAGAAAGAAAGAAAGAAAGAAAGAAAGAAAGAAAGAAAGAAAGGCTATTTGAAGAGAGCTGGTGCCGAATCAACTGTGCCACCAAAGCGGGAAAGCAGTGTCACAACAGCACATAAACAGATAAGCAGGGCTACATTTCAACAAAACAGGCTGGGTTTATCCCAGTTGGTTTTTTTCCTCCATCTCCGACCTTGGCCGAGGTCCTGTTAGGACCAATCACTAGTTAGGACCAAGCATTGGTTAAAAAAAAAAAAAGAAAAAAAAAAAAGTTTCTCACTGAGTTTCTTAGTCAAACAGGTAAAATTTCTTTCAGCATATAATCATCCTGGTATTTCCAAAAGGCCACTCCACACTGACTGCACTAAGATATGGCCCAGTTTTGACTGACATATCGTGAACTCAGGAAAGATTAGCATAATATAGTGTAGGCTCTTCTTATACAGATGGGGAAGTAGATAACGTTCTGAAGCTGCTGTCTAAAAGAAATGTACAGAGGGGTTTGTGAGATGGGGAACTGATGAGGTTGTGTTCGAAGTATGGTAGAGATAGTGCTGTCTCTTTGCGCATGAACCACAACGTGTAACTGACATATATCCCAGTAACATCTTTTATTTTAGTCATAGTATAATGAGCTTGTTTTGCCTGAAAGACATGACAAGACACATTTTAGAAAATAAACCATAAAGATGAAAAACTGTCTTCTTTTCCTTAGTTTTGAGCAAATATCTTTTCAAAATGTCACTCTTCTGCATGTGCTGGTTTTGGGCTGGGAGACGCTAAGCTTTCTTTCTTTGCTGTGGTGGTCTCCCACTTGTGGCAGCTCACCACCAATTGTCAATCTGCGTCAAAAAAGAGCACAGATGATGCACTCAGCTCCAAGACATTCTGAGGGGTCAGCATTAAGATGAAGGTGGGGTAGTAGACCATTAAATGGGGTGGGGGTTTGGGGGGCGTGGCAGTGAAACTGTCTATTTTTAGGCCCCCAAATATAACAGTGGGCCCAGCAGTCATAAAATACAGGCAGTCTCGGAGGTAATGGTAGTCCTCAGGCCTGGGTCAGGCAGGACCTGACAGTTGTCAAGTTAATACCTGTTCCTCTCCATAGCTGGGAAGTCAGCTTGACAGGAGGACCCCTGTCCCAGGACAACCTCAGGTAAGAATTAGTATGCAGAGGCACACACACGCAATTTGCAAGAAAGCACACTAGTTTGGTTTTTTTTTTTTTAAGGTTGTGCGGACTGGACGCTGTGGCAGACAGATGTGGATGTCTCTGGTGGGCTCTGCTGGTTCATTCCCTTTCCCTCTTCTGCCTTCATCTCATCTTTTTCAGGGTTGATTGTGCTCAGCTCAGCCTCCACTCCAGATTTAGGCACATGGTGGCGGTTTCTGAAGACTTCTTTGCAATCTCCTATCTTATGTGTGTGTCCCACTCAATTATCAAGTACGCAAGAATGCACCAACTTTCCGGCGAACTCTGGCTTGCTTAGAAACCCTGCTGTCCCAAGAACTAGCTAAAGATACCATCACTGTTTCTCTAACGTTCTGACTCTGGTAGAAACCTTTCCAGGTCAGAGCTGCCCACATTTTGGCTGAGGGAAGCTAATGGGTTTTTTGTTTTTTGTTTTTGTTTGCTTGTTTGCTTGTTTGTTTAGATAAGTCCTTTCTCTCTGAATTTATGTTTATTTATTTACTTTTTTTTTTTTTTTTGGTACAAGTGCTCTTTTCCTAACGGACCTCTGAGCA
>OU015758.1:5646947-5661947 GCA_907169655.1 Acomys percivali | reverse complement strand
GTAGCCTTGGCTGTCCTGGACTCGATTTGTAGACCAGGCTGGCCTCGAACTCACAGAGCTCCGTCTGCCTCTGCCTCCCTGAGTGCTGCAATTAAAGGCGTGCGCCACCTGGCCCAGATCAACCTGCATTATTAACAGTAATGTAAAGGATCACATTTTCTTCTTTCTTGTCTACTGGGTCAACAAGGCATGAATATTAGCTTTGATATTTGTGCCTTAAAGGAAATAAATGGCAAGTCATTAAAGTTTGCATTTCTAAAATTGCAGTGAAAACTTCTTATATTTCAGACAGTTGGATTTCTTCACTTGCGATTTCGGATCTTTGTGATTTTTCCTGTTTTGTGGGTGCTGAGGGTCTGAAGACTTTACACTTGGACAATGTTTTAGTCAGTGTTTTATTGCTGTGAAGAGACGCCATGACCACAGCAACTCCTATAAAAAAGAAAGCATTTAACTGGGGCTGGCTGGCATACAGAGGGCTAGCTCATTATTGTCCCAGTGTCCCAGTATGGCGACAAGCCGTCAGACATGATGCTGAAGAGGGAGCTGAGAGCTCTGCATCCCTATAGCCGGGCAGCAGCAAAGGAGACCCAAAGCCCACTCCCAGGGACACACCCCCTCCTACAAGGCCACACCTCCTAGCCTGGGTCAAGTACTGCCACTCCGTAATGGCCAAGCGGTCAAACCTACGAGCCTCTGGGGGCCACTCCTATTCAAACCACCACACACAGCAAGCACTTTATCCACCGACCCATCTTCGCAGCCTCCAAAGAAGTGTTTACATTGTCGCATTCTCTAACTTCTAATGCTTGAGTGTTTTTTGTTGGGCTGGGCTCCTGACAGACGCTACTTCCTGTGATCTCTCTTTCAATCTGGTACCTCCCACACAGCTTTACTCATCGCAAGTGTGGAAACAAAGCTTCAAACCAGCAGAGTAACGCAGTCGCGGAGCCTGAGTTCTCACACTGCCTCAACGTTCGTGAGGATTAGTTCTCTGGCCACCTCTCGGGCCTCACTGCCTCTTCTCCCTCCTCTTTACCCATCACCTCGTGCCAGTGGGGTCCTTTCTGTTCTTCAAGCTCACACGCCTGAATATTAGGGCTTGTGGAGTGACTGCCTGCTCTGTCGGAAGCACCAGGTGTTCCTGATCTTCGCGTGGCGGTCTCCACCAGCCTCAAAGGTCATCCCACGGAGACCTTTAGTGATTGTACTTGAAGTAATCTCCCATGATATGTGTGTGTGTGTGTGTGTGGGTGCGCGCGCGCGTGTGCGCACGCTTGGAAACAGTGGGAGGCGCACACCCAAGGGAAGGACATTCCAAGAAGCCATTGGAATCTTTCACCGAAGTCGCAGTGGCGAGTCTGAAGGGAGGCTGAGGAAGCAAGCGTCTACGGTTCTTAGGTTCTAAACGGCACAAAAATGGCCTCCGACAATAAGTAGTCTTGGAAGCAATGCACTAAAATGACGAAAAGAAAGCAATTTTTAATGAAGTCTGTCTCTACGTCCTTATTTGCAAAACGCAAATCTCCAAGAGCAAATGCTCGGAGGTGTGAAGCCAACCTCTATACTCAGCAGCTTACGGGAGCCTCTCCTTTCCCTGTTGCTTAAGCTACTCTGCACTTTATTGCATTATTTGCAATCAGCACCACCCTAACTGGCAACTGACACAATCTGATAAGCTAAGATAACCCAGCCGGTGTCTAGGCATGCCTCGCACGCAGGACTGGTCTATGAATGAGGAGTAGCAGGCACAGCACTCGAGGCCTGCAATATTTGCAGGAGCCTGTGCAAGCTGCTTTTTAATTTACAACTAAAGAAACAATAATGAAAGCCTAGTGGTATGATCTGGATTACACTTTATCTTTATTTCAGTGCCACTGAAAATCGTTTTTGTGTTTTATGGAGGAAGAGACCACGTGCCTGTGGCCTCTTGAACCCCCATAAGATAGCCTAGTTTACAGAAAAGTCCTGACAGATTTCATATTAAGCCGATCTAGGACCCTTTGGAGATGGGGAGCTAAAAGGTTTTGTCTATGGAGAGGGATTCAGGAAGAATCCATGAGACTTGTTTGTTTGTTTGTTTGTTTTTCAGAAATATAGATTTGCTAGGATAATCAAGGGAGTCCTAAAAATCTCAACATTTTCTACTTGATCCTGGGAACCTAAAGAGTCGAAAAGAACAGAAAAGTGGAACGACTGGCCACGGAGGGAAAGGAAGTGGAGTGGGGGAGACGCGAAAGGACAAGAAGATAGTATAATTTCTGTGCATGGTGGATGGCCTTGATTACAAGTTCTACAGGGACACTTCAGCTGTGGGCTGTGACTGCTATTCTAGGATTCCAACCCTCTTCCAACTTTTGAAGCAAGCTCTCAGACTTGTGCTTATAGCAGTCTGCCATCAACATCTGGCGTGGACTGGTTTATGCTGTAAGCTAGTGTCCTGTGTCTTTATTATAATGTCAGGGTCTATATGAGGCCAAATTAAAGAGGAAAGAAAAAGAAAAAAAAGAAAGAAAGAAAGAAAGAAAGAAAGAAAGAAAGAAAGAAAAGACCTGGAACCTCATTAGATATCCTGAGTCCTGATTATTTTGCTCACAGGAGTGTCTAGCTATTTGCAGTAAAGCAATGGAAAAATGTTTTAAGATTTTGTTCATTTTACTAATAAAACTTCTGCCACAGCCAGCAAAAAAAACACAGAGTGATTGTTAAAAGACTTGGACTTTTATATAGACTTGAATGCACAGACAGACAGTTGTAGATCCACAGTGTCAGAGCCAGATGCACGGCCGTTTCTCTGATGCCATCCTGCTAGTCCTGCTGAGGCTACTTCCAGTGAGAGCCTGGAAGCCAGGTTGCACTGTGTCTACTGGCAGCACAGGAGGAATGCCGGTCAGGGTAACTAATGCTCTGGCCTTGGCGTTTAATGTGAAAAGGAGTCTATGCAGGAAGTGAGGAGGTAAACTCACTGAGCCAAAGCAGTGGGGTTTAGGATGTGGCCCCCTTCCTGCCCCTTAGCACTGGGTCTTCTCCCTCCTCATGCAAACCTGAGTACCCTAACTGCCTCTACCCACGCAAAAATGACATGACATTTTGGGTCCTAATTTTCTGGTTACACAGCATCTCAAATTTACTTCCGCTATTGAGCTGCATACTTTAAAGTTACAATGACAATAAAAATCAAGGATCCCTCCAAATCAGTTTTTAATCCTACTTTTGTTTGTTTGTTTTTGTTTTTGTTTTTCAAGGCAGGGTTTCTCTGTGTAGCCCTGGCTGTCCTGGAAGTTACTCTGTAGGCCAGGCTGGCCTTGAATTCATAGAGATCCTCCTGCCTCTGCCTGGCTAGTTGCACCACCACACCTGGCCAATGATTCATTCTTAAAAAAACAAAAACAAAAAACAAAACAAACCCAACAAACTTTCTCTGTCAAGTCATCATCAAAATCCTTACTGTATGCGGGGTGTGTACTCACACCTTTAACCTCAGCACTCGGGGGAATCGGGAGACAGACCTCTCTGAGTTTCAGCATAGCCAGGGCTACACACAGTGACTCCTTCTCAAGAAAGCAGAAAGGGAAATGAATGTATGGAAACAACAGGCTAGCAAATACTTCTCCTCCAACAGCGATTTTGTAGTTCGTCTTCTTGTTCCTAGCTTTGAAGTCATTTCTGCACTTTGTCCCAAGCCCCCTTGCTTTTCTTATACAATGGCTCACTGAATGAAGTGATCCACCCACACTTTCCAACTTTCAAAATAAAGACCAAGCTCGGTCTGTTTTAAATTTCACTTTGTATTGTTAAATATCACCTATGGAAAACTGCATAAAATGAATATACAGCATGATAAATAGCTGTATCGTGAATACTTGTAAAGTTGCTTTTGTTTGGGAAATAGAACACTCTGGAGCCCCCTGTGGGGCTCCCCTAGTTCCCTAGTGTTAGAAATGGTTATTTAAAAACTCAGGAAGTAACTGGGCACAGGGCACACACCTTTAATCCCAGCACTCAGGGAGGCAGAGGCAGAGGCAGGTGGATATTGGTGAGTTTCTGATCAACTTGGTCTACAAAAGCAAATCCAGGACAGCCAAGGCAACACAGAGAAACCCGCCTTAAAAAACCAAAGCCAAAACAAAACAAAACAAACAAGAAAAAACCCAAAGTAAAACAAAACCCAAGAAGCTCTTTGTCTTCTTTTTTTTTTTTTTTTTTTTTTTGGTTTTTTGAGACAGGGTTTCTCTGTGTAGCCTTGGCTGTCCTGGACCTGATTCGTCGACCAGGCTGGCCTCGAACTCATAGCGATCCACCTGCCTCTGCCTCCTGAGTGCTGGGATTATAGGCGTGCGCCACCATGACCAGCTCTGCTTACATCATTTTGTGCTTTCTTCCCATTCAGTCTCCATGTGCCCTTTTCTCTAGGAAAAGGTGGAATCTACCAGCTATTGCTTTGATGCTAATTAACTGATTCTGCCCCAGCACTCAGTGATTAATAACTCTCCTCTGCCAGCTACACTGACTTACTGAAGAGGAATGGCATGTGCCTGGGTCTAGAGTCATATGTGGACAATTTAATTTAGTCAACAGAGGCACGCATGAGTCAAAATAAATGGCAGCCAAGCTCCAGAGTCCTGCTCGGCTCCTGCTCACTGCCCATCAGCTCTGCCTCCCATGTCTATCGCATTCTCTCTTATTTCATTATCCTACCAAGTCTAGACCAGCGTCAAAACCCCAGTTCAACCCCCCTGTTAACAGTTTGGACATGTGACAAACTGTTTTGGTTTTGGTTTGTTTGTTTGTTTGTTTGTTTTTCAAGACAAGGTTTTCCCTGTGTAGCCTTGGCTGTCCTGGACTCACTTTGTAGACCAGGCTGGCCTCGAACTCACAGAGATCTGCCTGCCTCTGCTTCCCAAGTGCTGGGATTAAAGGCGTGCGCTGCCATGCCTGGCTGACAAACTGTTTTTATTTGCAAAGGGGGAGGGACTGGATTAAAAACCTATTAAATTAAAAAAAGAAAAGAAAAGAAAAGAAAAGAAAAGAAAAAGCCAGGCGGTGTTGGCTCACACCTTTAATTCCAGCACTCGGGAGGCAAACACAGGTGGATTGCTGTGAGTTCGAGGCCAACCTGGTCTACAAAGTGAGTCCAGGACAGCCAAGGCTACACAGAGCGACCCTGTCTAGAACGAACGAACAGACAAACAAACAAACAAACAAACAACAACAACAAAATCTATTAAATTTATTATTGTGCATATACGATAAGTACCACATGTCATGACCAAGGAAATATTGTTACATTTAAGGTCTCAAAGTTATTCCTTATGTTTCCCTTGAAGGGGATTATAGTTTTATCTCTTACCATTAGTGCCGCGACTCGTTCTCAGTTAGTTTTGACAAGGCACTAAGGTAAGGCTCCAACATGACTCTGGTTTGTGGATATCCAGTTTTCCCAACACCATTTGTTGAAAAGACTGTTCTTCCCATAGCAAATAGCATTGGCAGCCATGTCAAAAATTGCTTGATCATATGTACGTGTGTGTGTGTGTGTGTGTGTGTGTGTGTGTGTGTGTGTGTGAACTTATTTCTGGTTTCTCTTATCTATTCATCTATACATCTTTGTTTTTGTCAGTACCACATTATTTTTAACAACTGGGGTGGGGGAGGGAGGTTTGTGGTCGGGGGCGGCTGGAGAGACAGTCCAGCAGCTCCGAGTGTTTCTTGCATAATCGTGAGCACCAGGGTTTGGATCAAGCACCCACACAAGAAGCCAGAGATCTCACTCATAGCTGCAACCTCAGTTCCAAGGGTGGCAGAAGACAGGAGAGATCCCTGGGCCTTGCCAGCTTCTGGCCTAACTGAGGACATGTGAGGCCTAGGTTTAGAGAGAGAGACGCTGCCTCAAAGAGTCAGGGAGTGATGAAGGAGGGTACCTGACACCACCTTTTTGCATCCATGGATGCACACACCACCACCACCCCCACACACAAAAACTTTGAAATAAAGTCCTTTTTAAAAAAGAAGAAGCTGAATTTCAAGAGGTGTTGTGTTTTGGAATGTACGGCTAGCACTCAAGCTGACTCCATCCCTGAGAGGGGACGTGGGTGCTGCGGCTGTTCTATGAGATCTAAGGTAGAAGCCCACTTTTGGTTTTCTGCCATAGGACTTGGTGGTGGGCCTTTCAGCCTGAGCAGTAGCCGGATCCTTATGCCACCTTTGGAGGCAGTGGTCGGGTTTTCCTCTTTATTGGCAGAACTCAAAACATTTCCAGGTCCAAGTTAGGAAGAACTTAGTCTGAAGTTCTGATATTTTCTTGGTGTGTAAGGGTTGAAGACTTCTGTGGTGGTTTGAATAAAAAATGGCCCCATGGGCTCATAAGGAGTGGCATTATTGAAGATGGCCTTGTTTACGTAGGTAGGTGTGGTCTTGTTGGAGGAAGTGTGTCACTGGCTTTGAGGTTTCAGAAGCCCAAGCCAGGCCCAGTGTCACTCTCTCTCTCCTGGCTGCTTGCACACCCGGGTGTAGAACTCTCAGCTCCCTCTCCAGCACCATGTCTGCCTGCACGCCGCCGTGCTTCCTGCCATGATGATAATGGACTAAACTTCTGAACTGTAAGCCAGTCCCAGTTAAGTGTTGTCCTTTGTGAGTGTTGGTCATGGTGTGTCTTCACAGCAATAAAACTCTAACTAAGATGACTTCTCACTGCTCTGGATGATCATGACTTCTGGAATGTCCCTGATGCACGGTCTCCACACCCTTTGGGAAGCTAAAGAAGTGGAGTGAAAGTTAGCTGGTGTGCTGTAGCAGCTAGACGCAGCTTGGCCAAGCTCTGTACCAGGTAAGCTAATTAAAGACAGAAGCCTGTAAACGGTCTGTGGCTGTATTGCTTTAATGACCCCAAGCTTAGCTATATGTATTTTGCTATTTTTAAAGTCAGTCATTTTTTTCCCATGCCTGCATTCTGTTTTGCCATAATATGTATGTGGCAAGACTTTTTCCACAGCTTTAAAGGTAGGATATAACATTAAGCTAATTTCCTCGTTTACAATTTTTACAGTTTTCTCTTTTCACTGACTACTTCAGTCTCTGAGATTTTTCTCTCTCCCCTTTCGTTATGTCTTAGTCCTTTGTTCTTTCTGACGAAAGTTCCAGAAGTGGAGACGGTAGCTAAACCATTTGATTAAAGAGATTGGGATTAGCAAGTGTCTTAGTTCCTCTTTCTCACTGTGGTAAAGACTATGGCTGAAAGCAACTTGGGAGGAAAGGACTTATGTGGCTGATGAGTTACAGTCCACCCTCAGGGGAAGCCGAGGCAGAAACCTGGAGGCAGAAACTGAAGCAGAGACACAGAGGAACACTGCTTACTGTTTGCTCAGCCTGTGTTCCTACACAACCCAAGACCACCTGCCCAAGAGTGGTCCAACTCACAGTGAGCTGCTCCTACCCCCAATCAATGCCCCCCACAAACGTGCCTACAGGCCAGTCTGACAGAGGCAATTACTCAACTGCCTCCCCATATATATCTGGTTTGTGTCGAGCTGATAACAACAACCAGCATATAGTATATAGCATTTAGGATTGTATTTAGGCTTTGTGTGGGTTGCTTTTAAAATTACCTTCGCTACAAAGCACATGGTATGAGAGGTCTAGAATTAAGTAGGATCGCCCATCTTAGAATAAGACAGGCTCCCACACACCAAGCTGCGGTTCTGGAGAGCAGTGAGAGCACCGAGAACATAGAAGCAGGGGACATGGGGGGCTTTCCTGATTCTTTCTCAAGAGGAGCAACTAATTTACTCTGAAGGAATATACCAAGGCAGTTAGTTTCCTTGCAGTGCGGCTTCACATTCCCTTGGGACTCTGAGATGGCGCAGACCGTGTGGGGGTTGTGTACAGCACGGAATGAGTCTAACACTGCCGCCCCCTGTGATCGGCACTCTGAGAGTCATGCCGGGAGAAGTTCTGCTGTCTCCTCCAGCAGGAATTCCTTCCCCAGTGACTGCAGCGTGAGGAACAACTGTAGGAGGAGGAGATGGGAGATGGGGCAGCTAATACCTTTCCCCTTCAAAAAGGGAAGAAACTAGAAAGCGGTGACCTTGGTAAAGATTTCAGACATTCCTTAAATAGCCCCACCCCAATTTTGGACAAGGCCTCTCTGTCATGGGCAGTGCGGAAGGTACAGCCCTGTTGGAAGGACCCTGCTGTTTGAGGTTGCAATCTCACCAGTCTGCATAGCCAGTCCACATAGCCAGTCTGAGCCGGTGTTAGGTGTAGGACTCCCTGTCCCCAGCAGGGCCTCCTACTCTCTGCCTGACTCCATCTGGGGAGTGTCTTTAGACATAAATGCCCTCCTAGCAGTGCCAACCAACACTGAGGTTCAAATGTGGTGCCATTCCTGCAGGGGGGAGTGTGAGCACAGGGGAACCAGCTGGTTGCCAGATTGGTTCCGTTGGTACACCCAGTCGTGCTCATCACAGAAGTCACAGGGCTTTGTTCTCAGTGGGGTAGATATCATCCTTGGATGAGGATTTCTCCTTACCCCCCTCCCCGGGGGCTTGTGTCAGAACTGTGATTTCAGGTTGTAATGTGATGCATTTGCTGTATTTTTACAACACATTGCTCTAGACAAGAAGCTGACTTTACAGCAGATAAGGTCTGGCAACAGACTCCTGACTTTGGAATTTATCCTGTCCCATGATTGCTAAAGCAAATTATGTGAAAGAAAACGGCGAGCCAGGCTTTGAAGAGTTATGGCACCTGCTGCATGGCAACATCTGGAAGGCCCAAAAAATACGCCCCGGGATGCCATGTGGTAAAGGTCAGATTGTAATTTTCTCCATAGCCAGGACTTTCAGAATCAAAGCTGAAAGTCGGAATGGCTCTTCTTACTGTTGCTTGTGGTGACGCGGAGCAAAAGTTGTCATCCTGACCTTATAACTTCAGGTTCTACAGTTTGAGGGTTCTTCCACTCCAAAAGGGAGAAGGCTTCTACCAAGAGACACAGACAAGATTTCATCAACTTGGAGGCTGACATTGAGGTGTGGCCACTGTGTATTCCTCATGTAGTTAGTCAACATGTAAAAATAGTAGTTACTGCCTGAGCTGACTTATGTTGAGTGACAAGTGGAATTCAGGTCACTCGCTCCTACAAGAGAAAGGAGAGGTGTCTCTGGAATGTAGACTTAGGCATCCCAATATTCTTTTAGACAAAAATCGCTTCTCTCCAAAACATAGGTTGCAATTCTAATCCATTGTAATGTGGAAATAGGGTCTTTGCTGATGTAACTAAGTTAAAATGAGATCGAGCAATTAAGGTGGACCCCGGTCCAGCATGGTTGGTACTGTAGACAAAAATGCAGAAGGAAGATGGGTGCGTGACAACAGAGGCAGAGTGGTATTGCTGCTCTAGCTAGGGAATTCTGGGAATTTCTGGAAATTGCCCAAAGCTAAGAGAGTAGGCTGGGATAGTGTGTGCACTTTCCTCCCTTCCAAAAAAGAGCCAAACATGGTGATATTTTTATTGTGCGATGAAGTGATAAATTTCTGTTGTCTAAAGGTATTCAGCACAGGTAATTTGTATATCAGCCCAAGGATGATTTATATAAATGTACAGAGTTATATGAATATATTGTTTGTTTGTTTGTTTGTTTGTTTGTTTGTTTGTTTGTTTTAGACAGGGTTTCTCTGTGTTATATTAACATTAGGAAAAAAACTACAAAACTCAGTCTGGATCAGCTTGCCAGTGGCCTCAGACTCTCAAAGGATGTGAAGGGCTTGCATCTCTATACGAGGCTGGAACCCAGGGCAAATTTTAAGTGCTTGTTGAGGGCAAAAACACTATAGACTCCGTAAAGCTACATAATCACCTGTAAAAACTGGATATCTATAAAGTATTTGTGCTTTTTTGACACGAACACACACACACACACACAACACACACACACACACACACACATTTGTACCTTTCCCCAGTTTCCTAATCACAGTAGTATTTAAATTTATCTCTATATTGATTACATCAACAGGGAGTAGGACTCAGCGAAAACAGAATTGAATGTGATCCAAGAAGAATAAAGAAAATTTTTCTCTAGGGGAAAGCATTGAGGCATTTTCGCCAGGTGCTGTGGCCAGGTGCTGTGGCCAGGTGCTGTGGCCAGGTGCTGTGGCCAGGTGTTGTGGCAAGGAATGGTAGTGGCTTGTGTAGAAGTGTGGGACACAGAAGACTGTGCCACCAGGGAAACCAGCATGGAGCTAGAGTGAGGTTGAGATGTGGTGTCCAGGACCCAAAAACCTCAATCTTGAGACCGGAAGGAGTAAGGATCACTCCCCCCTGCTCTGCGCCTGCCTCCAAAACTCTCCAGGTGGTCACATAGGTTAGCACCCTGAATGAGTCTGCGTGCAAATGAGGCATCCCAGCACCCTAAGCCCCCAGTTTAGGATAAACATTCACACGATGGAAACCCCTTCCCACTCCCCAAGGTTCATACAGCCCCTTCTCACCCCCAAATAAAAACACACACGAGTTGTTTCACAGAACATTGTCTGACAGCTGATGTTTCCCGGGAGAGCTAAGAGCTGTAAAGCTAGAATCGGCGGAGAGGGTCCTCTTCCTGCTGTACTTACTCCCAGGTGGACGGGGATCCTGCAGACCGCACGCGTTCCGGCTCCACTTCATCCTTTCCAGCCCAGTGTGTAGTGGTGCTTGGAAATGAAGCGGAGCTCGGAACCACAGCTGGCGCCCACACAGAAGCAGGATTTTGCTAAGATCTTTAGATGGTAAGGTGTGTGGATGGCAACTGTGAAAGGATGGGCGGTGGTGGCTTCGAGCTGCTGGCCTTCCTGTGCTGGACGATTCCCCAGCTCTCCTGAAATGACGTTTCTGTTCCTGAGTCAGCACTGGCAGCAAAGGAAACTCCTGAAGGGTTTAGAAAGCCGAAGTAACGTTACACTTAGGTTACCGGAACGCCGGTGGAGAAGGCCACATGGTGCCAGCCATCTGCTCACCTTGTTACTGATAAGGCAGCGCTTATGTCCCTGGTGCTACCAGATTCCAAACTCTTCAAAGCATGAGCCAAAAGTAGGTGTGCTTTGGTGGTGAGGCGTGTAGAATTTTGCAACGTCAGGGATGCAGAGGGTGGGAAGCAGGCACACAGTCCAATGTCTTGGTAGTTCAAGTCCACCCTTGCTTTTCTTCCCGTCTGCTGGTTTAGCTAAATTAGGTCCTTTGGGCCCAAAACCTGAGGCAGAGACAACAGCCTTGCATTAACTCTTCCATCAGCTCCTGCATTGTAGGAAGCCTTAGTCACGTAATAGATTCACACAGCCTCTTAAGCATATTTGATCCACTGATTCCAGCCCACAATTCGCATATCCTTAAAATGAGCTTGACTTCATGGGCTTTCTTTAATGTTTTACAATTCCACAATATCTTACAACATTTAACTATCTTCCATCTAGACAGAATGTTTAGGCACATAGTTGCAGGCCTAAAACTCGACAGAGAAAACGTGCCCGTGTGAAATGAGGCTTCATAAAGTTACCTGTCTGTTTGGAATTGTCTGAGTCAATCAGCTCAGCGCCATCGCCGCCCACTCTGCCCAGAATGGCTTTAGTGAACACCAGGGGGCTGTTCTGATGGGATTTGTCGAGACCCGTGACGGGACTCGTGACACTGGACTGCACCGGGAGCGAAGAGCATAGGAAAGCCCGAAGAAATGTCCTCGGAAGAAGCCACGAAAGGAAAAAAGACAGAACCAGTTTCACCATGAATCCCACTGAGCCCTCAGTCTCTAGGGAGGCACTGCCAACAACAGAGTTATTGCAGCTATGGATCGATGGCCACATTGTGGCACAGCAGGGTAGGAAAACGAGGATGGGAGGGTCAGTATCCCAACAAAACTCCCACCTTGCCTCCAATTGCCATTTCCCACAGCCGGAGATGTTGGTGACATAGTAAGAATGGCTGGTCAGAGAATGGAAACGGGGAACGACCTGCTGACAGTAGAACCCGCATTAAGGCGGGGAAAGATACTCATGGCTCATCATGAACAAATGACCTATAGCATTCCCACTGCGCTATGACAATCAGGAGGGTGAAACAGGGCAGAGTGTCTGTCAGCCAACCTGCAGCCACAGCACCTCATTCCCACAGTCCACACGTGTCTCTTGAGAGTACCGGTCTGTCTCCACATGGGTAAAATAGTTCAACCTTCATTTCTTTCTTTCTTTCTTTCTTTTTTTTTTTTTTTTTTCCGAGACAGGGTCTCTCTGTGTTAGCCTTGGCAGTCCTGGACTAGCTTTGTAGACCAGGCTGGCCTCGAACTTAGCCTTCATTTCTTTAAAGGAATTGAAATCTAGTACAATTAAGCAGGCTAGTGGAAAAGGGACTTAGGTTGTCTCCTTCGGGTCCTTCCTGCTCTATAAGATCTTCCCAGAACGGAGGAGAATAGGCGGTTCTTCCAAATACTAAGTGCCTTGCAACTGAATGAGCTTTTGGTGGGATATAGCATGCCATAACACTCAGTCAATTTACTGAGGTAAAAGATGCAAGAAAGTCTGAAGGAAGGAGATATAAAGGTTTTAATCCTGACCCTCTCCGCAGCCCTTGTGAGCGGTCAATCCTGCAGGTGGTTCTAATCACAAACAGCTGTAGGCAGGCGCTCTCCACTGTCCCGTGCATTTCCGCGCAGTTCTCAAAAGCCCCAACCTTTTCTTTTTCTCTCTCAATTTCTGACATGGTGACTCATGAATTATCAGAGGCAGAGGGCCAGGTAGGTTTCTAAGGTCCCTCTGTATCCTGAAAGCACGTCATCTTCCACTCACCTACCTCTTCCTACCTCCGCTAGATCGGGGATGGCGCGGGTGCGATCCGGAACATTTCAATGCTCTCGAGACCTCCGGGCCTCCCTATCGTTCGTTCCCTAATCTAACATCCTGCCTCCCTTTTCTACGCTTATCATCCACACCCAGAACCTCACGTGTTCGTTCATGCATAGGCCTCGGTGTCTTTTTAAACATCCTTTAGACTTGAGTCTTGCTGTGTACCCGAGGCTGGCTGCAGAGCTGCGGTCCTCTTGCCTTAGCCTCCCTGCTCCCCACGCAAAGGGCGCTATGGCTGGGAGATCCTCAGGAATTTTCCAAGGCTTTTCTGCTACTAGATTGACTCAACTTTCTACCAATGCCATTTATAGAGCATGCCCTGAGGAAACTATAATGGCTTCCCGGCAGACCTGGATTTCCTCAACCATGTTGTCTTATTTGGACAAGGAGGGTTTTTTCGTTTTGTTTTGTGTTTTTGTTTTTCTTCAAAGGTTTATTTATTATGTATACAGTGTTTTGCCTACATATATGCCTGCAGGCCAGAAGAGGGCACCAGATCTCATTATAGATGGTTGTGAACTACCATGTGGTTGCTGGGAATTGAACTCAGGACCTCTGGAAGAGCAGCCAGTGCTCTTAACCTCTGAGCCATCTCTCCAGCCCCTGGACAAGGAGTTTTTATAACCAGATATTGCAGTCTAGATAGGCTGCTCTTCCTAAAGTATAAATGTTATCCTGCCTCCTCTAGTCACTTGACTACCCCAGCCCTTCCTCTAAGCCAAATCCTTTATCTCAAAGCCTTCTGTGTCTCACTTCTTTCAGAGTTTGGGTTTTCCATCTCAACAGCCCAGCCCTTAATTAACTTACTATGAGCCAGTAATTCTTTAAAATTATGGAAGAAAAATTACCATTAGTGCTTGTTATGTGACAGGCACAACATATATAACAAACATATACAGCCTTATAGATGTTTAATTTAACTCAAACAATTCTACACAGGCAAGTTCTTTATTTTTTATTTTTAGTTTATTGTTAATTTTACTTAGCAAATAAAGTAATTGGTTTCATAGTGACATTTTACAAATAAGTTTTCTTGTTAGCAATTTACAGTTGATGAAGTTAGGCGTGGAACACAGTTATTATTAATTATTATTATTATTATTAATTATTACTACTACTAGTAATAGTACTACTATTACTACTATTATTATTATTGGTGGTGGTTTTTATGAGACAGGGGTTGTCTATGTAGCCCTGGCTGTCCTGGATTTGTTTTGTAGACCAGGCTGGCCTTGAACTCACAGCGATCCGCCTGCCTCTGCCTCCCAAGTGCTGGGATTAAAGGCGTGCACCACCATGCCTGGCTGGAACACAATTATTTACCCCAAAACAACTAATCCACAAAAGATGGGTTGCATAGATGAATTTTAATGTAAAATTTGTCTCTAGACCTATTTAGTGAAATTCTATGTCACTGAGAGATCTCTCTTGAAGAAAAGTTGGAAGGCATCTGAGGAACAGCACGGGAGGTTAGCCCTGAGGTTGTCTTCTGGCCTTTACAAGCACAGGCCCCCACGCGCATGCACACACACTCATATTTGACAGCGTACACTCATACCCATATGGCTTTCCTCTAAAACTCACAATGTCCGTTGCCAATTTACTCTGTACCCCTGAAGGGGCAGGAAGCTGGCATTTTGCATCCAATGTGTGGGGCATATTAATATTTAAGTATTCCTGTGTTCTCCAGTTAGTTGGTGCAATGACTATGATGCCAATATTGTGAGGCATACAATTAAGCTTGCAAAATGGTACGCCACTCCACACCTATAGTTCTGTCAGAAGAAACCTTCTCTGAGTAGAATAACGTGTGAGCGGGAGAAGCAGTTTATTCCCACCCAGGACTGCCCCGGCTTCTGGCCGTCTGATAGGCTACCTCCACAGCTTTTTGTTCCCCGAGACCGATGTAACCGGTTTGGTTTTGTACTTGTCAAACACAAGGAACATGGTGGGTCCTTCTGACTTAGATGTGTCAGAAACATCTGTTAATCGACTGAATGTGCACACAGCCTGACTGTCCCCCAAGAAATCAGGACCTTGCTCTTCTGTGACAGATGTCTGCTCACACACATGGCACTTTACTCAGATTCATAATGCAACTTCAGTCAAGTCACCCTTATCCTTTTTTTTTTT
>OU015758.1:5631306-5646937 GCA_907169655.1 Acomys percivali | reverse complement strand
TGCGAACCATGGAGGAGTGGGAAAGCATGCTGGGAGGAGGAGGAGGTGGCGGAGGAGGCCAAGCCTGGGCTGTGATCAGTGCATTTGAGAAGCAGTGTACCAGCCAGAGCGGGGCACAGTTCCCTTCAGCCTGCTAGAGAGAATCCTGACCCTACAAGCCCAATAGCTAATACCTTCAAATATTCTGTCTTACAATAGAGGGATAAAGCCAATACAGGTAAAAGGAATGTGGTGAGATAAGAGTGCGCAGGAAGAAACCAGCCAAGTGTGCTTTGTATTGGAACAGAACAAACAGACCAACGAAAGGAGGGCGAGCCTCAGGAACAGAACCATGAGTACAGGGTGTTTCCTGCAGGTTGAAGACAACCATGAGTTTGGATGGTGCCAGAAACCTCGATAAATGCATGGGCTTAGTTATACGTCAGCTTAATACTACATATAAAATGGCCTGCCGAAGTGAGAGGAAATGCTGGAGATTTTACTGAAGATGAGGACTCTTGATTGTGTGGCAGGAAAAAAAAAGTTTCACCCCGAGAAGGACCAGCCACAGGGCATGGCTCCATCATGTTAAGTTTAAGGATTTTTGTCCAGCCAGAGACATCATGGGCAATGTCGACGGGTATCAAAGTGGAAGATGCATGGCGTGAGCACTGGAATGACTTCTGTTGGAGGACAGAGATGGAGGTGGCAGGGAGATAGAACACACGAATCAGGAGAGCTACCCTGTATGGACCCGTGGCTACAACAGAGGGCTTCTTCCATTGAAGAGACATTTCGACCAGCTTCATCCTCAAAATGCTACAACCATGGTTCATCCAGAGCATTTCAGGCACTTGGTGAACAATATAGCGAACTGATTGAGGCAATCAGAGCAATTAGCATTTTCACAGTGCTGCTGTGGTTCATGTTTGGACTTTAAGGGAGAGAATGGATTTTCTTTTCACAGGTTTAGGCTAATAAGGCTTCTTCAAATATAACTCTTCAGAATGTCTGCCCTGATCACCAGTTTATTTTGCGTGAAATAGCAGTGCAGCCAACATCGGAGCATGTTCTGAAACTACATAATCCAACGAGACACTATTTTTCTTTCAAGGAACTCAGACTAGTGGAAGAAGGATTAAAAACAGCAGCAGCATCCAACACATACATAACGCTTGCTCTATGCTAGGCACCTTTCTGAGGGCCTAATCTTAATAATTCTGAGAGGCGGACATTTGTGGGTAGTAAGTTAACATGAGGTAAAATAAGTAAGATGCCCGAGGCTGTGGAACTGGAAAGTGACAATGCCAAGATTCAAATCCGGACAGAGTGGCAACAGAATCTACATTCTCTCCGCCCCTGACATTTGAAACAATTTTATTATCTCATTGTTTGCCTTTGACAAACTCTAGTTACAGCCGCAAGACCCATGTAGAACGGTTAATTTTTGCAGGGATCTTTTCATCATCCTATATGGATTTTCCTCATCAAGGCTGTTTGGGGGCGATGTTTACACAAGTGCCCAGTGGCCAGCTGACCACTTGTACAGCTCAATGAGTACATTGAACAAAGGTTGCCACAGGCCAGGAGGGAACCCAGGTCACAACGGGGAGAGGGCAAGCCATCCTGTGCTGCAGCCCTCACTCCCATACCAAATTCACAGCGAGGTACATCACTACCTTGCCACTCAGAAAGGGGCAAAATAAAGAAATGCTCCCAGCGCAGAAGAGGATATAAAAGTGCCACTTTTAGTTGGGCGTGATGGCGCATGCCTATAATCCTAGCACTTGGGAGACGTAGGCAGGTGGATCGTTGTGAGTTTGAGGCCAGCCTGGTCTACAAAGCGGGTCCAGGACAGCCAAGGCTACACAGAGAAACCCTGTCTTGAAAAACAAAACAAAACAAACAAACAAAAAAAAAAAAGTGCCACTTCCCACACTAGCCAACCGGGCCTTCCAGGGCAGCATATCACGTTCCTGATGACTGTTTTTAAAACAGTCTGAGGAGGGCCATTGGAACACACAGGTCAGCTCCCTGAGAGAAGGGACTGTTTGTCAAGGGAAGAATAGCCAAGGAATGTCTAGTATAATTACTATAATAATAGTATTTCTGAGTTACTAGTTTAAATCTACATGTCAATTTGGGGAGATTTGCACGGGGCATGGTGGTGCACTCGGGAGGCAGAGACAGGTGGATCGCTGTGAGTTCGAGGCCAGCCTGGTCTACAAAGAGAGTCCAGGACAGCCAAGGCTACACAGAGAAACCCTATCTCAAAAAACAAAAAACAAAAAAACAAACAAGCCCCCCCCCCAAAAAACCACCTCACTTAAAAACCCCTGTATTGAATAAACAGAAACCAAGACAAAAACAAAACAAACAAACAAAAAACCAAAACAAAACAAAAAACAACTCATTTGCTAACTTCGTTGCTAAGTAAATTTAGCAATGACCTTTCTACTGATTTGTAGGCAGTGGCGAAGTTACAAAGATGACAGGCAGTGTGTTTTACGTACGGAGCTACCACTGTCTGTGGAGAAATTGCTTCTGCCCCTTCCATTCTGTGACTGAGGCTCAGATTTACACTCAGCGTCCTTGATCAGGTGTGAGCATCAAGGTTACTGATGTTCTTGGAGATGATGGGGCATGTGTGTCTTTTCTGAACTCGGCAAGAGCTTCACATTGGAACATTCTTGCTCCAGGAATTTTGGGTGGAATTTGACAACGAACGTGCCATGCGTGGTGCTTCCATAACAAAGACTTCAAACATGTGTTTCTTTGCCCCCACCTCCAAAAGAATGTTTTTTTAATTAATTTATTCTCTCATATATTCCATCTCCACTGCAGTTCCCCCCCCCCCCCGCGCGCACGCGCACCCTCCTCTCGGTCCCTCTACCCTCTCGCCATCACCGTCCACTCCTCTTCTGCGTTCCTTCAGAAAAGAGCAGGCCCCCCAGGGATAGCAAGCAAACCTGGCATACGAAGTTGCAGTAAGACTAGGCACCTCCCCTCGCATTAAGGCTGGGCATGGCAACCCTGTAGGAGGACAAGTGTCTTCAAAGCAGGCAAAAGTATCTGAAACAGCCCCTGCTCTCTCACTGTTAGAGGAGGCCCACAAGGACGCCAAGCTCCACAACTGTAACATAAATACAGAGGGACGAGGTCAGACCTGTGCAGGCTCCCTGACTGTCGGTTCAGTCTCCGTGAGCCCCTATGAGTCCAGGTTTGCTGGTTCTGTGGTTTTTCATGTGGTGCCCTTGACCCTTGTGGCTTCTAACAATCCATCACATCGGTTTCTGGATGGAGCCTTTCCTGTCTATGAGTGTAGCAGACTATCATTAGGAATCATTTCTTTACTCCCCCTAGAGACCGAGGATAGAAGCATCTGGCCTCTAGTTTCTGGTCCTCCAGGCAGTGTTAGGGGTGGGCTCCCTCTCCTGGCATGGGTCTCAAGCTGGACCAGTTATTGGTTGGCCACTCCCACAGTTTCTGCCCCAACTCTACCCCAGCACATCATACTGACAGGCCTTCCCCTGGATGTCTTACCTGGTTACAGGAAATGCCACCAGTTCAGGCCCCATTACTAGGATTCTTAGCTAGGGTCACCCTAATAGATTACTGGGAGTTTCCATTGCACCTGGCTTCTACCTTGCCCCTCCCCCAGTCTGCCTGCAATATCTATTCCATTTCCCCCTCCCAGGGAGCTCCATGCACCCACCCTTGAGCCCTCCCTGTTACTTAGCCTCTCTGAGTCTGTGGACTGTAGCGTGATTATCCTCTATTTTACAGTTATTGTCCACTAATAAATGAGTACATTCTATGTCTGTCTTTCTGTGTCTGAGTTACGTCACTCGGGACGTTTTCCTAGTTTTATGCCTTTGCCTGTAAATTTCATAATGTCATTATTTTTAACGGCTAAGTAATACTCCACTGTGTAAATGTACTCACATTTTCTTTATCCATTCTTTGGTTGAGGGACATCTAGGTTGTTTCCAGTTTCTAGCTATTACAAGTAAAGCTGCTATAAACATACTTGAGCAAGTGTACTTGTATGATGGAGTGTATGATGCTATGATGCTGTATATGCCTGAGGTATACCTGGGTCTTGAGGTAGATCAATTTCCAATTTTCTGAGAAACTGCCATATTGATTTCCAAAGTGGCTATACAAGTTTGTGCTCCTACCAGCAGCAGAGGAGTGTTCCCCTTACTCCACATCCTTGCCAGCATGAGTTGTCACTGGAAACATGTGTTTCCTTAATGATAGTTCATCCCTAAGTCCCATGGCTTCTTGTCTAGAGATGATCTTCACTTCTCAAGTTTGCTAGAATGTAAGTTCTTTCAACAAGTAGTACTTGTCATTGGCTAATATTTTCCTTATCTGCTTTCACCAAAGCCCGAGTTCTGAGAGGAAGGCTCCTAGTACCTTAGCACCTTAATAAACAACAGGCACTTAGTGAGCTTGTGGAACGGATGAACGTATATTAACCTGCCCATGCCTGCCACATGCCACATGCCAGCATTCACGTTCGTGGGATCAGCTGTGCATGCTTCCAGGACTCCATCACTGTTGACTGCCGATATCTCCTCAGAAAAGGTGGTTTGGTTGGATGTTGGATCCTCCCCTGGGAGTCCATCGGCTTCCCAAGCCATTTGTATGGCATTCTTCCCTAACTGAACATGGGTCTGGTTTCCAGGGGTGTTATAGTATACAGGCTGAGGGAAGTGAGTTGAAGAAAGACTCGCTCCATCTGCATGGCTATGGGAAAATGAACATCCACGTCGGGTTAAAAGTTTCCTGTGATGCTGTTTTGAGTCATCCTCTTTACTTCTGCCCATAGCTCCTGCTAAAGGACAAACTAGGGCCTTGTACATGCTTGCCTAGTGCTTGCTCTCTTACTGACGTAGGTATCTGGCCCATTTTATGCTTTTGTGTTTTGAGACGGGCTCTTGCTAAGTTGACAAGGCTAGCCTTGAATGGCCTCTGTATCACAAGCTGCTCTGCAACTGGTGACCCTGCTGCCTACTCAGAAGCTGGCAGCGCAGGTTTCCAGCTCAGAGCCAGCTTCGAGCTGTGTTGAATCAAGTACGAGATTGGATGAGTGCTTTGGAACATGTAAGCCTTGAAAAATGAGAGCAGAATCATCTGAGTTAATGGCTCAGAGGTTAAGAGCACTGACTGCTCTTCCAGAGGTCCTGAGTTCAATTCCCAGCAACCACATGGTGGCTCACAACCATCTATAATGAGATGTGGTGCCCTCCTCTGGTGTACAGGCATACATACAGGCAGAACACTGTATATGTAATAAAAATTCTTTAAAAAGTTCATAGTTTTCTGACTCCTTAGGTATTAATAAACTCTGCTTATGACTTTCAGATTCCATGCAATTTACTTTCTTTGTGTAAAGGCAGCATGGTAGACTAAAGCATGGTGCCCAGATATATTTGGGTCCTATATTAGTTTACCTCTCTGTGGTTCTGATAAAAAACTGACCAAAAGCAACTTATGCAGCACAGGGTTTATTTAGCTTACACTTGCAGATGACAATCTATCACTGAGGTAAGTCAAGGCAGGGGGACCCTGAAGCAGGAACTGAAACAGAGTCGAGGGCAGAGTGCTGCTTACTGGTTTGCTCTCCATAGCTCATTCACCTTAGCTTTTAAAAGATGATTTCTAAAGATGATTTTTTTTTTTTTTTTTTTTTTTTGTGGCTGGAGTAAATGCTCAGAGGTTAAGAGCACTGGATGTTCTTCCAGAGGACCTAGGTTTGAGTCCCACACCCATGTGGGATCCATTTTTGAAATTAAAATATAGTTACATCATTTTCCTTTTCCTTTTTTTCCCTCCATCCCTTCCCACTTAATCCCCGCCCCCTTGCTCTCATATCCATGGCCCCTATGTCTTTGTTGTTATTCACACACATGGGTGTGTGAGTACATACGTGTGTGTGTGTGTGTGTGTGTGTATGTATGTATGTATATATGTGATATAGTCCTAAATAACTTATGGAACTTGCTTTTATAAATACTCTAGGACTATCTGCCTAGGGGTGGCACTGCCCACAGTGGGCTGGGCTCTCCTACATCAATCATTAATCAAGAAAATGCCCCATAGACTTGCCTACAGGCCAGAATTTGTGGTACTTACTTCCCAGGTGAACCTAGCATGTGTTGAGTTGACAAAACCCTAACCAGTATAGGCCCAAATCTCTAAAACCTATTATGTTACTTTACATGGCAAAAGCATATAATAATAAATGTAATATAATAAATAAATATAAAAAATTTCGTGGCAGGGGGAGAGTATCCTTATTTGTGAGCCTAAATGCAACTAAATGTGTCTTTATAGGCCAGGGGTGATTAGATTATAGAGGAACAGGTGACAATGTGACCACAAAGGGAAAGACAGGAGTGAAGTAAGGGGTGCTGCATCCCCAAAAGACGAAAATCAATGCCATGCCTACAAAGTGTCTTAGTGCAGTTCCATGTGGAGACTGAGATCTCAGGATGGTTTCTTATTTTCCCCTAGCCTGACTCGTTTGTAATGATCTTTCTCTCATTACACTTAGTTTGTCAACCAATAATAGGACATTGGGGCAGCTATCCACTCTAGTCTGCCTACTGTATAACGGTTCAGGAACTGCAAGAGGGCACACCAATCAGTGAGAACAGTAGCTCAGAGGAAATAATCTTTGTTCTTGACATTTGCAAGCGAGAGTACCACCTCCTCATAGGTGATTACAGTCAGACACTGGTGAGGAGGCATCCATTAGCTCTATTTATAACCTGCCTGCAAATGGGCTTTCCAGCATGACAGCTCTTTAGGAATAAGAAACCCACCTTTCCTGACCAGCTCGCTTTATTGTATAGAGTTCTTTGTTACCACTTTGCCTCCCAGCTGACTGGTTTCCATACAGAGTAAGCAGAGTCTGCATGAAAACATTAGCATAAAGAGTTGTGTATAGTTTTATAAGCAAATGTTCACTGCAATATTGATATGCTATGGGACAGAGGATCTATTAACATAGTGGAACTTTGTGTTAACAAAATGGAACTTTATGTAGCCATTAAACATTAATGAAGCATTTCCTGTCCCCGTAAATTCAGAGTTACTGTGCATGACTACTAAGGGCAGTTCTCATCCCAAAGTTGTATATTAAACAAACGGACAAAAGAGTAGACAGAAATAGCCATTTCTGGTTCTCCTGGATGGTAGAATTCAGAAGACCAAGTTATAAAATTACATTTGTTTCTGTTGCCTCAGGGTGACAGTTTTGTTTTGGTTTGGTTTTTCAAGACAGGGTTTCTCTGTGTAGCCTTGGCTGTCCTGAATTCGCTTTGTAGACTCACAATGATTTGCCTGCCTCTGCCTCCCAAGTACTGGGATTGAACGCATGCACCACCATGGCTGGCTCAGGGTGACTCTAACAACAGCAGCAACAAAAACTCCCCTTGGCTCGATAGCCAGTATTCATGGGACTGTGGAGTGTAGCCAGTCAAAGGAATTTCCCTTCGCTTTTAACAAGCAGTGGCAGAGACCTGGGGCCTCACATCCTGTGCAGCAACGCGATTGCCTCATGAGTTTGTACCTGCTCTCTTATGGGCCTAGAAGAGTCACTGGTCTCAACTGAAAGAAGGCAGGACTAAAAGAATGAGATCATGCCTTCCTGAGGACCGAAGCCTGTTAATCAGCATGTAGTAGGGTGAGTTGAATAAACACATCCTGGATCTCGTCATTCTTTTTAAGATGTGACTAAGGACCTCCTTGCTACCTACTCCGCCAGCTACAACCACCGCTCTATGTAGTGGCTTGTGCTTAAATCACCACAAAGAAGCATTTCCCCTCTTTTCTGTGGTACAGAGTTATCATCTCAGAAGACACCTAATTTGGAAAATTATGCTCCACCTAGAGTTTGGTGTAAGGCTCAATTTTCTTAACAATTATATTTTATTATGGACTTATAAACCGAGAGTACCTCACTTATAACCCGACTGACCTAAACAATAGGAAAAGGAGATTAAAGAACACAATAATGAAACCTTAATGATAGCAGTTCCAAGGAACAATTCTCCTGGCGTAGTCAGCAGGACTTCTGCTGGAACCTGGAGTCTGGAGCCCAGAGCCCCAAAGCCTTCCCTAGAGTGGTTCTGTCTAGGAGCGTCCAGAAGTGGAGCAATGAACAGCCAAAACTATCCCAAGTCTCTCCAAAAAGCCCCTTATCCTGTTTTGGGTATATATATATATATATATATCTTCCCAGAGTCCGTCCCCGAATGTTTTTCACCTGGCCACAATCAAGCTCCCGCAAGAGGCGGTTTGTCTTCTAGTGGATTAACATCACCTGTTCTCTCACAAGTCCGTTCCTCATCCCACTCTTGGGACCATAACAAAAACATGTTTCTCTCTCCTTCAGTTTGGAAGCTTCAGGTTTTTTCCCCCCAAGGATTTTTCCCAAATGCAAAATACACTAAAAAAAATACGTAAGCCCAAACATGAAGTTTTCATATTATTTCATTTCACATTCACAACAAAGATGCACCTAATACAGGTTAAAGTAGTATCGTGATACAGTCTGCGGAATTTCTCTGTAGACGATTTTTTCCATGTCTCGGCTTTGGATCCACTTGCTGATTTTGATTCCTAGAGGCAGCAGAAAGTCTTAGTCTGCCTAATGATCTTCCCCTAAGTTTAGCTGTTAAGGGCCATGCAGAAGCCAGGTGCTCCCGAGTGCTTATTTTCTGCATCGCGGTCACCAGGCCTCCAACTTTACGGTCACCGCTAAGACAGTGAATGGGGACTCTCTTTGCTAACCTGAGCTCCCTATCTCATTTGGGATATGTGCTGAGTCACGGAGAGGGGGGAAAAAAAGAAGAGAGAGAGAGAGAGAGAGAGAGAGAGAGAGAGAAGCAAATTGTTTCTTGACTGAATTACCCTTGCTTAGGTACTTTCAGCCAACTATGGTAAAGAGCAGGTCTTTCGGCTTTAGAATCCAGGTCAGCAATCTTCTGTAAGCTTACATGTGCTTGAGTTAGCAGAATGGAATGGGGTGGGGGGGGTAGGGGGTGGGGGTGGTGGAGAATCAAATTGAATCCACTAGCTTAAACGCAACAGAGACTCCATAGGTCTTGAATAGAAACAAAACAAAACCCAAAACCCAAACCCAAACCAAAACCAATCTAACCCGCGACCCCATTCCTTTCAAGAAGTTATTACTTACACACATAGACTTTGTAAATCAGATCGATAAAGACCAGCCCTGCCCAAGTGTATGTATAAATTTAAGGTCTCTAATGACCCCGAAGACCCTCTGGCTGTAGGAACTCCCACTTTGTATGTGAGGAAAGAGGTTCATAGGTTAAATAAGAGTATCTAGTCCCATGGGTTAGGGGCTGCGAGCAGAAGAGGCTGCACACCCTCCCTGATTACCTGTAGATTTAGAGTGAGTTCTATGGCTTCCCTCAGCGCGTTATGCAGTTTTCTGTAACATAACTATTACTGATGCTTTTAGGGGTGGGTGGGTAAACTTGCAAGGGTATTTGTTACTTGAGGACAGACATGTAGAGAAAGTGTCAAATGCTGGGGCTGGAGCAAAAAACCCAACCCCTACCACATCTGGACAATCATAAAGATTTCAGTTGACACATGATTGACTCTATGCAGGCCCTAAGTACTAACCGGTGGGATCAATTTCTCTCTCCCTTATTCTTCTCAAGGTTTTGAGGGGGTGGACGGAGCTTCAGGCACCTCCACCTTAAAGGATAGCTGTCTGGAAGGAAACAACAGAACTGTATTTTTGCAACTTGGTCCTTCCAAATTCTATCACCCAGAATACTCCTTTGACATGTGACATCTTAGGAAAGAATCCGAGCTCACTATAAATTTCACCATATTGTGGAACTTCATAAATATTTAACAGCTATATAAAGTTCTATTGTGTAAGTGTGCCGTGTTAACAAATCATTTGAGATTTTTTTCCTCCAGTTTTGTTTTGTTTTTGTTTTTTGTTTAGTTTTCAAGACAGAGTTTCTCTGTGTAGCCTTGGTTGTCCTGGACTCGTTTTGTAGTCCAGGCTGACCTCGAACTCACAGCGATCCACCTGCCTCTGCTTCCTGAGTGCTGGGATTAAAGACATGCACCACCACGCCCAGCTATTGTTTTGTTTTTCTAGACAAGGTTTCTCTGTGTAGGCCTGGCTCCCCTGGAATTTTTATTGTGTAGTCCAGGAGGCCTCAAACTCAGAGATCCGTCTGCCTCTGCCTCCCAGACACTGGGATTAAAGGCGTGCACCATCACACCCAGCAAGGTTCTGTTATTAAACATTGCAGTGAATGTTCACTTTACAGCACTGTCCACAGCTATTACCCTAAGGATTTCTAGAAATGGAATTACTGGTACAGAAGATACAGCGCACCTTTAATATTCATTTTCGTAGTTAGGTTATATTTTGCTTCTCTCCATGCCCACTCCAAATGGCATGCTTACCTGGTCTCGTTTTTGCCTTAACTAAATGTATGCCCTTTATAGCCTGAATCTTGAAGGGGAAAAAAAAAATCACAGCACTGACTGTTATTTTTACCTCTTGTTTGAAACAGACACATCTCAAGTGCGTCTGCCCTTAGACTTGTTTTTCCTTCTAAAAATAAGGGTCACTAACAGTATTACTTGGGTCCTTTCACAACTGTTAGGATTCTGCTTTGTGGCCCTACCCTGGGCCATATAAAAGACACCTTTCACTCTACCCCCTCTTACCTTCTCTCTCTCTCTCTCTCTCTCTCTCTCTGGGATACCCCTTTCCCCCCCTCCCCCATGCTCATCTAATAAACTCTGTATAACATAACATCTGCCTTAATCTTTAGTTTTTATATATAACAACACCCCCCACTGCTCATTTCATTCAGGGACATTGGATATATATATAGGTTAATGTAACTGGACTTAAAGCATGCTGAGAACAGATGAGTGTTTTCTCCAGTGTTCGTGAGGGTTAGTTTCCCCAAGGTTGTCTAGGATTCTAAGGGCCTCTGGGTCCCAAGCCTGCGCTGAGCCGCAAGGAAGGTCAGGTTCAAATCGTCCGCCTTAAGCGGACGCGCTGGAGTGTCTATGCGGTCCCCGGTAGGGCACAGCTTGCCAGTTTATAGAGAATTTCCGCCCTTCTAACACGCAGGCCACAGGAAAACGCACAGAAAGTTAAGTTTCGCTGGTGGCCTCCAAGCCTCACACCGCCGGGAGCAGTTTTCCTACGAAGGGGTGGGCGGAGACGCCCGCGCTCTTGAGCTCCAGGCTGGGAGCTTTTCGGGGGAAGGGGAGGTCTCCAGCCGACGGAAGGCAGAAGGAGCCCAGCAGAGCTCTACTGGCGGCAACGCGCTCCCCGCTCTCGGGCAGGCGCTTCCGCCCTCTCTTCCCTTCCCCTCCCCTCCCCTCCCCCCAACACACAGTAACCAGCACTGCTCAGGCTCCCGCGCTTCTCTGCTGCCCTCCACCGGGGGCGACCGCCTTTTATAGGCGCTTCAGCCAATGAGCGCGCTCCTTTCCTTGTGCCCGCCCTCCCGGCCAATCGCAGCTCCCTCGGTGTAATCTTCGGCTCTTCGGCTGCTCTCGGAGATTTTCGCTGTTGCTGGCTTTTTCAGGAGCTGCTCGTTCGCAGCCGGAGACGCTGCTTTTTTTTTTTTTTTTTTCCGGGTTCGGAGCCATTCCGGATGCTTTAGGCTGCCGGATGTCTGATCTCCGGATAACTGAGGCGTTTCTGTACATGGATTATCTGGTAGGTGCGGGGCGCGGGGCGGCGTGTCGCCTCTCGGATCTCGCGGTGGCCCATGGCTCCCTGCCTGGAGCAGCAGCCTCGCGGCTTTCTTTCTTTTCTTTGGGATGGGATGCCCTGGGTGGCTTCCTCCCGGGGCTGGCTCTGAGGGGCGGCGTCGGGGGGCAGGCCGGGCTGACAGGTAAAGGCGCGGCGGGGACCAGCGGGACTGCAGGCGATGGGGGGCACGCTCCACGAGCCTCCCCGCGCTCCCGGCGCAGGACTTTCTTTCCGGGGAAGCTGGAGTTTTTTTTTTTTTTTTTTTTTTTTTCCTCCGCTCTCCCCTTAGCCGAACTCAAGGTGCTATTAAACAGCCATAAGCAGAATGGCTCGCTAAGTGCCTGGCAGGTCCGGTCATTTGGTTGTTATTAGCTCTCTAAAGGAATGACCTGGGTCGCGGCGGGATTTTAAAAACACATTACCAGAAAGTAGACTGGACTAGAGACCACATTGCAACCCGGCCTGAGCAAGATTTGGGCAGGGACAGGCATTGCTCCGCGGGTCTGGTTGTGGTGCATGCCGCTTTTGTGGTGCTTGTAGGCACGGCTTGGCAACCGGTTTTAGATCAGCCCTGTGCTGGGAAGTTTAGGTGGGAAAAAGTTTTTAGCACCGCGCAGGGACGGAATGCTTGTGTTTCCAGAATTGTGCAAGCCTCGTGTTTTGTTCCAGCAGTTGTGTTTCCACAGAACTGCCTGTTTGTGGTCAAGCAGATCCTCTTTGACTTGAGCTGTGTTCGATCCCGTACAGTTACCTTGTGGATGGTGTTAGAATGAACCGCTATTGTCATGCATAGCTGAAGTAGGTGGTTAGAAGCTGTTGGCCCTACTGTCATCTTGTAGGACGCATGGTTTTCCACTGCAGATTGGCACTGGCAGAGATTTGCCAGTGCCTTCTAGGAACTACACTGGAGGCTGTACGGAGAAAGACCGAGGGCTTTCCAGATCAAGAAAGAGAAAAGCTGCTTTTGTAATATTACCTGTGTATGAGGGTTTATTTAGATTTGCAGGAATATATGTTTCTGCTAAAGCTTCATAGGTTGATGAACTTACTTGCAAGGACAGAGACCAGTTAAACACTCGACCTTGAGAACGGAAGACTATTTTCAAAGTTAACCGATTGATTTGTAGTTTATCCTATACAGTGCTATCTATGGCTATCTCTTGCAATCTACACCACCGGAAGACAGGTTGTTGAGGAAAATTACCAAACAAGAAGAATGTATAGAATATATATTACCCGTGCTGCTGGAACCAGCACTTAACTAAGTGCTTCAAAGAGGAACACATGAGGGTTCTCACCATTTTCTTCTTTTTATTTATTATTATTATTTTTAAATTTTACTTATTTGTTCACTTTACATCCCATCTCCTCCTGGTTCCACCCTCCCTCCCTCTTCCCCTTAAACCCCCCCCCCCCCCCCCCCAGAAAAGGGGACCCCCCCCCAACCCACCCCAGGACAGAGAGTCACATCAAGACTGAGCGCATTCTCTTTCACCCAGGCAGCCTTGCCAGGGTGCAGTGATCAAAATGGAGGCAACTGAGCCCCTGACAGAGACAGCCCCTGCTCCAGTTCCTAGGGGACCCACATGAAGACCAAGGTGCCCATCCGACTTCATCTGTGTAGGGGGCCTAGGTCCAGTCCGTGCGTGGTCCGTGATTGGTGCTTCAGTGTGGACGAGCAGTTGATGACTCTGTTGGGGGGACAGGAGCTTCAAAGGAAGGCCATCAGAGCCATCATTTTTCTTGTATTTGCTGAGACTGTTGTAGAACTGCATTGTGTAACTGTCTTTGAGGTGTCAGGCCTACAAAAAACAAAAAACAAAACAAAAACCAAAACCAAAACAAACACACAAAAAACTGAGAGAAAACAGTAGTAAAAATTACTCGGGTTACCTTCATCTAGACTGACGTTCAGGATCGGCGGCTGGATGTTTGTGGACATAAGATTACGCTGGGAGTTGAGCTCACCCGGCCTGGGTTTGGATCTGGCCTGTTTGTTTTCCCTGTGATGGTCCTTATTCAGCTTTAGTGTGAAAACCATTGTTTCGTCACTTTCACTAGGTTTTCAGGATTTCCCAAGTGCACCAAAACTGCCCCATAAAAGTCACTGGCTACACTCTTGGGGGGAGAAAACAGAGCCTTAAAGGAAACACTTCAGGGTTTATGAGCGTGTTGGGTATCCCCGTGAAAACACTGCTGCTAAGTGGGCTGGAGGGAAAACAAAACAAACTCAGGCCTTTCCCGAGGAGCTGTATTGTGCATGCTCTTTGCTGATCTGCTCTCAGAGCTGTGAGCTACATCACTCCTTGTCTTCCTGGTTGACTATTTTTCCTCCTGCACAGCCTTTGCATGGTGTCTGTTTGAAATTCCCGTTCCTGAAAAGCATAGGATTGATTTCTTTGATTGTGCCTAGGATCTTATTTGTAAAGTGAATTGATTCCTAAGTTCTTTAACTTACCTTCCAGAAGATAGATAAATAAAATACAACAACAACAACAACAACAACAACAACAACGTGTTTCTTTCATTCCACGCTGGCTTACAGGCTTTGCTGAATGGACTAGTCGGTGTCCTGTTCTTACACTTGACAGGAGTAATGGTGTGTGTCATTTTGTTGTTTTCTTGTTTTGTTGAGACAGGGTTTTTCTCTGTAGCCCTGGCCGTCTTGGACTCGCTTAGTAGACCAGGCTGTCCTTGAACTTTGAGATCCGCCTGCCTCTGCCTCCCGAGTGCTGGGATTAAAGGCGTGCGCCACCACGCCCGGCTCCTGTGTGACATTTTTGAGCGTTTTTTGTTGTTATGTTGGAAAGAAAAGCTATGTGTGGAGGTGTTGTTTTTCATTTGAATGTCATCACTTAACTGTTCTTATTTGGAAGAGAGGCCGAAGGAAGGAAGGAAGGAAGGAAGGAAGGAAGGAAGGAAGAGATGCATGCGTGTGCTATTTTTAACAACTTCCAGTAGGATAAGATGGTGAGACAAGAGAAGGAAGCTCTCTGATCTTAGGGGCTGCAGTTAATTTCTTGAATGTTCTCAGAGGAGACAGCTAAGATGATGGCTCTGGCTTATTATTTAAGATAGAGGTTTCATTAATCTTGGCTCAGGGAAAGCGGGATAGCTTGTGAATCCTAAATAATCACATGCTACACCTGGTGCTGTGCCTGGCTTGGTACCTGGCGTGAGGTCAGAGCCCAAGGTAACCTGTTGAGAGAATGAGTGAGTGTCAGATCGGAGGGGAAGGTTCTGCTCTCCTTTCTGGCTTCTAAACGGAGACAAGATAATATCTGTTTGGATTAGGTATTTTGATTTTTGGAATGCAGGTTGTATCCTTTACACTTAAGACTATCAAGATAGAATTTGTTTAGCCATCCAAACATAAAAGCCTTATCTTTACTAGGTAATGCGGGTGTCAGCCTAGGAGGTCACGTCTCTTTCCCCTTTCTCTTGAGGGAGTTTCGAATCAGACAGGTGTGTGGGTCCGGGGTTAGCTGTCACCAACAGGCAGCTTCCCTCTCTCCCTCTGATGGTTTAAGGCAATGTTCAGAGCTTTGTAAAGAGAAAGAACAACTTATAATGAGAGAATGATACTGTATTAGCCAAGGTTCTTTTTTTTTTTTTTTCGTTTTTGGAGACAGGGTTTCACTGTGTTGCTTTGGCTGTCCTGGACTTGTTTTGTAGACCAGGCTGGCCTCGAACTCACAGTATCCACATGCTTCTGCCTCCTGAGTGCTGGGATTAAAGGTGTGCGCCACCATGCCCGGTTCTTTAGTATCACAGAAATAATGAAATGACTCTCTCTCTCTGTGTATATATATGTGTGTGTGTGTATGTATGTATGTGTATATATATATATATATATAT
>OU015758.1:5615476-5631296 GCA_907169655.1 Acomys percivali | reverse complement strand
GCAGGGCTTTAGACTGGAGAGACAGGGCATGCTCATGCCTGTGTGTATGTATGTATCTTTCTCCTTTTCGTAAGATCACTAGGATGCAGTCATAAGGCCTACCTTAGTGAGCTGGTCATGTCCTCAAAGCTCCATCTACAGAGGCAGGGTTGGATTGAGTTCCCAACCTTTTAATATGCGTCTTTGAGAAGTAAACTTGGTGCCTGAGTCGGACAAGCTGTTGTGCAGCCGGCAGCTACTTTTAGTTATGATGTGGCATCTCCCCCGGATGCTCCAGGAGTCTGAGAAGCTGGGTTCTGATGGATCTCCATCACGAGCTGGAAATTCTTGATTTTGAACAAGGTTGTTTTGTGTTTTCATTTACTGTATTGATTCCTTCAATTTATATGACCAGTTCTGAGTGGTCCTACTGAAATAGAGACGCGGCTAGAATCTGAGCCATAACCTGCATCTGTGCCTGTTCCCTCAGCATCTTAATCTCTCTTGCATCCTAGCCTGGTACCTGGTAAAGTGGAGGGCTGTGCACCAAGTATAGTGCCAGGGGGTTTCCTTTCATCATCTAATGTAATCAACACCACGGTCCTGTTCATCAGACGTCCCTTATGACAGATTTAGAAAAGGGGACGCTTGAAGCTCTGAGCGGTTGAGTATTTGATGACATAATGCAAATGGTAGAGAGGATCAGGGCTGGCACTTAAATCTAGCCTGTTAGATGCCAAGCCCAGGCTTATAAGCATTGTTAGGTGAAACTTAGCTAGAATAACAAATACCTGTGGAGGAGGTGCCCGGGTACAGTGCTGGAAACCGAAGGGTCACTAGATTGATGCTGTCACTTGGTTTCCTGAGAGGGCCCCTCTGGGAACTCCGAGGGCTTGTGTGGGTGTGTGAGCCTCGAGGCAAGCACCTGCTCACACCTATTCCATGCTTTGGTTTTGCATAAACAGTAGCCTCTGTGCTTTGACTCACAGCCCAACACACACCTACATGATTTTGAGTGACTGACCACTTGAAAGGTTGAGTTTGTAGGACAAGCTCCTCTGGTTCCAATGTAAGTTGGTTTGCTGGGAACTCGTCCGGCCACTGGACTGCTTCTCCTTGGGCGGAGGACTTTTTCTGGTCTTTTAGAGAGTGGCTCCTGTGGGTTGTTCTGATGGGACAGCTGCTGATCTTGCCTCTAACTCTTGGGGAAGAGTGTAGAGCTACCTGTGTACCATTGACCGCCACGTGGACACCTTTACTGGTTCCAGCCAGTAAGACGTGAAGTTAGGAGCTAAGAGAAAGGAAGGGAAAGCCTTTTGTGTCCTAACCACTTTGATTCAACCTGTGTTAATGTTTTGTGTTTTAACATCAAAGCTTTGGTGCTTTTAAAAATCAGACAGGCAAGCAAACAAGAAAAGGAACATCCAGGCCACGGTTTGTGCTCATTCCCCACCGTGCTTCTCTGCTGCTGTGACAGCGTTACCTCAGGCTTGGTGGGTCTTCTTTCCATTCCTCTTAGGACAAGTGCATGGATGCTTAACTTGTAGAGCATTTTGTATGTTAACGTTTGTACAGGAATTGTGACATCCCTCTCTTTTGAACCTGCTTTTAGCTTTCTCTGATGATATTTAATAAATATTGCATAGATCGGTGAATATTTGGTTTATGTTTCCGGCTTTGATGTTACACTTTTTTGGCTTTCTGTAGGGATACTGGCTGCGTTTGGCAGGCTAGGGGAATGATGTTGGTTCTGAGAGGTGTGTTGTGTTTTTTTTGTACTATGTTTAAGTCATCAGAATGGAATTTTGTTATGTTAATTGCAGCTTTTGCCAAAGTGCAGCAGTTTTGTTTGGGAGTTTTTGAAGTCACCTTTCTAATGGCATTAGCACATGAGCTGAGTGTAGGTGTGTCAGGAGAGATGATTTTGATAATGTGCTTATTATTAAAGTAAAAGCTTAGAGGAAGACACAGCAGAGCACAGTGTGGGGAAATCAGCAAGCTAGCAACCCGCAGACAGATAGTTGCCATGTATTTTAGTACGTTGTCCTGCAGTCTGTATGTAGGCTACTACCCATGTGGAAAATCATCCTGGACTTAAAATGGAAAAAAAACCTTTTCCATAACCTGCTTGCTTGTACTAAAAACCTCTTCAGTTTTAATAGTTTCTCTTCTGGCATGGAATTTCTGAGTTATATTGGTAAACTGTAATTCACTCCCTGGCTACCTTAAGATACTATGTTGCAGCCAGGGGTGGTGATGCACACCGTGAATCGCAGCACTCAGGGAGGCAGAGGCAGCTGGATCTCCGTGAGCTCGAGGCCAGCCTGGTCTACAGGGCAAGTTCCAGGACAGCCCAGATGACATAGTTGTAACCTTGTCTGGAAAAACAAAACAAAACAAAACAAAACAAGCAAAAAAGATACTGCCTGTTTCCTGCAGTTTTGGCTAATGTCAGGAGCACTGCCAGTGACATCCCAGACAGTCCAGTGTCATCTCTGTTGCTGTGGTAGAACACACTGACCAAAAGCAGTCAGGGGAGAAGGGGTCTGCCTCAGCTTAGAGGTCCAGGTGGTTGAGGGAAGTCAGAGCAGGGGCTCAAACAGCCAGTCGTGTCGCATCCACAGGCAATCGCAGGGAGAATTGAGTGTCCTACTGATGCAGGCTGCTTCCTTCCAGCCAGCTTTTTTTCACTCTTAACCTGCCACAAGCCCTGAAATGGCGCTGCCCATAGTGGGCTACCCTGTGAGAGTTGTAATAACTGTTACCTCTCTGTCTGTCTCTTTTAAATGGCCAAGGGGACCGATGATTGAGAAGAGTGATCAGTCACGACTGTCTCAGTTGCTGAAGGATGGCTGGCGCCTTTATCAGTATGTCTTTTTTTTGTTAGAGAGTAAAACTGAGTCTGAAGTCTGCCCTGAGATGTTTCCTCTGAAATCCGTGCAATCTGAAGTATTTCTCAAATCTCCAGTCTATAGCATCAAAGAGAAAATGGGACTGTTCTGTTATCACAGGGCAATCATACATTAATTTACATATCTTAACAAACTATATTTCCAGATTTTTGTGGATATTAGATTATCTTTCCTATTTGAAATGATACTAATTGCTGCTATCTTCTCAAATGTTATTATCAGGCAGAATTAAAGGATGATAGCCAAGGCTTCAGGTTTATGTGTATATATTTATAACACACTTATTTCTAAAACTCCAAATATTGGGGACGTGGTCTAATACAACTCCCCCTGGACCACCAATCCCTCATTTGTAAACATTAGATAATGAGAGCTTTTGTGATGCTTTGCACAAGTAAAAACATAGTATATTGGAAAGTGGGCATATACCTTATTAATTCCACTTTTTTGTTACTTTATGTACTTCCTGAAATATGATCTTTACTTCATTCTAATTCTATGATTTATGTGACTATAAAACTGCCCTTGCATACTTGATCATTCATTTACTCAATTTACTTTTGTGTATAGGCCCTTTGTGTTCTGGTGCTCTTAGTCACCAGAGATATACAAGTGTAGAAAGGACATTGACTTCCTTTGACGTTGCTTAAGAATTCTCGTGCAATGAAAGCCTAGTAGTTGCCTTTTGGGCAGCACAGTCTACTAGAGGAAAATCGAAGGTGCTTGAAGGAGCACAGAAAAGGGGAGCCCAGCCTGGACTTGGGGACCAAGGAGTGCTTCAAAGAAGAATTACTTTTAAATTGCAACATTGAGGTTTAGTAGGGTCTGGCCCAGTGGCAGGCATTGCTGGGGACAGGTAGCTGTGCAGAGGTTTGGGGGCGTGAATAGCATCATGGCTTCAAGAGCCCTGTGTGACTGGGGCAGGGTCTGGAGCTGTGACTCCACTGGAAGCTGCAGAGTCCAGCCGGTATGGTGTGGAAACCTTCAGAGATTGCCTTGAGTGACATGGCCAGACCTGGCTGTCCAAAGGTGCAGCAAGGAGAGCAGGCTGCAGAGAGGCTCGCTACGGAGATGCTCGCCTGATCCAGGCATGAGATGATGGGCTTCCGTCAGGTGAGGGCAGAGTTGATGGGCTATTTCAGTTGATAAGAATCATTTAAGAACCGCAGAAAGTTTGTAATTGGCTATAGAACATGAGAGGAGATCTCAAAGGCAAAGTCTTGAATTCGGGGTTTGGTTTTCTACTACAGAAACATAAACCACCTTGAAACACAATGACTGTCTCGCTCACGAATCTATCGGTCGAGTAGGTTCAGCGGAGGAGAGGTAACTAAGTCTTGCTCAGGACTCGTCACGGAGGTGTAGCCGGGTGGAGGCTGGGTTCATCTCAAAGCTTTTTTATCCATGTGTGTGGCATCTGGGAGTGCTGAGGTGACAGAGTTGGGGGCACCTCTGTTTATATGATCTTTTCCATGAGGTTGCCTCTGGGTAGCATGGCTTATTTGGAACTTGAAGGCTTGCGAAGCTCATCTGTCAGGAGAAACTGGCACTCCACCTGGCTTTCTCTCATCTGTCCTCAGGAACCATCCAGCGTCCTTCCTGCTGTTCTGTTCAGCATGAAACTCACAAAGGCACACTTGAATTCAAAGACAGCTAAGAATTTATAGACGTTTGAAAATTATCACAAGCATTGAGGTGACTAATGGGGCCACATACGGTCACAAGGAACAGGGAAGAACTGGTTGGGAAATTAAGATTGTTTAGAGTAGTTGGGTTTGAGGCTCTTGTGTAAAATCCAAACTAAGTTTTAAATAGGCAGATGGAATCTCAGAGCTGAGGTCTGTTGTTGAGGTTAAAAGTAACTCATAATGGGGCCGAGGAGGTGAACTCAGATGGTGAAATGCCTGGTGTGCAAGCGTGAGGATCGTTGGATCTTTAGTGCCCATGGGTGCTATAGCGTGCACCTGTGATCCCAGCATAGGGAAGGCAGACACAGGAGGATCTCTAGGGCTTACTGGCCAGCCTCGGCAAATCTGTGAACCTCCAGGTCCAGTGAGAGACCTGTTTCAAAGACCAAGTTGGAGAACAATTCAGGAATTCACTCAACATTGACCTCTGGCTTCTATTTGAGTGCGCGCGCACGTGCACACACACACACACACACACACACACACAGAGAGAAGTAATGCCTAACACGTGTCACTTACTGTACACTATGTGGGAAAGGGTAGTGCCCTATCATTTCGTGTTATTCATTTATTGTCATCACTTTAGAGATTAGGAAAGAGAGGCTTAGAGAGATTGCGTGCCACAGCTAAGATGTGACAGAGGCAGAATTTGAACCTGGGTTTGGCTAATGTAAGCTTATGTCTCCCACCGCTTAGACGTAAGTGGCGCTGTTCTTAGGGTGGCCTTAGACACATACATCTTTGAGATACTGCACAAGTCCCTGTTCAACTTGCTGCGGTCCCTATTGAGAATGGGCACAGAGGTAGTAGTAGCCCCGGGCTAGCCATGGCTCTGCATTGGTCACTTTTTCCTAGGACAGATTACATTGTGTCCCACAGAAGGCATAGGCTGCAGGCCTCTTACTACAATCAGAGTTTGATACAGGCTACACAGGCTAAGGAACCCTGAACAAACGGTTGCACTGAGAGGCTGCCGAAGTAATGGCTAAGGGCATTGATTATGGAGCATGCTGGGCACATTAGTATCCTAGTTTTGTCTCTTACCTGCTATGCAGTAGCCTTTGTGCCTTAGTTTCCTTCGATCCAAAATGAGTAGTGGCGCCCGCTTTATAGTGGAGTATGCACACATACACTGTATGATGCTTCAGTCTGCGATCAGCGATACGTGTAAAAGTAAGCACTGTATCCGTTAGTGACATTGTAGGTGTTTTAGTTTGTGCAAATACATTATTTGGTGCTTGCACAGTGAAAAAGTCATGCAGTGATGTGTTTTCTCAGAGCGTATTATTACAGCTAATGTTCAACTCTGTGTGTGTGAGTGTGTGTGTGTGTGTGTGTGTAATTTAAAAGAGTGTGACATTTGTAAAAGTACTATACAAGTGTTTTCTATGATTGACATGGGACTTAGTATACAACAAGACATATGCCACTGTCATCACCAAACAGATATACTTCAGTTCTACTGATCTTCCATGCCAACCTTTCAGCACTCCGCTCGCTCCCGCCTACTAAGCATAGTGCAGAGTAACTGGGCTAAAGATACTCGAGGCATTTGTTGGTGCTTTAAGTGGCAGCTATTTCTGATTTACAGGGGTGAAAGGTCCTGGCTTGGTATATACGGTGGCCTACATCTATCCTCAGGCCGGTTCTCCTTAGAGCTATTATGTAAGTGTGGGCAAATGGCATGGCTCATTTCAACCCGAGGGAGCAGCTTTTCCCTCGCTTGGAGTGGTGTGCCTGTCTGGAACTCTCCGCTCCTCCTTGGGTGGAATCAAACACTTGGAAAGTCAGGCTTCCGCTTTTGGGAACGTCCAGCCCATCACATGTGATTTATTTGGCTGCCTGTTTGTCCTTTCTTCTTTTCTGAAGGTTTCCTGAGAGGCCGGCTGTAGTAGAGGAGGGGACGCGGCTGACTTACGGCATAAAGCTGGCGTTCTTCATGGTGCTGGCTGCTTCCCCAGTGTGCCTGCTTCTCTTTCCAAACCACCCTGCTAGATGTAGGGAACCGTTGGTGATTGTTAAGCTACTTTGTTTCACTTTGTGTAGCGATACCGCTTTCTCTGCATTGTTCAGGAGTTTCATTTCTTCCCTGTGACATTTCTCCCTTTGCACTGTTGGCTTTGTAAGATGGGCTTTTGTTTCTGCTAAATGATATTTTAATTATTTATTTGCCTGAAATGAAACATAGTAACTTTAAAGGATATTTTTAAAGACTGGATCACCTGTGCAGAACCATTTGATCACTGCTGGGTTGCCTGTATTTTTGC
This sequence comes from Acomys percivali, assembly GCA_907169655.1. Classification (NCBI taxonomy): domain Eukaryota; kingdom Metazoa; phylum Chordata; class Mammalia; order Rodentia; family Muridae; genus Acomys; species Acomys percivali. The sequence continues at coordinate 5,624,450 of OU015758.1, read as the reverse complement.
CTGTTTCAGGGCCCCTGCTGTTCTGGCCTTGGGATGGTGTTTTCATACAGAAGGGCAGACTCTTTTTACCATCATTTTTCTTGAATGTGTAGGATGGGTTCTTAGAATTGTGATGTTTATTTTTTACCCATATATATCTATTTGGGAATAATGCTTAACTATATAGGTCTTCTTTGGAAATATTCATCGGCATAGGTTTTTAATCAATAATTGTGTGAGCTTAATGTTACATTTTGAATAGTCTCAAAAAGTAGAATTAGCAAAACCTCTTTTGGCTCCATGTCAAGCACAGGTCTCCATTAATCTGTGGGTTTGAAGATAAGAACTTAGGGGCACTTTATTACTGTGATTAAAAAAATAATGACTAGGTCTTCATTTGCTGATCCTAGAACTTTTTTGCTCAGATTCTTTTTAATTGAAGAAGACACCGGTATAATAGAACGAATCATTAAAAAACTTTGAAGTGATGAAGAATCGTACAAATGGGGTACATGTTTGGATTCTGTATACAGAGGACGTGCTGGTTAGACCTGTACAAACGCGTGTGTTGATGAGGGATGATGACTCAGTGGCTGTCATGAGGACTGAGGATGAGGACCGAGGAGATGGCTCAGACAGTAAAGCGCTTGCTGCCCAAGCATGAGAAGCTAAGTTCAACCCCCAGAGCTCACGTAAAGAGCCACATGTGGTGCTGTGAGCTGTACTCCCAGAGCTGGGGAGCTGGACGCAGGTGGACCTGATTCCTGGGGTTCATGACCTGATAGGCTAGGCTAGTTCCAGACTAGAGAGACATTCTTGTCTCCAAAACAACCAAGGTGGTGGCTCCTAAGCAAAGCCACCCCAGGTTGGCCTCTGATCTCCACATGCGTGTGTACACATGGGCACAGGCTCATGCATAACTACCCACCAGCACATACACATGTGCACACATATACATACAAGAGTGTAATGGGACCACTGATTTTTATCCTCATTTGTCTTAAACTAGTCCTTTTTTGTTGCCCAAATCCAGACTGCTTAGTGGCTCATCACCGGGAAGAAGATGATTTGTCCTAGTGCAGTGGGTGATATTAAAACAACACAGTAGCAGTATGTGATAACTAGACCGGGTGACAAGCCAGCATCGCTTGGCCATCTCCCACTCTAGACCAATGAGCAAACCAGAAGAGGGACCTCCTTTGCCCTTAGCCTTCACAGATGGCTTTTTATGTTCTTCAAATCACCAGAGCCACCAATCAATCAAGTGAATATATATATATATTTTTTCCTGAAATAAAGAAACTAAAACTCATATTCAATGAAAAATATGCCCCAATATGGCTTCTCTTCTTCTATTAGCCCAGTGATTGAGAAACTACAACTTGCACACCACATCTTGTCCGCTGTCTGCTTTTGCCTATAAAGTTTTATATAATACACAGCCATACCCACATGTTTAGTTTTTGTGGCTGCTTTTGTTATTACGATGGTGGAACTGAATAACTGAGACAAAAGGTCTGACTCTTTAAAAGAAAAAAAAAGAAGTGCATCCGCCATGTCTTACTCTATGTTCTGGGATCAATCCACCACAAAGAAGTACAAGACATTCAAGGGAGTGGGCTCGGTCTTAGCTGCGCGAGCCTTCCCTGTATTGTTAGCTGAGTGCCTGCCGAACAGTAAGCTCTCCAGTACGTATGCTGAACAAGAAGTCAGGCAGAAAGAAAGGACAAGGGGTTGCCAGGGAGTTTAGGGCTCTTCTCTCAAAACAACCTGATATCCTTTCTCTCCACAGAACACTTTACAAGCTGGCAGATGTTTTCCACGCTATAGTCACGTATTTCAATGCATGAGTACAGTGGGCTTCAAACAAACGGCCTGAAGTTACCATATTCCATTTCAGGCAAATAAACGAAGATTAAAAAGTCATTTAGCAAAAAAAAAAAAAAAAAAAAAAAAAAAAAAAAAAAAAAAAAACCAAATTTTTTATCTCCTTTCCCACACCCATCTTTGAAAAAACCTTTCTCACGTATCACAGTGCCCTTTGCAAAGTCCGCCGGAGTCCAGACTCAGACCTGGGAGGAAGATAGAGTCCTGACGTTCAGGCCTTGGGTTAGTATCCCTCGGCCTTTTCCCTCGGACAGAAGCCTCCCTTCCCAAAGCTGTTCTCACAGAGGGCGGGGCCAGCCTTGAAACATCCAGCCTGTGGCAGTACCTTCCTACATGTCCTTCTTCCTCCCCTCTGTCATGCCTTGCAAGGGAAGGCCACTGTTTGGTTGAATACTGTGTGCTTCTGTTTTGGCCTTGGCAGGTCTGGTTACTAGGCATTATTCTTTCCCCTAAAGGGATGCTCGCATTGGAATTCTGCCCTCAGATAGCTTGTTGAAAGGAGCAGGCTTATTAGGGGCTAAAGGTGGGTTGTGATTCCATCTTCTGGCTTGAGAATGACTGGGGCAGTAAGGACACCGCCAGTCAGTCGCTTCCCTTTTGGTATGTATGGGGAAACCTGTTCGGCTGTAAAGGCCAATGGATATGCACACTTTGAAGACACAAGGATGCTGACAACAAAGAAGTGAGGGAGACTGCCTTCAGTTGACAGCTGGACCTTAGGCGTGGGCTAAGGATAAATTCTGCAAGACTGAGGAAGAAGTAGGGTGAATTCCCAAGGGCAAAAGCAAGCAAGCCCTACAACCCAAGGTGGGTACATGGAAGTCTGGGACTTGGTGAAAGTCTCAAGCAATTCTCTGACCATACTGATCGGCGGGGTCGGGGGTTGGGATTGTTTGGGTGTTTGTCTTTAGCAAGCGACATGGCTGCTCAGACACATTGTGTATGAGAGGGGCCCAGAGAGCTGGCTCTGGAAGGTGGCTCAGCACGTGAGCTTGCTAAGGACTTGCTGTTGAAGACGGTGTGATAGCTGGGCTTGAGTTCCGGTCTTCAGTAGGAGGTGACGGACGGGCCCTGGCTTGAGTGCTGAAACCTTGCTCTGGCTGAAGAGAGGAGAAGGACGTGGAAAAGGCCCAGAGGGGAATGCTCTTGGCTGAGCCCCTGTATGACCCAGTCAGATGGGTGGGTTTAGTGTGGCTCCTCTCTTCATGACTGAGGGCCAGTGACTGACAGTAAGATGAGTAACTGTCCCAAGATCACTCCCAGATCTGTGTTAGCTTGTTGAGTCATGGTATTGGTAGGGGCCTTTTCTAATACTGGCCTAGCTCCCAAATAATTCACACAGAGACTTACTAGATTCATTCAATAAGCTTAAGCACTATCACTGGGCAGATGTTCATCTATTCTAACCCAACTATGCTAGTCTAGCCACTCAGCCATGTGCTGCAGTGTTCCCTGTCCTCATGGCGAACTCCTCCTGACCTCCCTAGCTCCTCTGCCCAGTCACTGGCTGTTCAGCTTTATATTAACCAATCAGAGATAATTGGGAGCATTCTTAATACAACATTGATACAGGAGATTCTTCACTAAAAATGACAGTGCCCATGTCCGGACTGCAGCCTGACCTCAGGGTACAGAAATCAGCATCTGGATACACAGTGCACAAGACCGACCCCCAGCATTACCTAAAACTCACCTCCCCACCCCCATTTTCAGAAAAACAGAAGAAGCCCAGATCATTTTTTTTTTTAAAATCAGCAAGCAATAAAAACATTTGTGATTCTTGAAGTAGGTTTAGAACATGTTGTTTTATGAATGATTTTTTTCCCCCTCTGGTGGTCCAGTAAAGAAATAGCAATGCTGTAGAAAAGCCTTAGCTATTGGAGTATTTACAAGGGCTTGACTGTGGACTTGATAATAGTTCTTGTTCTCAATGAAAAGTTTAACAAGAGCCGGGCATGGTGGCGCATGCCTTCAATCCCAGCTCTCAGGAGGCAGAGACAGGCAGGTCTCTGTGAGTTCGAGGCCAGCCTAGTCTACAAAGAAAGTTCCAGGACAGCCAAGGCTACACAGAGAAACCCTGTCTAGGAAAACAAAAACAAACAAACAAAAAAAGAAAAGTTCAACAAAAGTCCCTACATGACAATATCTAAAGTTTTAACTAACCAACCAACCAACCAACCAACAACATACACACATATGCACAAATATGTATGCCCACCTGCACACAATATGCCCCTACACACATGAACATACACACACACACACACACACACACACACACACACACACACACACACAGACACACACTTATTAGAATTGAGAATTTGGCATGTTCCTGCCACATGCCAGCTTCTGGCACCTATGTTCAAATCTACGGGGCAAGAATGTGGCTCCTCCAGCCTTGTTCTTCCTGCTGGGTCACATTCTGGATACTGTCAGCTTAGCGGGGACCGACCAGCGACCTGCTGGCGTGACGCAGAACAGTGGCCTGCTAAGGAGGGTACTTGCTGTATTAGCCGAGTAGATGTCAGCCAGTGTGATTGCAGTTAACGGTGACCAGTAACTGATGTAAAATGAAAAGTGGCCATTTGGCAGGATGAAGAGGGTTTCTGGGCGTGGGCAGCCGGTCACTTTTGTCTGGAATGGACTTGTCCCCCGCTTTAGGTCCTTTTTTTTTACCTCCTGGTGTTTTAAGTGTCCACGCAGGAGACGAGGAAGTCCCCTGATACTTGTAGTATGGGTTCAGTGTTCCTCCTGTGTCTCCCTGAAGGCACCTGTGCACACCTTGTTCCTGCTAGACACTTGTGTCTTTTACTTATCTGTCATAGAATTGTAAAATGTTTTTTTTTTCCCCTCTAGAGTTGGAAGAGCAATGGTGCCAGTGTCTGGTCCCATGTGCTGCTTCATACTTGGCACTTGTCTGCACGTGAATGCCACAGGGAGGGCTCTACAAATGCTTCCCTCCTTTTTCCTTTACTTTTTGTGTTGGGTTTTTAGCCCCCACCCCTAATAGATAGTGAAGGAATATATTTTCAAGGCAGTTGCTACTCATTGTTTTCTTTTGTTAAATTAAAACATTCCTTCCTTTTCATCTATTATTTTAAGATGCGAATTTTCAGAGCTATTCTTGCCTTCCATAGAAAATAAGACTATAAGCCCAAGTTTATTTTCCTTTATGTAGTGCATAGACTTTTTAGTGATGTCTAGCTAAAATTTTTCTGCAGTGAAATCCATAAATTCTATTATGATTTATGCCTTTGTTGGGTTATTTTGCTAGACGATTTTCCATATCTGAGGTAATTTCTGCTTCATGGCTTTTTAAATCTTGGTGAATTTTACAAAGACGTCAGTGACTTCCAAGTCCCTGGTTCCAGCTGTAGACGTCTTAGGAAGTGCAGATGCTCGTAGGGCGCTGGTAGTCTTTCCAACCAAAGCCACCTTAGAATATATGCAGAGGCCAATTTGAGTAGCTTTGGTTGTATTTTCTTAATCCCCTTTTCCAGTTTGACGAAGCTATAGAATCCACGTGGAGGAGCAAACAGACAAGACCTAATTTTATTTAGCAGTGAGGCTTTTTTTCCCCCCTTAAAGTTATTTTTCCATGTGAAGAAATAGCTTCTCAGTGTATGCAGGGAGTTGTTAAGAAATTCATTGTTAATATTCGCAGTGACTGCGCCAACAGAAGGCCATAGCAGTTCTAAAGTGGGTGGCCTTCACAGTCACAAGAAGTGACTGCAGAGAGGCAGATGGACCTTTACTCGGGGTGGGGTGGGATGGGGTGCCACCCACACGCTTCTGCAGAGCTCCCCTGTACCTTGGAACTATCCTGGGTCTCCACTTCCCAGTCTGCGCGCCCTGTGTCTTTGCCTCCATCCTTTCTCTGCAGGGATGCCGGTGTGAGAAAATACCTACCTGGTCCACTGCATTTGGAAACGGGTGTACCTGGCCTTCATCCCAAGGTGCTTCTTGCTCCTGCGCCTTTTCTTGTTTGACCAGTTTTCCCATCTTATTCCCAGGACTCTGGGCTTGGCTCTGTTAATGCTGTATTTTCACAACAAGCAGAATTATAGAGGAGACAGTGAAGGAAGGGCCGTCTTGCTATACATGAAGATGAAGGGCTGCATTGGACATCAGAACCAGAATGGACGATTATGTTAAGTGTTTAAAAAGCAGCTCTCTGAAAAAAACACTTGATTTTGTATCCCCAATAGAATGGAAATAATATCTTAAAAATCAAGTTGATTTTACACTATGTGGCAAATCAATTTTGTTTTCTGTCATCTTGTTATTTTTCTTCTTTGTCTTCCGTTATTTTTATGTTTACGTTTGAAATTTCTTAAGGAAAGCAATTGTAAGTAACCACATTAGTTTTAACGCCTGCTTTTCTCCTGTTTTCCTCTTTTGTACACTTTTTAAGTAGGCCCGTCTTAACATATTTTAATCCATCTGTGGTTTGGTTTTGACAGCCTGTTGTGTCTCCCCCACCCCACCCCCACCCACGGTCCTCCAATGAGATAGCAAAGAAGATGCGATTGTTTTAGAAATAATGTCCCTTAGCCCTTCTTCCTAGCAGTCCAGGTGTAGGTTTGTGACGGTGACTTTGAGGTTCCCGGGCTGCAGTTTATATGGCTGCCTCAGTCTCCAGTTCGAAACGATTACGCGCACATCCTTCATTCTGAGCTGCGACTTCTCTTCCTGGGGGCTTTACAATGAAAAATGGGTTTTTGCCAATGCTCCTAAGCGGGGGAAGAATATGAGGTGTAATTTTAGATTTGCTAACAGTTCCCATGCCACAGCTAACGGGTGCTTGGCTTTTTAAGTGCCTCTTTCTACCCACCTCTGACTAATTAGGGGGAAGAGGCCACCCTGACAACCCTGTTGTTAGCGTGAATTTGAGGCTGGTGGACGGCCACTTGGGCTGAGGTAGGATGTTCAAGGGTTTGGCAGTATTTGTAAGGATTAGAGGTTAGAGAGAGAGGAGAGTGAAGTAGTGGTGCCATTCAGGACAATGTTACTTGAAGCATGTTGTGGTTTTCTCAATAATTTCGGCAGCTGCAAAAGCAGCACTGTCCTTTTGGGGGGCTGGAATAAGGAGGTGCTCACTGACTAAAGATGAAGTATTTCTGGAGTTGTTTCTTGTGGTTTGGGGGCACACTGGGATCTTTTCAGTTGCTGTGCTAAAGCACTCTGACAAAAGGCAAGTTAGGGAAGAAAGGGGTTTAGTGTGGCCAAAAGTTCCAGAAGGATGAGGTGCCTCATGGTGAGGAAGGCTTGGCCACACTCAAGGAAAAAGCCCTCGCAGCATGCGTCTGGCTGGTCATATTTTCATATGATCACACAGGAAGTAGAAAGGGAGAAGAGGAAGTAGAGGGATGTTTTAAACCCTCAGTGCCTGACCCTAAGATTGTACTTCCTCCGGCAAGGCGTCACCCGCCTAGTCATTCTGTCACCTCCCAGACACTGCCACTGGGGCTTCAGTGTTCAGATACACCGGGGCTGTTTCTCATTGCCACCAGGGCACCTACTTTTAACAGGATTTATTTTTTCTTTACGCGTGTGTGTGTGTGTGTGTGTGTGTGTGTGTGTGTATGTGTGTATGTGTCTGTGTGCGTGTATGTTTATGTGTGTGTGCATGTGTCTGTGTGCGTGTGTGTTTATGTGTGTGTGTGTGCGCGTGTGTGTGTGTGTGCATGTGTGTATGTGTGTGTATGTGTCTGTGTGTGTGTGTTTGTGTGTTTGTGTGTTTGTGTGTGTGTGTATTATGTGTATGCCTGCAGAGGGCTTTGGAACCCCTGGAATGGGAATTACTGCCAGGTAGCCTCCCAAATGGGAAGTTCTCTTAAGAGCTAAGCGTTAGCCCCATGCACTTAACTGCTTAAAAAGCAAATTCGGCTGTGTAGCAGTTCGTGTTGGGTTAGACTGAGAGATGAACACAGAAGTCCTTAAATAAAGTAGAGGAGTTTTTTTTTTTTTTTCCTTTCTTTTTTTTCTTTTTTTTCCTAGTTCATGCCCAGAGTCTGGACAGTGAAGGGTGTAGCAACTCCTGTCGCTGTCATCCTCTGGCTTGCTCATGCTTGGTCACCTTCTGTTCTCTGTGCCCACTGCAAGTCAGCATTGTCGCCAGGGAGCAGATCTCAGCTACAGAGAGCAGGAGTTGGACAGAGGAGAAGAAAAAAACAAAACAAAACAAAACAAAACAAAACGGGTGCAGGAGGAGGCTAGAGAGTAATTTTCCTATTCATATTTCACTTATATTTCATTCCCAGGGTTAGTCTGCCTCCAAGGAAGGGTTGGCAAACAGTCTTTTATTTGAATGGAATACAATTAATAATTTTCACTTGGGAAAAATGACTTTTTCCAGACTACAGAGAGCGTTATTAGATAACTGTTACCGTCACAAAGGTCCTGCACTGAATAATTTCCCAAGGTGAGTGGAAAGAATGGGGCTTGGCCAAGTTCATGACCATCTTCAGCTTCCTGGTTTGGGGAAAGCAGCGGCATCACCTCAGGGGAATCGGGTCATGCCCTCAGTAAAAACCAGCCTCGTAGTAGAGCGGTTGACGATGAGCACCTAAGACTGAGTGATTGCTAACATGAGTGACCTGGCATTTATGTTAACAGGACCAGCGAATGTTCTGCTGAGTTAATAGCCCTATCCAACCACTTATCTTCTCAATCTGATTTTCCATTCTGTTTATTTAAATGTCTATGCAAATAGCCTTCGGCTTTCCAATCTTTTTCTTACTAATGTCCTCTCATACTGAACTCGGGGTTCTATGAATATCGTCTGAAGAGATGGGAGTCTTTGATAGAATTAGCTGGCTATGGCTGGTTGACCTTCAAAATGAGTCATTTTCCAAAGCCATCTTTTCACCACTATGGGGACCAGGGGACTCCTCTACCTGCTGTCTTTGACATAACAGATAAAACCACATACGCTGAGATTTGTGGCATTATAAAACCATGGAGACGCTTTTACTTGACAACAGTAAGCCATAATAGCAATGTTAGGCCGTATAAAGCTAGGGTTATTTTGACTGCGTACCAATTTAGTGGGCTAGAAATATCCTGCTAAAGAAAGGCAGAGCAGGCTGGAGAGATGGCTCAG
>OU015758.1:5573640-5584370 GCA_907169655.1 Acomys percivali | reverse complement strand
CACACACACACACACACACACACACACACACACACACACACACACACTAAATAAACAAACAAATAAATAAATAAATGCCACTTACAAAAACTTAAGGTTTAAGAGCCAACACGGGAAACACCAGCTGCACTTGAGCCTGTGATCAGTGGGGACCCTTGACCTTCCCATGGTGTTTTTCTGGCTGCCTCTGTCTTTGTTCAGGGCATCAGTGGAACCAGGGAAATCGTTAATGGGGGGAATGGCGGGGCGGAGCCCTGGGTGATGGCAGATAGTGCTGTGCTGAACTGCGTTGCCACAGCCTTTCAGTCAAGTCACTTCTGATTAAAATCCCATCACTCTTGCCACAGGAAGTTGTCCTGCCTGTGCCCTGGCAAATTTTTTTCTTCGCGTGACCTCTATTGTTTGACTTTGTAATCTCAACTTTTTCCCCTCTTTCATCCTTTTTAAACCTCTGGGTGTGGACAGGCGAGAGCTCCCTCCCGTGCTCTGTTCAGGAGTTCTGTTCCCTCATTTCTTACAGATAAAGACCCTTTCTTTCTGATTATGAGACTGTTGGGTTTGGGTGTGCCTTTCTGTAGTGACATTTGACACGGAAAACTGCATAAAAACTCATTAAATGTCTGTGACACGGGTCGTGAAGCATATCAGCTGGTCGGTTATTTTCAGGCAGACCTGTCGTATTCCTCAGTATGATTAGTGGAGGCGTGTGGTGCTTGAGTGCTTCTTGTAATTCTCTCGGGCATTATGAAATGTGAAGGAACTCTAGAGTTGCCCTTATCTAAGTGGTATTTCAAAGGGTTCCTATAAAATGACAAAAAGGTATCCTGAAGGGAAAGTTCACATCATTTATTCCACCCAAGGGGTCTTATGCTGAGGCCCCAGGGAGGGAAAATTATTTGTCTGTCCACCATTAAGAGAGAAATTTAGGCCTAACTGAAGGTACCTGCTCATTAACGGATTGCCAAAACTCCAGTGCACACCGGGTGTCCTTTCTTTGGGCCCCTTTAAAAAATTAGGTCCAAATCTCTCACGTACATGGACCAAGAGGTGGTGGCGGCTGTGAAATTTCATATGAAGTTTGTTTATCTTAAATGTTGAGAGCAAATCTTGAGAATCTGTAGGGTGGAGGCCCCTGATCCACACCACATCACCACTACCACCACCATCATCAGCACCACCACCATCATCAGTACCACCACCATCAGCAGCAGCACCACCATCATCAGTACCATCATCATCATCAGCACTACCATCATCAAAATCATCATCATCGCCATCATTACCATAACCACCGTCATCACCACTACCACCACCACTACCAACCACCATCACCACCACCATCATCATCATCACCACCATCATCACCATCACCATCATTACCATCACCACCATCATCACCACTAACACCACCACCACCACCATCACCACTACTGCCATCACTATCATCATTAGTACCATCATCATCATCACCACCATCATCACCATCACCACCATCATCACCATCACCACCATCATCACCACTATTACCACCACTACCACCACCAACCACTACCACCATCATGATCATCATCATCACCACTACCACCACCACCATCATCATCATCGCCAACAGGCTTTATAGGAAGTTTTGTGACTTTTGGAGTCACAGAGTAGTAGGGAGGCCTGTTGGTGAGTGAGCCTCTTAGATTCCTGCTCTCAGGTACATCCACAATGACCGTTTGTCTTTTCCCATGAGCTAAGAGCCTAACCTGGTCTCTGTGAGCATCTGCCATCTCAGACACCTCTGCTAATCACCACACTTTTTTTTTTTGACATGTTTTATGACTCATTGCAAGCTTTATTTTGAAACCTGTTTTTATGGAACTCTCTTGGTGCCTAGACTAGCAAGGCTTTATTTACAACACACTCTGTTTATGAGGTAAATAAAAGGGTGTATGGTTTTAGCTTGTCAACTCAGATACATTATGTTTGTACAAGTAGCAGGCTGTTGGGTTTTCTTAGATGTCTGTATGTGCAGTGGGCTCTAGTTTATGGTTAGTATAGTGTTTTCAGAATTCCTTTGATATGTATTTTCTCAAAAGCTCTTACCAAGACAGTTTCCTGACACTAGTAACACTTTCCCAGGGATGGCTTAGCATATTTTCACTGGCCTGTCACCTGGTTTTGGCTTTGTCCTCCTCCCTCACCCCCCATCTTTTAAAAAGTCTCTATCCTGAGCAGATAATAAAATCCTATTATTGTTCATTATACTTGGAGGTATAGTGTGCAATTAATTAAATGATCGAGCCTTTTCCTTGCAGCTATATACAGGCAGATGTTTCTCATGGCAAGAGGTAGATAAGTTTCTAAGCAGTATGATTGTGGAAGTGTGTGTGTCTAGATTTGGCCCGAGAGCTTGATTTACACAGCTAATGCATTGCAAAGGTCCGTACAAAGCCCTTGCTGTTCCCTGTGAGGGTCATAACTTTATTTTCACTCGGAGTGTGTGAAGGGGCTCTGAGTTTGAACTCTGGTGTTGCAGCCTCATGACTTGGTATCACTTCCTGCAGTCCGGAGTTCAGAAAATAAAAACACGCTAATTGGAATCTGGGGGGGGGGGGGCTTTTATTGTTACCAGATGACCCAAGGGACATTTGTCTCCCTTTGGGAGGTGTTCTTGGTCTCATTTATGAGTAAAAAAGATTAAGAATGGGTGCAGCCAGAAGTTCACGGGCGACTTTATTAGGGTTTAAAAGAAGTGCCTCAGGGTAGGCCAGCTGGAAACCTCCTCTGCTGCCCAGGGGTGGTGATTGCAGGGCAGAAGGGGAAAAGCTGTGCTATTTAAGCTAGTATGGGGGTCAGCAGGCATGGTGGACAAGCAGCCACATGGCAGGGAGGGGGACTTGGGAGAAAGCACAAGGAACAGAGGCTAATTCATAAAAGCAATCTGGACTTGTACATTGCTGATGACCTGTGTGCTAGGGGAGGGGGTTCTGGGCAGGAAAAGTCTAGAACTCATGAAAGGAAAAGTGTTGCGCCCCTCTCTTTGCATGGCTTAAGGCGAGCATCTCTTCTTAGGGCTGGTCTCTAGGCCAGTTGACTTAACTGCTCTTAAGGTTTGCTGGGTCTCCACCCAAGCCAAGGAGTTTATTCTCCTAACCGGGAACTTTTTTTTTCTCCTCTCTCTCCTTCAAACAAGGCACTAGAGCTGAACAGAGTTGCTCATCCTCCATTGCAGTTCTAAGATGGCGGGCCTCACCTGCTTTTGGGAAATGGAACACACAAGAAGTAACACAAATTAGTCTAAAGATCAAATGATTGAGTTTCAGCTTTCAGAATACATATTTCATGCGTATCGTACCAGAGGCTACGATAACCAGGATGGTCAAAGAGTTAAACTAGTGCTGGGTAGATACCTAAGGGCCAAAGACGCCGACGGGGAGGGAATAAATTAAAGTGGTCTTTAAGAAACAAGTCATCTGTCTGTGCAAGCATGCACTTGTATGTTTGTACATGTGGGTTGGTGGGGGTGAGAATGCTGCAGGGTCCCCCCTGTCCCTTGTTGTCTGCGTAGGCGAAGACACTGGGGTTAGGGTATTGATCCTGTGTGTGACCTTAGAGTCTGTGTTTGTGGGGGAGGTGGTGGGGTCCGTGTCTAGGTCTACTCCTTTACTTCCATCAAGGTCTTTATGTTGTGGACATCAAAACTAGTTATAAAAGAAGTCCAAACTGGCCGGGCGTGGTGGTGCACGCCTTTAATCCCAGCACTCGGGAGGCAGAGGCAGGCCGATCGCTGTGAGTTCAAGGCCAGCCTGGTCTACAAAGCGAGTCCAGGACAGCCAAGGCTACACAGCGAATCCCTTTCTCCAAAAAACAAACAAGCAAGCAAACAAACAAACAAAAAGTCCAAACTGAAAATGATTGCTGTCAACTGGTCCTCAGTGACCTCCTCTCTCCCCAGGACAATGGCCTCTTTCTGAGACATCTTGGAGTATTGAAAAGAGAAGCTTAAATGATACGGTTTCTCAGTTTCCGGACGTGCTTGCTTTTCACATGAGGCCTGAGAGGGCAGAGCCAGGGCCTTGCGTACCAGACGGGCAGCGTACTCCTCACTGACTCATATTCCCAGCACAGCTCACATTTTCTAACCGTGGATGTTTGCTTTATGGCTTGTCTACACATGCCTCGATCACTTAACACGAAATTACATAATTGCTTAGTTGAGAAGACCCATACTCTAGTGCATTTGAGTCATGACAGAAAGTTGAATTATATTCCGTGCCCCATTTAAGAAGGCAGCAAATTATATAATAATACCATTATCCTAATGTTTACTGGAAGATTATTATTTGCAAAGCACATAAAAAAAGTCATTTGATCTTGGAGGAAGATACATGTCAGCTTAATCACCTATAGTCTACAGGTGAGGAACTAAAAGACCAAAAGCTGAATATGGTACAATTTAGAAGAATCTTACATTAAATTTATTTTCAGTGGTGGTGAGTAATGTTTATATGTATATATATGACATTTTAAATACACTGCTTTAGGGTAGACTCTCTTAAGGTTGTTGGAGTTGTCTGGTACTGACATTCCTGAGGCTTATTTTTAGTTGAAGAATTGAGAATCACTGGATGAATTGCGCTTCCTCAGTAGTTCAGAACTTAGAAGGATGTTCATGTATCTGGTCTCAGTGGCACCGCATCCAGCTGGTCCTTTGAGAAGACCTTCCCAGGGTCATCTCTCATCCATTTGCTGGGTCCGAGTCAGTCTGAGTTGTCAGCGGCACAGCGGTCATCTGAGAGAAGCAGCGTCAATCCGAGTGATTGCCTCAGCCACGCTGACTCTGTGAGGACAGTCTTGGTACTTAGTTGATACAGGGGCCCTCACACACTGCACAGCACCACCCTTAGACAGGTGGCCCCGGGTTATATTAGAAAGCTATCTAAGCCTGTTGCCTGTGAGTGAGCCAGCCAGCAGTATCTGCCTGTGCTTTCTGCTCCCAGCTCCTGCGTGAGTTCCTGTTCTGACTTCCTCAGCAATGGATTGTGACCTGGAAGTGCTTAGGCCAGAAAAGCCCTCTCCTTCCATAGTTGTTTTTGACCAGAGTCTTACCATAGCAACAGAAAGGACGCTACTAGAGTCTGCAAATATTCTTAACAGTCTGTTCTAGGCACCAAGGACTTGATGGCAGACTAGACACTTACTAGTGCTGTAGTCGTTCGAAGGTGGCAGGTGTCACGCCCGTACCAAACACTTGCAACACAGTGTGTGTTGGCTGTTCTCGATAGGATAAGAGTTGTGTGGATGTGGATAACGACTACCCAGTGGGCCACAGTGTGGATTTGTCTCCTTCTGTGTACGTATGTGTTTTCGTATATACCTGTAGAAAATAGATTTAAGGTAAATTAAAGACGTGAGGTTCTGGTGGCATCTGTTGAGATAGATCACTGAGAGACTTCAGCGTGGCCAAGCCCTGATGACCGTGGCTGTGTAACTGTGCACTATCAGTTAGAGATAGGCGGGGAAGGGGCAAAGTGAGGTTAGCGTGGTCTTCCCGAAACCCAGCCTCTGTCCCGTGGCTTCACTTTCCACAGTCCATGCTTGAGGCCTCACTGTCCAGAACAGCTACGTGAGCTCAAGCTGTCACGCGCGCGTTTCAGACCTCAGGAAGGAAAGAGGACAAACAATAGTCTGACCATCTTGTTCAAGGAAGCAGTCTAGAATCCCGATCTGTTTTTGTTGTCAGGATTCAGAGCGTAAACTTAACTGCAAATAAGGCTGAAAGCACAGCATGTCCCCTGCTGGGCTCGCTCCTCAGTCCTTCCTCTCCTGGCTAGAAGGAGACCCTCTTGCTCTGCGAGAACAAACCAAAGGCTTAGTCAGTATTTGTGGGAGGAAGGCTACTCACAGAATTATATTTGCTTAGCTACCCTAACATTTGTGTAGAAAAGAGATTTCTGTTTTATTAGTTACATTAAAAACCAGTGACTATGCAGGTGATGTTTGAACTATCTACTTCACATATTGGTGGGTTTTTTTTTTGTTTCTTTGCTTGCTTTTGTTTTTTTGTTCTATAGACAGTAGAGTTCTAGAGCTTCTAGATTACATCATATGGAATTCTCAGAACAGTATTAATAAAAGCTCACTGCCCCACCGCAATGATTAATTTCACATCCAGCAATAGCTATATAGCTGCCCCAACTGTGTGTTTTACAGCGCATGCTGCCATATGTGACTTGTATGTCATTTCTTATGGAGGGCGCTGGACAGTGGAGCTAAACCACTTTGGCATTAGAAGACCTGACTTGAGTCCTGTGCCCCCTTCAGAAGAATTCTGCACGACCCTGGGAAAGTGGCCCTAGGGCATTTGACTCTGGACTTGGGGCTTGATACAGTGGCTGAGGTTGGGATCCTGTGCTGATGTCTCTAACTAAGAACACCTGCTCAGCCCATGAAATGCCCTTGATTTTATGCTTTTATTAAGGTGACCTGATTTTCTTGAGAGTGAGTGATTTGGAAAACACTTTTAACATTTACTCAAGGGCTTTCTTGTTCTTTGAAGTGGCACTTGGGTCTATGAGGCTGGCTTGGTGTCAAGGTGAAATTCTTGAGTAGCAGCTGCTAACTATGAGCGTATAGCAGCTTTGAGGTGACAGTGACCTCTAGTGCCCAGTGCAGCCCTCACTGAAGTGTGACATACACTCTGTGACCCTTAGGTTTCGCACTCCCTGTTTGCGTCAGACATCAAGGGAGTTGCGGGGCATGGTAGGTGGCAGCTTCTGCTTTTCCTCGTCCATTTCTCTCCCCCTCCCCTGTTGTCTTTTGTAGTTATGTATTGTGGGGCCAGTCCTGGGGTGACAGTTTGGAGCTGGCCATGCTTCTGGAATGCAGAGGTTCCCAGGCCCTGAAGCTTGGTTTCTTCCGTAGCTACCAAACAGTCAGCTTGCTTCATCTCTGTCTTGCTTTCCAAATTTGTTACACTCGGGGATAAAGTAGTGACCATAACAATAAGGATTTAGCAGAGAGTATTGATTTGGGAAAACCGATCGGATCCTCTCCTGTGAGCCCTGGACCCCACCCAGAAGGATGTACCAATTTCAGCGTTGGAGAGATGGCTTTGCTGTTAAGAGCACTTGCTTTTCTTGCTCACAGAGCTCTGGAAGTTCACTTCTAGGTATCTCGGATGCCCTCTTGTGGCCTTCTTGGGCACTGCATGAACATGGTGCACACACGTGTACATGCGTGCAAACCACCCACCCACATAAAATTAAAACACACAAGTCTTTTTAATAAAAAAAAAAAGCTACCTTCTAAACTACCACTACTTTAGATATATGCTGCCACTCTTGTGGTTTTTATTTTATTTTATTAAATTTAAAATAGGGATCCAATTGGCATTTATTTAAGAGCCAGCTGTCTGAAATATTGCTCCTGGGCCACTCTGGCTGAGTTATAGCATGTGTCCTCCCGTTGGATTCTGTATTAGTCATTTAGGCAATGGTGGCCATTTCTGTCCCCTTCCCCCCAAATTAGGTTTGATGTCTTGGGATAGTTAAGGCGATCTCCTCAGAAGTTAGCCCCCGACCGGCTGACGTGGACCCTTCAACCGGCTGATGTTTCACTGTTCTTGTATGTTCTCTGCCCCAGAGTTCAAGCTGTGCTCCTGAGGGTTGTTTATTTAGCTCTTTGTCCTGCTGTTTAAATTTGTGGTATTTAAATCTACAGGAGGGGCACTCCTTCACAATCAGTCAGTTCCCGCATAGTTTCACATATACCACTGTTTCCTTTGCGCATCAAGAAGCCACTAAGCCTGGACTGCCCCACGTCACTGTAGTTGTCATCGTACAGCGTCCTGGTACCGTAGGAACTGTGCACCACGAGGGATGTGCAGTGCAGAAAAGGAGGGCAAGCCATGAATTCCCTTGTACCCTTGTAAGCAGGTGACAGCAAAGTCTGACTGTCACTTAGTTTACCTTCTGTTGTTGTCCTGAGGCCACATCTGGCTGCAGGGAACACTGCAGCTGTGCTCTGTATTCAGAGGCCGCGCGGCATCTTACTGTGCGTTCTAGCAATAAGGATGATACTGGGTCTCAGCGCCCTTCGGCAGTGCAGAGAGGTCTCTGCGTGCTAAAGCACAGTGTGAGTTGTTTCACATCCTCAAAAAACAAAAAAACAAAAAACCGACTGCTTATACTAGCATTGGGTCTCCCTTTGACAGGAACTGGGCTGCTTGCTGTGAAAGCAGAGTAGTTTGTTGAAAAGTTGTTTTTTTTTTTGTTTTGTGTTTTTTTTTTTTTTTTGAGACAGGGTCTCTCTGTGTAGCCTTGGCTGTCCTGGACTCACTTTGTAGACCAGGCTGGCCTTAAGAGAATGCTGGGTCCTGCTGCTGTTACTGCAGTCCTAGTGTTGAGGCGTGTGAGTGCTGCTTGTCTGTAGTCAGGAAAGATGGTGAAGCGGACACCTCTGTAATGATGCTCTACGCTATCAGGCGGATGGGCATGGGATGGCCAGAACCGACTATATTTTCATTTTATAAACCCCGCACTGCGCGGACCGTTGGGGTCTGTTTGCTGACCCCCACTTGAATTTCCTGATGAACTATGAATTTCCTCACACACATCCCCAGCCCTCTGCCTTTTGTGGCTACTTTTTTACATTCGTAGGTTTTTGGTTTGTTTCTTATTTGTGGGACTGTATTCTTATTTTAATAAAATTTTATATAATTCATTTCCATGGTCTTAAAAACCCATGCCAGCAGGGTAAATTCCCAGATAGACATTTAGTCTTCGTAGAGAAGTTGGGAGGTGACACGCAGAGAGGTTAAGACTGTGTCTGAAGAAGCCTTTTAAGCCATCAGTTTCCCATTTAAATTGATAGTTTCAGTGCCACTCAGATTGTACCTCACTCTATCTGTGCGTTGCTTACTCTGAGCTTTACTTTTAAATTTACTCTGCCTGTTGACGGGGTGCAGCATTCATGTTTCCTCGAGGCAGTTTGGCTGACTTTTAGGAAGTGGCAGAGGATTCTGGTCCATAGGAAACAAATTTCTAAACCTAAGTAGCAATTGTTGATTTAAGATGGGTTAAGAGATGAAAGCATTTTTTGTTTTATTTTTTCCTTTTTCTTTCTCTCTCTTTCTTTCTTTCTTTCTTTCTTTCTTTCTTTCTTTCTTTCTTTCTTTTTTTTTGGTTTTTCAAGACAGGTTCTCTCTATGTAGTCTTGGCTGTCCTGGACTTGTGTTGTAGACCAGGCTGGCCTCGAACTTACAGCCATCTGCCTGCCTCTGCCTCCCGAGTGCTGGGGAAGCATTTTAATCGCACAAAGAGAGTGTGTTATAGTGGATGCTGTTGTGGTTAGAGGGAGAATGCTCACATTATGAAGGGCCTGGAGAATTTCACAGGAATAGCGACCTGAGAGAACTGTCTGTCTGCTCAAGCTCAGTTGGAGATATTTTGTGTTCAGGAGGAAATAAGTTTTGAAGCATAACTTATGGTTGCTATGGTAGTGGCCCTCAAGTTCTAGGTGGAAGGATGTGCCCCCTGGTGGCTTCCGTGTGTCATTGCCACTGAATATTTAGTTTCTCACTTCCCGTTGAGTGGAGAGAAGCCGGTTCTTACTCGCAGAACTGTACTCATTAAGCTGCTGTGGTGGAAGCTAGTTTACTGAAATCCCAAGTTCAAGGGTAGAAAATATCTCTGTGATAGTATTTCAGTGCTTCATAGAGCTAACAACAGTTTAAGAGCTAACAATGGTGGAATAGGCTTTCATCCAGACAGATGGAGGAGCTTGGAGCAGAATAGCCGTCTCTGCCGGTTTTACAGTGTGATGGAGAGGGTTTCTGTATCTCTGCGTCCTCGTAGAGGGAGTTAGCCTTTGATAAAGATGCCCTCCTGACTCTAACACCAAGTAGGGTGTCTTGATTGTTACTTGTACCCTTTGATGCCCTTGTGAACTAAGTCTAGTTATTTCCATTTCATGAGAAATAATTATGTTAATAATACATTAACTATCTTTTCCTGTTTGGTTATTTTTAATTGAAAATGCTTATAGCCTTTAAACAGTGAAATACTTCCCACTCCTTTTTTGTTAATATGTATCCCTTCTCTTTAATAATAATAATAATAATAATAATTAATAATAATAGTGTGCCTCCATAAACCTGGGCATAAGTTTGTGTTCTAAGAATACGATTGAACCCATTACCTAATAGTCTATGACTATTGTCAATAAATTTTAAATATTTTCCCATGTTCTGTTTTAAAGCGTTTTGCATAAAGCTGGATATGTATCTTTTCCACCTATGTCATTTAGAGAATTTGCATAGAATTAAACTCTTTTAACAGTGACCCACAAAGTTAGCCGAAGGGACACCTCGGGCATTGACCCTAACCTTCCAGGGTCTTTGCAAGCCTTGTGAAGGGCACTGTATTCCCACAGGTGTGAGTTGAGAGCGACTTTAATCCCCGGAAGTTGGTAATAACCACTTAAATTTTATCCGTTAGCATTGATTCACGTTTCTGAGCACTTAAAGCATATTCATTCAATTAATTAAACACAGGTTAGCAGATTGCTTGGGGTAGCTGCTGCGTAGTTGTTACTGATGTTCTTGGCTGCCAACTTGGCGCTGTCTGGAGTGAACGAAAATGCGAGCAATGGGCTGGGTACACCTGTGAGGGAAGGGTTTTCTTGTCCCTTTCTTTCTCTTTCTTTCTTTCTTTCTTTCTTTCTTTCTTTCTTTCTTTCTTTCT
>OU015758.1:5554765-5573630 GCA_907169655.1 Acomys percivali | reverse complement strand
TCTTTCTTTCTTTCTTTCTTTCTTTCTTTCTTTCTTTCTTTCTTTCTTTCTTTCTTTCTTTCTTTCTTTCTTTCTCTCTCCTCAAGACAGGGTTTCTCTGTATAACCCTGGCTGTTCTGGAACTCTTTGTAGACCAGGCTGGACTTGAACTCAGAGATCCGCGTGCCTCTCTCTGCCTCCCGAGTGCTGGGTTTAAAGGTGTGCAGCACCACTGCCTTACGTTTGTGTGGGAAGACCCACTTTTAATCCGGTCTCTTGAGCACAGGCTCTGGTGGCAGCCCATGTAAAGGACACAGAAGGAAGCTCTTGCTTGCTGCCTGCTTGTCTGTCTTCTGTCTCACTAGCAAGTCCGTCCCTTCACTGGCATGAGAGCTATACCACCAAATAAATAGATAGATAGATAGATAGATAGATAGATAGATAGATAGATAAATAAAGTCACTCACGGTCCTGTGTTCACCTTATGCTTTGTTGTCTGAGTTTGCTTCTATGGGGCGCAGACTGCTGACAACCCAAAAAAATGTCTGGCGCCCCGTGAGTTTATTAATGTCCACTAGAGGGCGCCATCCATTTCTTTGTGGGGATGCAAAAGAAGCCTGAGCGTCTAATTTTACTTTGATTTTTGGGAGCCAGCTCCTTTACGTCTCAGAGCAAACTCTGGACGGTTCTTAAGCTGAGCTGTGAGGAGACTGTCGCTCATGGCTGTAGAATCAGCAGCCTTGAGCGTGAATGCTGTTGTGCGGGGCGGAGAAGGTTGTGGAACTCTGGTGGATAAGACAGCTGACTTAATCGTGTAAGGAGCCCTGTGAGCCATCGAAAGCTGGATGCCTGCTCTGTGTGGGGTCGGGAGAAGGAGTCAGAGGAGAAAACGGACAGACCTTGCTTAGACCAAGGGGCCCAGGGAAGTATGCACTCTCAAATAATTCCCAGTGAGAAGGCAGTTGGGGAGGAGGCTGCGAGGTGCCTTTCCCCCATCAAGTGTGCTGTAGCGCTGGCTGTCCTGGGGAGCGAAGCATGCCAGCAAGGGGAGACAGCCACTTGGGGGGACCTTTCTCACCAGTTCTGGTGGGGTTTTTTGTTTGTTTGTTTTTGAGACAGGGTCTCACTGTGTATCCTCTTCCTGGTCTAGAACTCATGGAGGGCTGTTCATCTCTACTGCCCAAGTGCTGGGATTAAAGCCACATGCCACCCTGCCTGGCTTACCAAGTCTTTTGTAAACTGACTCTGTCTGTCTTGATTGAAGCTCACTCTGTGGGCCTTTCTCAGGAAGAGCTTGTCCTGGAGCTTCAGAGGCACCCTTTGCCTCCATTACAATGACTATATGGAAACTTCCGGAAGAGCGAGCGCAGGCTCAGATTCCAAGATTTTGATCTGTGTCGGCCTTGGATGAGAGCGGGTTGTGTTTCAGGGGGACCTTGGATATGTTTGTAGAGACACAGGCTTAGTGGAACCCTTCTGATCCCTGGATTCAGGAAAGAGTCACCCCCACCTCTCGTTACTACCACAGCATAGGTCCCCCTTAAGATCATAATTAGACAGGGAGGTTAGAACAACAAAGTGGATCAGGGATGTGTGAACATACCCTTAGCTGCCTCTGTTCATAATGAAATAAAAATAGAGCTTTTGAAACTGTCCTTCATACTGTTTGACTTTTTGAAAAATTACCTATTGCTATACTAACTCTTCCTAGATTGCCAGTGAAGCAAATTCTGTTTTTCTGGTTGCCCAAGATTCTGCTGTGCTCTCAGGACTTCCTTGCTTGTGTCCTTCACCCGGGTAGCCACCAGGGGGCAGGATCAGTCAGCCAGATTACTGTGGAAGTTATCCTCCCAGGATGAGTGCTGTAACTGGCAGAGAGAAAAATACAAGTTATCGGAGAAGCCGTGCGATCTTCGTATGACTTGAGCTTGTGGCCGTCCCCCAGGCTTTTGCTGTTCGGAGTCTGGCCTTCTGGGGATGTCACACTTGAGCATACTGTTCTGGAGGATGCGGCCCTGTGGTTTAAGTCTCCAGACACTTGGAGAACGAGTGCTGAAAAAACATGAGGTGTGACCACTGACAACCCAGGTGGCAGACGTGGCCTTTAGGTTGCAAGAATCTCAGAGACGTCCTCCCAACCCCGAAACAGAACAGGGAGTAACCCCTCCCAGATACTTCCACATGCTTTCCCCAGACGGAAACAAGTTCATTTGCGGGATGGTGAGCTCCTGTCTTTCACGTCTTGTGTGGCTATGAGGGGTTCAGAGTCACTCCCAGATCCCGAGGCACCAGCTGGGCAGGGCCTCTCCTCAGGCCAGCCTCCTTTCCCTGGACTCCACAATGTCCTCTGATGGTCTCTGGCTCTCACTGTTCCATTTTGGTTTTCGAGCTCTTGAGCCCATTTCTTTCTAACTTGTTTGTTATATTAACTCTTCACTAAAATGGATGCGGTTTGAGCATTTCTGACAAGATCTTCAGGTTAACGGTTTTAACACACCCTGTTTCTCTTCTAGAACAGTATGTACTTCTGCTGCAAGCTCGTAACGGGCTCTCTAGGGTACTAACTGTCTAAATGGGGCCTTTTCTTTCCCCTCAGTTCTTTTGTTGGAGCCGTAATTGGAATTGCCAGCAGAGAACAGAAAGTACCTCTCGGTTGGAAGACTTATCAGGCCTGGACCACTCATTTAATTTCTGATAGTGGTAATGATAGTTCACCACCTGAGTTTGGAAAAAAGTGTGTTTGTACAGAAAACAGACTACCTACCCAGGTGTGCCCTGTTCGGAGCATTTGGAGTGGAGAGAAGCCAGGACATTTCCACATGTCACATTCAAAAAGAGATTGGATTTTGAAGAGAAACTGGAAGAGATGGAAAGGTGACAAAATTTAAATGAAAGAAAAGGTTGCTGAAAGCTCCTTGAAATAAGTGCCTGGGACACACTTCCTTTTTCATTGGCGTACCACGCAGTTTGTGCCTGGAAAGTATACAGGCTGCTTGCCTTTAGGATCTATGCAGTGGTGTGGAGCCATCACACAGTCACACACTTTTGTCATGTACAGCGCCTCAGTGTGGCTGTCCACTGCGTCGTTTGCTATTCACAGGAAGTAAGATTTGTTCCTTGGCCTGTTTGAGACTTTCCTCATCGTTGGACTGTTTTGTAGAATTTAGCACTTCTGTTCCGGTTTTAGTTCATCTCTCCTGGATGAGCAGTGAGTGTCTTAGAGCCTTTTCGGATGCTTATGTCTCAGTGACTATGAGCGAGTCTTCCAGACTTTTCTTCACCATTTGTGGAAGGAGTCTCATGGTTGGGCCAGCCTTCAGCCTGTCAGAGTGCCTGGGATTAAGGGAAGATAGTGAAGAGCCGTGTCAAGGCAGCAAAGCGTAGTGTTGGGTTAGCAGTGCTCCGTGCTCCTCCTGGCTCAGGCACACCTTTATTCTTATGGGCTGCTGACCCTTGTGTCCTTTCCTTGTGCATCGGGGAGGGAGGGAGCCTGATCTGCTCAGCCTCCACACTGACAGAACCAATGTTCTTTCTGTCATTTGGAAGCTGAACATCCCTAATCCCCAAGCTCTGTTTAACTGCCTGCCTGTGCCTTTCCCACTGGCTCCCAGGCCCCAAAGAAAGCTCAGCGTCAGAATCCTGAGCAGAATTGCAGTTCCGAGTTCTTCTAGGCCTGGCTAACCGATCGTGTGCAGCAAGTGTCCGTACCCAAGGCTTAATCCGTGACGTGGCCTGTGGCTATAGCTTTGGTCCTTTTGTTTCATTATTTTTTTTTCCCTCTAAAAATACAGGCATATAAAAAAAATCTCAAGAACTCGGATGTATTTGTTGGTTAAAACCCTAAACAGGGAAAGCTTGTTATAAGGTGAAATGAGAGCTCTTCCCCCGCTCCTTTGCACCACTCCCACTCTCCAGGGGTGGGGACAGCAATCACTTTTACACCGGCGGTGTCCAAGTTTTCGATTTCAGTCCCTAGGTCCCTCTTGAGTTTCACAATCCAATCTCTTAGCCGCTGAGCCCAGATGCTGATTTATAACCATTTATGTCCTCCCGTGTCATTGTTTTCATTTACGTATTTGAGCCACTTGAAATCCTTTGACATCCCGGCAGATGGAGGGGACCGGGCCACAGTCAGTCGAACAACCGATTAAATTTTTTTTAGTCCCACTCCATTTCTACACTGCCTGTCTATCCCGCTGGCCCCTCAGAGTGGATTCCTTTTTGCTACCCTGCCCCCTGCCCCCCTCCCCCACCCCCAACTCTGTTTCCTGTTATGATCCCATCTTTCCTCTCTTGGTGTGAACTCTCTTCCTCAGATCGCAGGCCCTGTAGGTTGCAAGCGGTCACCTCCTGCACCCCCAGCTGCTGGAGCCCAGCCGGCCCCTGCTCTCACTTGGACAGTTACCCCAGCCTTCCCTCCCAGTTGCACTCTGCTGAGACTTTAGCTTCCTAAAACCTGAATGTCCTCAAGTTCCTTCCCTGCGTGGCCGCAGACGCATGTTACCCTAGCCCTGTGGAAGAAGCTCTCACCATACCTGGCTCCCAACCCTGGCTGACTTCCTGTGCTCTGTGCTCCAGGCACTGTTCCATGCTGAGTGAGTGAGGCCCTGGCCCTGCGTCCTGCAGTCTCCTAGTCCTGATGAGTGTGTTCTCAGTGTCGCCTGTGCTCACTTTGCCTTCTGTCAGGATTATAGTTTGGACTCTGCTTTAGTTGATTAGAAGTTGTTTTGTTTTGTTTTTTAATGGTATTTATTTTAGTTTTTTGGGTCTTTTTCTTTTTCTTTTTCTTTTTCTTTTTCTTTTTCTTTTTCTTTTTCTTTTTCTTTTTGTGTTTGTTGTTGTTTTCAAGACAAGGTTTCTCTGTGTAGCTTTGGCTGTCCTAGACTCACTTTGTAGACCAGGCTGGCTTCGAACTTTCATCGATCCGCCTGCCTCTGCCTCCCAAGGGCTGGGATTGAATGACATTCCATGCTTCCTGCTCAGTTCTCAGGGGAGCACTTCTTGGTGTTTTCTCGAAGCTTGGATTGGAGAACTTTAAGAGTGAGCCTGCAGTTTCCATGTGCAGTTAAGGCTGCTTACAAGCATACCCCGGAAGCCCCGGTTCTCCACCCATGGCTGTCTGTGCTTGCTGGTCTAAGTAAGTCACATGCCTCGCTCATCGGTCCTCAGTCGCCTACGGCCTGTGAGGCTCTGGAACTGCAGTAATGTTTAGTTTCTAAACCACGGCCTACTGCATGTGTCTCCCAAGTGCCACAAAATGTTTTGTCATTTCAGCACTTTTAAAATGCTGAAAATATTTCTCCTAATAGGAATTTTAATTTTTAACCTCCAATCTCTTATATTTTTAATAAAAATATTATATACACAGCTTTTATATGCTTTTTTTTCTCCTTTATGTGGATGGGTATTCTGCCTATATGTATGTCTGTGTAGCACATATATGCATGGTGTCCTCTGCTGGAGTTACACACCACTGTGCGCTACTCTGTGGGCGCCAGGAATTGAACCCGGGTCTTCTGGAAAAGCAGCCAGTGTTGATAATCACTGGGCCATCTCTCCTACCCTGGTGCAATCATTTTAATTAAGCTATTTTGAACACAAAATTTTAAGTTTTTTTTTTTTCATGGTATAAGATTTATTGTAGAACCATGTGAGAGGGGGAAATGGGAAAGGGGCACCCCAGGGGGACACAGAGAGAGAGAGACAGAGAGAGAGACAGAGATAGACAGAGAGAGAGACAGAGAGAGAGACAGAGAGAGAGAGACAGAGAGAGAGAGACAGAGAGAGAGACAGAGATAGAGAGACAGAGATAGACAGAGAGAGAGACAGAGAGAGAGAGACAGAGAGAGAGAGACAGAGAGAGAGACAGATAGAGAAACAGAGATAGAGAGACAGAGATAGAGAGACAGAGAGAGAGACAGAAATAAAGAGACAGAAAGACAGACAGATAAATGCAGAGAGAGACAGAACAAGAAAACGAGAGAGAGAGAGAGAGAGAGAGAGAGAGAGAGAGAAATTTAACTTTTTAAACATTGTGTAGAACACTCTGATTAAATTTTTAATGAAAATAGACAGTTCTTGGGCTGGAGAGATGGCTCAGAGGTTAAGAGCACAGACTGCTCTTCCAAAGGTCATGAGTTCAATTCCCAACAACCACATGTTGGCTCGCAACCATCTATAATGAGATTTGTATACAAAATACATAAATAAATCTTAAAAAAACAGAAAAGAAAATAGGCAGTTGATTACTTTTTACTGAGTCTTGGAAAGTTTCATGTGTACAGTGTATCTTGGTCATGTCCACCTTCCCTACTTCCTCTCAGAAACTCCATCACAGCTTCCGCTCAGCGTTCCTACATCCTGTCCTCCTTATTTATTTCCATAGTATTTTTAATCCCCCGAGTCTAGTTAGTGCTGCTCATTACATGGACATGGACTTGGGGGCATAAAGAAAAGCGACTCCTTCCTCTGGCAGCCGTCAGTTGCCCCGCTCCTCAGCTGGGCCTCAGGAGCTCCTCAGCTGGGCCTCAGGAGCTCCTCAGCTGGGCCTCAGGAGCTCCTCACCAGGCAGTGCCAGGAAGTACAACTGGCTGGATCTGTGCAGGTCGTGTGTAGGTAACCACAGCTGCTCCAAGTTCATACATGTAACAGCCGTGTCCTGCCCGGAGGACCCCTCCCCATAGGTTCTTTTTCTTTTCCTTTATTTCTGAGGCAGGGTCTCTCTGTGTGGCCTTGGCTGTCCTGGGCTCACTTTGTAGACCAGGCTGGCCTCGAACTCACAGCGATCCGCCTGCAGCTCCTTTTTTCTCCCTCCTCTTCCATCATTATCCTCTGAGCTTGTTGGGGGTGATATAAGTGTCCCCCGCCTGTGGGACTTGTTTTCAGCATTTGCGTGGTAACGCACCTCTGCATTCGCCACTACCTACTGCTGTAACTTTCTCTGACCAGGGCTGGGGAACAGCATAAGTCTATAGATGTCAATGTGAATATTTAGAAGACAGTTTGACAGCGTGACATTTAGAAGTGTGCAGAAGCCTTTATAAACTCCAATGACTTGTAAACTAATTAGAAATACAGGTGTGTTTTTTTCTTTAAAAAAAGTTTAGGGCTGGAGAGATGGCTCAACAGTTAAGAGCACTGTCTGTTCTTCCAGAGGTCCTGAGTTCAATTCCTAGGAACTGCATGGTGGCTCACGGCCATCTATAATGTGATCTAATGTGCACGGTACACATAATAAATACATCTTTAAAAAAAAAGTTTGAATTGAAGTACTCTTCATTTAGTGGGGCTCCCAGAAGACCAGGGCTATCAAATAAACATCTCAGTGCCAGGCACAGCTTACTTCCCTCTACACTGTTGGTCAGAGAGGCCCCAGAGACACCCAGAGCCATATAGGCTATGGCCATTGCTCTTGGTTGCTCACCCTAAGTAGATGGTATGACTCTGTTGCTGAAAACACCATACACTTTGGTTGCAAGACACAGAGAAGTCAATCTTGAACTGACCAGGAAACTCATTGCTGGCTACCTTTCATAGTTCTAGAAGGTTCTATACAGGCTTCTTGTATTTAAAAAAAAAGGGGGGGGCATCAATG
The DNA here is from genome assembly GCA_907169655.1 of Acomys percivali. Lineage (NCBI taxonomy): Eukaryota > Metazoa > Chordata > Mammalia > Rodentia > Muridae > Acomys > Acomys percivali. The sequence continues at coordinate 5,566,057 of OU015758.1, read as the reverse complement.
GTCTTATCTAGTGCTGGGCTGTGCATGCTACGAAACTGACTTTCCAGGCAAGATGTGCACACTGGTGCAATAGTGACAAGACTGCTGGGGGAGAGAGTGTAACCAACACACTTTTGATTGGATCTGAGGCCTGTTCCATAGGACTGAACTCATGTCCGATACTGTCAACATGGTACTGTAAACATGGCAGCTCATTTTGTTTTGTTTTAATGGTGGGAGGACGGCTTACCGTTTTCATGAGGAAGTGATGGCTTGTTACCATATGGAGTCTTAAATAATGTGATAAAAAGATGTGGGAAGACCAGTTAACTCCTCTCTTCTGAATTCCGTTTAGTCCCAAGCTGGAGAGCACTCCCTGGAGAGGACCTTTCCCGTCTCTCCCTGCTGCTCTGCAGTTTAAAGTGTGCCTTGGTAGACTGAGCAGCTCAGTGGCTGGGAACAGAGGACTGTGTAGCCCGGCTTGGTCCTTTCTTAGCCGTCTCCTGCGCTCAGTAGCACACATGTTCCAGTCCCTTAAAAGGCAATGACTGTGCAGCTTGATGAAGGAACAGCGCTCTGGTTTGTTGCTGATCCAGCCCTGCTTGAGTTAATTGAGGGGAGAAGCTGCTGGGGACTTAACTGGCGACGACTTAACTGCTGTGGAACACTATTGTGTCCAAATAGGTGACAAAGACACGTTTGTGTTTCGTTTTCCACGGGCTGGGATCCAGCCAAACTAACCTGAAGGGTTTGCGGGGACGGGGGGGGGGGGGGGGGTCCACTTTCTGGAGCACAAGGTCACTTTGCTGCCACACTTGATTCTTGAATCCTTAGCTGAAGATGGTGTGGTTTAGTTTCGCTCTCTCTTTAACTTATTTTGTGCAGTGGACGGCTCGTGTAAGTGAGGTGTATCTGTCCCCCAGGAGTGCGAGAGGGACTGGGGTTCCCCGGAAGTGCTTTCCTGTCCTTGTAGGAGTCAATCATTTGTGTCACCTTGCCTCACTTCTCTTTCTCAACATCTAGTACTTTTTATTCCCTTCTACTTTCCTTTCCCTCCCTTCTCTTAGTCCTCCTCCTCCTCCTCCTCCTCCTCCTTCTTCTTCTTCTCTCTCTCTCTCTCTCTCTCTCTCTCTCTCTCTCTCTCTGCAGCCACCATTTCTTTTTCTGGCCAATTGTGCTTCTAGGCGCCCATGGTTTGTTGTTTGCTTGGGGGCTGTCCTGTTCTAAGCTTGACAGAAATTTGGTGTTCTTATATAATGTGGTTTGTTTACATCATGTGTGAAATTCATATATATATATTTTTTGCCCGTGAACCAATTTGAGTCTCTTTAACTTCATAAAAGACGGGTGTGCATAGATAGGTGCCCCCCCATCTGTGTGTGTGTGTACACACCTGAACCTCAAGTGTAAAATCTGAAAGGGAAAATAAAAAGCACGTTCCTGAAGAGAAGAGCAGGAGGGCCCGGCTGGAATGCAAGGGCCAGTTAGTTTCATTTGCAGTCCACGCAGCCTTTTCTGTTCCTTTGCATCAAGGTGGGTTTCCCCTTGGTCCTCGGCCCTGGACACATTCCCAGGAGAGCCCGTGAAATCATTTCTGCAGCCCCGTCTCCTGACTTCGACTGAATGAACCGCAACCTTTGAGTATTCTGAACCTTAATGCTACTAAAAGGAGGACAATTAAAAGTGAACACAATATATCCATGTAGACCCGAACTGTAATACGGACTAAAAGTTTGAAAAAAAAAATTGTTTTCTCATGTGTGGTTAAAGCGATCTAGGGGAAGAAATTAAGTTTTCAGTAGAAATAAAGTCTAAGATGAGAGGACGGGCAGTGTATGACCTGCGCTTTAAATTTTAGAGTTTTGTTTAGAATTAAAGAGGAAGAAAAGACAAACCTACTGATCGCTGTTTGAATTTCTAAACCTCCGTGCCTGGGCTGTGGCTGTGCTGAGGCTCTTCCAGAGCCTTCCAGCTTACTGTTCGCCGTTAGTTCCAGAGCTCAACCAAGAACAATACTTTCCGTGATGTGCGCTGTCTCTTCTGTGGGCTCTTGCTGGTTTCAGAGGGGACTTGCTATTTAATTGAATTAGAAAACAGATCTGTAAGTAAACAGAGAGGGCATACCGTCTCCAGGAGTGGCCAGGGTACCGCGAGGCATGACGGGAAGGTGCTGCTGTTACACTGAAGGGGGGGGGGGGGGCGGAAAAAAAGTCTCAGTGTTGGGATCCCGCACTAGAGGTTTTCCAGGTAACGAGACACCAGCCAGGAATCCATCCACAGGGCGAAAACGGCTGACTAAAGTCCAGCAGCAGATTCCACACAGATGCGCCTTCAGCCGGAAAGCTGTCCCGCTCCTTTAGAAGCTTGTTTTCCCCTCCTGCAGCCGTAGCAAAGGAAGAGAAAATGAAGCGTGTGGGACAATGGAAGTAAAGACCTTTGTACTGATAAGCAGGGTCAGTGTCTAAGCTTCTTTGGGCCTTGATGGTAGACCGTTTCCCCCTCTGCCAGGCTCATGCGAGCTGTGTGATCAAGCCCGAAGACATACATACCAGGACACTGCTGTGGTGAGCCAGCCCCCAAACAGTTAACGTTCATTTAAAATTGTTATTATTCATTTATTTATTATGTCTACAGTGCTCTGCCTGCATGTACACCTTGCAGGTCAGAAGAGGGCGTCAGATCACGTTATATATAGATGGTTGTGAGCCACCATGTCATTGCTCGGAATTGAACTCAGGACCTCTGGGAGAACCAGATGGTGCTCTTAACCTCTGAGCCAGCTCTCCAGCCCCCAGTTGAAGTTCTTATGCTGCATAAAACGAGAAGATTGGTTTTAAAAATCTATTTCAGAAATGTCATTATTTTCTGTGTTTAAGATGGAGACGCAAAAAAAAAAAAAAAAAAAAAAAAAAAGCTGGGGACGCCGGTAACCTGGGCGTTCAGTTAGGGCGCTGCCTTTTCTCTGAGGTGCCAGCAGCCGGTTCCCACTACGAAGACATGATGTAAATACAGAAGGACAGGTTTTTTTTCCTTCTTGGCTTAGTTCCTGATTTTACTGCGTGTCCACCATAAGAACAGTTAATATAAATTGTGAACTTTGGGACTACAAAGTTCTTAATGTGATTATAATAAAACTACATTATAAAATGTTATCAGTGACTACTGTTTCTTTCTCTCTCTTTCTTTCCTTTCTCGTGACCTTTGTCTTTTCTCATAGATGAGCCACTATGACATACGCCTCACGGATTTAAAACCCAGACTCACAAAAAAGATCCCCCAAAGAACTTGTGTTTAATTAATATGTAATTGATTTAATTAGTTCCCTACCTCTTTTCTTTTGTGGTGATTGTCTTGATTTCTGGTTCCAGTTTCTACAACAGAGAATGTTCCGGGCGTTTTCTGGTTCACCTCACTTTGTCCACAACACCCCTACCCCCCCACCCCAGAGAGGAGTGGCGAATTTGGGACTTGATGCATTTTACTCTTTCTTTTGCTCCCATCCCGTCTCGTTGGCGGCTTTGCACAAACAGTTTTGTGCAAGCAGACATGACTTAACTCCGCTCCGGACACGGAGAACTATTCAGCTTTACTTTTATGTGTTTTGAATACTGCTTCATGTGAGCCTGTGACAGCAATAAAGTATGCATGGCCAACCTTATTTTAATAGCGAAAGAGCCTCTTCTAATTAATAAGTGGATCTCTTTATGTCTGGGATTTTCAGTTTATTTTGTGGTTCTTTAGAGTTCTTCAATTATGTGGCCTAAAAGGGCCGTGTTAGTGGAGACTAAATCCCTTTAAAAAATTCTTGCCATTTAAATTTTTTTTTGGGGGGGGTCTGTAATCTTTGTTTTCTTCAGATTATTGTTTTTAAAAACCACGAAAGCCAAAAGCATAGAGCAGCAGTAGCTTCTGTCTAAAGTGTTAACATGTATAGCCCATAATTACAGCATGTGTATTGTGAGCCTTACTGGGACACAGCATCATGTGACCTTCACTTGGGACACCTCACTTTGTCCACAACACCCCCCCCCCCAACTAAACTAAAGAGTCGTGTTCTATTTTCTGCCCTTGACATCTGCCTGTAAGCTACTTAGAAATAATCGCTTGAACTCCTATGAAGGATCTGCTGAAGGCTGTGGAGACTCCTGGTGGCACCGCTGGAGTCTCATCTCTGCATGTAGATGTTTTGAACCATTTCGGTCAGACCTAGAAGGCCGCTGTGTCTTATGACCTCCCCACAGTGCTTTCTCCCAGAGGGGTTTACATGCTGAAGCCGGAGCCCACAGCCTGGCTTAGCCCGAAGTGTACTCCTGATATACTGATTCCTGACTGATGACGTATGTACCAGCGAAAGTATCCACAGGTGCTTGTCATAAGGCTTAGGCCGCTTCATGCTCAGTTTCCCCCACAAGTGAGATCTGTCCAGGGGACATGCTTTTGTCTGAGTGCAGTCATTTCGTAGATCCAGGTGATGGGTTAACAGCAAGAAAGCTCTAGATTGTGTGCCCTGGTGTTTTCACAGTGCAAAGCCGGAAGAAAACAAAGGCATGCTCTGAAGTGGTGGATGGGAACATGGAAAAAAGAACCTTTCATTTTAAAAGTGAGATCTGAATTTTCTGATCTCCCACCCCCTCCCCCGGCCTCCTGGGCATCTTTGGCACTGTCTCCTTCCAACTGACTTCCTTTGATAAGACACAGTGCTGCCCTAAGCCGCACTGACCTGGCACTGTTGTGTAGCGGCCAGTAGATGGCAGTCCTCTTCCACTAGAGCACCTCTTAATTCCTGCAAGCAGTGGCTAACATTTCATTACAGTCTAATTTTGAAAATGCCTGATTAGCTACATTAAGCAATGTTTGGGTGATTTTTTTCCCTCCTTTTAAACCTACAGAATTACAACCACAGCCTGAAAGGAAGCCGTTATTGGTAGACAGCATGATTATCAGTTGCAATTTAGTCCGTGTAATAGAGGAGCGAGCACATAGATGTTTAATTATATTTGTAAAAACAGTCTGTATAAATTTGTAAAATGGTTAGCAAGAATGATTATAACTTCCCAGTTATTTCAGATCAGTATTTCTATCTTAACTCTCCCTAGAGTGCCACCTAAGTGAATCATGCAAATGCAATACTTCTTAGCTCTGCTAAGAAACCTTGGTGTATAATTAACTTGTAGGCTAAGCTAGCTCCTGTCTGTACAGTGTCTAGTTCTTTGGAAGTCATCCTTGGAAAAGGTGGATCACGTTCTTGTGTTGGGTGTTTGCTGCTCTCTCAGGAATTGCGTAGTTCAGGAAAACAGGCTACTTTCCTGGGCTTCTCTGATCTAAATTATGTTGTAGTGGTGGACTCTGTGCTGTAGGTTGGACATAAAATAAAAACATTGTCATTTAAATCAGGAACCTGTACAGTTGATTGGCAGTTGCTGTGACTCCAAGAACTTTTCTTATTTGAAGATGTCTTAGGGGACACTCCATATTGGACGATATTACGATTGGTAGGTTCCCCCCCCCCTCCCCCCCCCCCCCCCCCGTCCCCGTCCCCTTTTGTTAAGAGACATCAACATTACGTTGTTACTGTTCCACTTGAAGTATTTTGCGTTGGGAAACACTTTGGGAGATGCCGTCCTTGGAAATTGAGTTTTAAGAAAATCACTGCTTGACTGTCAATCCTCTGTTTTTGTTTTCTCATTTACTGGATTCATAGCTAGGATTGTAAAATTATAGACTTGATCTGGCCTTTTAAAAATTCGCAAGGCGTTTCAGAGGCAGCAGCAATGTGTTCTTACTGCTCTCGCATGCTGCCGCTGCGTATTCTAGCAGGTACACGTGCTGGCCATGAAGCGCCCATGCCCATGGCGGATCAGAATCCATTCGCTTTGGTTCCTGTTTTGTACTTAGTTTATGTGGCTAAACCTATAGTAACTGTGTAAGCCCGAAATTTGCTGCATAAGCCGCGGTCTTCTGACAGACAAAACATGTAATTTCTCCCTGGTTTTGCTGAGTAACTCGCCTCCTGTGGCATGGGCAGTACACGCATTGACAGTGCGTGTAGTTACGCGTGTGCGTTTGCACACATCTGTGTACACAGAATGTCGACATGCCTATATTAACTGCTGTGAAATAAGATACGCTGGTGGGAATTTGTGTGACTTGGGGCCGAGTGGATGACATCAGGGCAATTGCATATTTACTGCCTCCTAGCAGACAGGGATAATAACACATCCCTAAGGTAGTTTTTTGTCATCTTCTCCCCCACCCCACCCCCTCCCATCAGGTTCTGACGGTAGACAATGTCAGCCAGCCAGGATGTGCAGGCATCAAACTTAGTGGTAGTGCCACACACCAGTGAAACACTTTTGCAGCAAGAATTTCCTTTCTTCCCTGGAAGTTTCAATACCAAGGCCCTAAGGATTAAATGACGCCTCTGTGGGCGGAAGCTGTTAAGTGATGTATTTTCAAGAGTACCTTAAAATTGCCGAAGGTGAATGCCCATGCAGTTGCCCATCAATCCAAATCTTAACTCATTGTTACTTTATAGAATCTTGAGAAAAGTCAAGATTATTAGTGTCCAACCCACGACATAGATTTCATGAGCAGCGTTTTCCAGCCAGCCATAGGATAAGGGTGCGCAGGGCTGAGTGTGTGTGTGGGGGGCTTTGTTTCTACTTTATTATGCACAGCCAGACTTGCTCTTATGTTGGTAATATTTAAAGGAGTTCAATAGGAGGCCCTTGAGTCTTTGATCTGATGGCACGGGGGCAGCTTAATGAGAGCGATTTTTTTCATATTGCGTGCAGTATTGAGCATTTCCGGCAGTTCAGACCAATATGTTATAATATTCGATTTACACCTCGGATCCCATATTTTATTTCTCACCCTGAATCCACTCTCCTCCCTCCTCTGAAACAGGTAATTACAAAGGTCCTCAGATCAATTTTTGTAAAGGGGCACCCTGACGGGTACCATGACCGAGTGTGACATGAGCCTTTTTCCAATACAATGGGTGGCCTAACATTCCTCGGGAAGCCAAGCTCATTAAATATTCGGTTCCTTCCCCCCCTCCCCCCTTCCCCCTCCCCTTCACACACTTAGCTTGAGTCTCACTAAGTCTGGGGTTTCTTCACTGAAGACTTAGGAAAATTGCTTCGAGTTCTCAGATTGAATTTTTTATGTGTATGACTTCATGATAGCATTAGCATGTGCTTTGATCCATGTGTGAATGGCGCTGGGTCGGCGCTTATTGCCATATCCAGATGGTGTTACAGGGAACAAACAGTTGTGTTTTAAGATTTCTCAATAGACTGTCTAGACTGGCCGTGCAGCAGACAGATACAGCCACCCATCAAATTAGCGTTTGTCAGATTTATGGTTCACCAAAGCCTTCCTGTCATTGACATTAAGATTTACGCCTCCGAAGTTATTTTGTCTTCCACAGAATATAGCTTGTGATTGCTTGGATTTAAAAAAAAAAAAAGTTTTAAGACTGAAAAGTCTCGGTGAATGTGAGTTGTTTCTGAATGAAGAGAAAAATATAAAAGGAATTAAACAGTGGCTGCAGCTCAGGGTCTGTATTGATTAGGCCCGGCACCCCTCCCGCCATGCCCCTCCCCTACCCCCCATGAGGGACAAGAAGGATGCGCTGCTGTGGCTGCTCTCTCCCATTTGCCCTTGTTGGAAAGAAAAACATGTATGTGGGTGACTGTGGCCAGATTTTGCCCTTTCATGTTGTTACTCCTCAGTAACGTGATCTGCTGTCCCAACGCGCTGGGAGTAACCTTTTGACAGGCAGTACGTCCATTCTTAGTCGAAATGTTTTCCCAAGTCTGGCCAGGCTGCCTTTGATCATACCTCCTTCCAGGGTGGGGGTCACTGCTACTATGCTCTTCTGAAAGAGTCACAGGTTTCTTCGAGGAGGGAGGGAGAGAGAGAGAGAGAGAGACAGAGAGAGAGAGAGAGACAGAGAGAGAGAGAGTCAAAATAAATAAATAAATAAATAAATAAATAAATAAATAAATAAATAAAATAAGAACCGAAACCCTCTCTGCAGAATTCAGTCATCGATGGCTGAGAGGGTTGCATCTGCCACATGGCAGATTCAGGACTGTTTCAGGCTTACCCAGAACACATTTTTTTTAACCCTCAGGTCACAGAGATGAGACTTTGCACCTTTCCCATCCAAAACAGTTTGAGGCGTGAGGGTCATCCCCTCCGGAACACGCCGAGGCATGGCCGGAAAATGTGCTTTCCTATTATTATTGTACATTGGTGTAAAACGACGGACGTCTGGGAGGTTGGGGGTGGGGAGAGTCGATTAAAATTCTGAGCCCATGGCAGAGAAGGGCACGAGGGCCGCAAGTCCCAAAGCGAGTCCCTGCAGTCCTCTAGACCTGGCCTTTGGGGAAACTTAGGCCAGCCCTTTTGGTATGTCTGGATGGAAAGAAAGGGTAGAGTTCTGGAAGGTTTCTTCCCTCTTCCCCAGGCAGGAGTGAAGCAAGGGGGCATTGGCCACCAAGCGAGCCCAGGGAGGGATTGGAGACTCCCCCCTGCCAGCCTGTGCTGGTCCCCGTGTGGCTTTTCCTTGCTGCTCCCAGTTCCTCCTTCCTGATGCCTTGCCATGCAGGCCTTGTTTGGTGGGCTGTGTGATGCTGGTCTGTCTTTAAAGGCTTCTCATACGTGTGTCTGCATTTAACGGGGAGGGCTTTATCAGCCGTATCAAAGATGCTGTCATTGGTGTTCAAGCGCCATCTCTCTGCACTGTGTCTTGCCTCCCCAAACCCCCACTCCCATAATAAAATAATGGTTTTTTTGAGCTTTTCTCCCACTCAGGTCTTTAAGTTCTATATCCTAAGTTATGTTTTTTGTTTTTGTTTTCCCCGTGCATTGATTTCCCTGAACAATAGGATTTCGCTTCATTTGCTTTTTTTTAAACATGAGTTATGACCAATTTATTGGAAAAGATTTGATTACCTCTCCTATATGGCTGTAAACTTAGATGATGTCCCAGAAAAATGGGAGAACATTTTGCTGAAGAATTTGTTTGTTTGTTTGTTTTTCTTCCAAGCCTGCTCTTTCTCTCACCTCTTTTCTTCTCCTTGGTTTACTTCACCTGGTCGTGGCTTATCCCCCTCACAAAGCACATTTCTCCTGGGGTGATCTTTACTGAGTTTTGATGAGCTCACAGAGTGTGGTTGATGGGGCGGTCATTTGAGGGAGGTCCCCAAAGTGCGGCTAATGCCATGCGGACACTTATCTTGCCGTGGACTCCGCAGGACCGTGCCAGTGGAACGGGAGCTAAAGGGTGCCCAGTCCTCGGCCAGCTACAGGACTTGCCATTTGGGGCCTGAAAACTATTCTAAATTCGCTGTAAGAAACAGTATAAATTTTACAAGACACATTTATAGTGTTTTTAAAAAAGGTAACCGCCCGTCTTACACGTGTGTTTTGTTGGAGACGGGAACCGTTGAACGGAGCGCTAGTCCTTTAGCAGTGTGTTGGGAAGTTATTTAAGTTAAATTCATCTCCCCACCCCTGCCCCGCCCGCTTTAGTGTAAGACTTTCCTCTCTCTGGGACCTCTCCACAGTGGCCCTTGGGGTTTACTATTTTTAGAGGGAGTTTTGACAGTACACTTTATGCCTTGTTTACTTGATCAGATGACTTATTTAAAGGAACTACAGGATGTTAGAGCTTTAGGGGACCTTAGAGGGCGTCTAATTTAACAACCTCATTTTTCTAGTTGTAGAAACAGCAGTATGGATAGGTTAAGTATTTGAAGTTGTCGGGAGTACCATTCCCTGTCTCTCATTTGATTTTTTTCCATGACTAGTGATAGATACACCTTTAATAGGCGTGCCTCCTGCCCTAAATTTGCTTGTGCTCCCTCTGCCTCCATTTGACTAACTGTTGCAGAGCTAAGAAAGCACATTTTATTTTGTGCAGCAGATTATAACAAAGGAGAAAATATAAAATAGAGATTACTAAATGTGTTCACAATGGCCATTTTCCCTTTCCTGACAACGTGGGACAGTGAGTTATGAGCTTGTCTGAACTGCTTACAGTCTGCTGTGTGTAAGTAACTCGAAGGCACCCACAGCTTTTCTCACAGCCAAGAAGGGGGGGCCCACGCCCACGTAACTGCTCTCCTGTTGATGGACACCTGTATATGGCAAACCATCCGAGATCTTAAAATTAAAGGCCATTTCCTGATGCCTTTTGGGACTAATAAGGACATGGAGACTTTGAGTTTCTAAAAGATATTTTGTTGCTGTTCGAATCCACTAATCTTCAAGGGGTTTCCAACAACCATGAAGATTTTTTTTTACAAGTATGAATACCTTACAATTGAAAGTGACTCTAAATGTGTACTGTCCAACCTCTTTTCCTTGCATATGCAAGTGTGACAGAGAAGTTAATTAAGCTGACAACCCGTGATTAGTTCAGAGTCTTCTAGAAAGAAACTGAGAGCCCTTTCTGCAATAATTCATTACAGAATCTGCAATGCAAGTAGAATTCATTGAGACGTATAACAACAAAAATGAAAAAAAAAATTTTAATGAGTATATCTTTAGTCATCTGTGCAGTCACACACGTAAGGGGGCACTCTACCTTGACACAAAAATCAAACTACAGTCTCCTTTATGATCAAAAGACAGACTATGCGAAAGTAGACATCACTGAGTCAGAAACGGTTTCTTTTTCTCCTTTCAGCTTTTTCTCTCCTTTGAAGGTGAGTGTCTGGTCTAAAGTACATAAAGCTCAGTATGATAATACGGAGCTGGTGCCCTGTCCTCCCTGTCGGTTTTATCCCAGTCTCACAGGTCACCGGACGGGAGGGGCGGGGCAGCGCCATATAAGGAGTTGAGTAAGTCATACCTTGGGGCTCTAGTCACTAATTAAAGGCCCGAGGGCTTTCCTCACCTACTCTAGGAAGAAATCCCTTGGAAAGTTTTAAGGTTGGATGCCCAGAGAGCTAGTGTTAGTTTTATAGCATTTTAAATGCTTAAGCATTTTTACATTCTTATTTTACTGTCACTATAGATGCCTCTTTTAAAAAATAATTTTTATTACATTTAGTTGTGGGTGGGCAGGTACACGAGTGCATGTCCCCCGGGCTTTACCTTGCCACGCACGTGGAAGTTGGGTGACGATCCTGTGAGAATCTGGTCTCTCCTTCCGTGGAGGGGGTCCCAGGGATCCAATAGGGCTCATAGGTTTGGGGGCACATGCCTTTTACCAGCTGGGCAATCTTGCCTTACTATTAAAGATTGTATATTCTCTCTCTCTCTCTCTCTCTCTCTCTCTCTCTCTCTCTCTCTCTC
>OU015758.1:5506864-5529961 GCA_907169655.1 Acomys percivali | reverse complement strand
CTCTCCCTCCTCCCCCTTCCTCTCCCTCCTCCCCTTCCTCTCCCTCCTCCCCCTTCCTCTCCCTCCTCCCCTTCCTCTCCCTCCTCCCCCTTCCTCTCCCTCCTCCTCCCCGTCCCCCTCTCCCTCCTCCTCCCCCCCTCCTCTGCTTCCTTTTCCTCTTCCTCCTTCTTTGTTGTTGTTTTGTTTTCTTTTTCAAGGCCGGTTTCTCTGTAACAGCTGTAGATGTCCTGGAACTCACTCTGTAGACCAGACTGGGCTCAAACTTACAGAGATCGGCTGGCTTGCCTCCGCCTCTGCCTCCGCCTCCGCCGGGATTAAAGTTTTACCCCACTGTGCCCGGCCATCTTTCTTCATTTTTGTGGTTCAGTGTGTGCCCAGATCCTCCCCATACATTTTTATATGCTTTTGGTGATGGATATTTTGCCTTTGGCAAACCCTGTCCCTAATTGCCTATGAAGAAATTTTCTAAGTTTCTTTTCCCCCAAAATTACTTTAAGTATATAGTTGATATCAATACTAAGGTCAAAGAATCATAAATATGTCTTTTTTCATTTATGAAATGCCATGGAAGCTGTGGGATCTGTTCAGGATAAAACATAATTCTTTATACAGAATATTATACTGTTTTTTCCACAGAGTTATCTAATGAGGCATAATGTCTTTTTTTAATTATTATTATGTATACAGTGCTCTGCCTGCATGTACACCTGCAGGCCAGAAGAGGACACCAGATCTCATTACAGATGGTTGTGAGCCACCATGTGGTTGCAGGGAATTGAACTCAGGACCTTTGGGAGAGCAGCCAGTGCTCTTAACCTCTAAGCCATCTCTCCAGCCTGTCTTTTTTTTTTTTTTTTTAACATACCTTTATTTAATACAGTGGTTCTCAGCCTTCCTAATGCAGTTCTTCATGTTGTGCTGGCCCACAACCATAAAATTATCCCTTTGCTCCTTCATAACTCCAGCTTGCTGTTGTAAATATCCAACATGCAGGATATCTGATACGCAGTTCTCAAAGCGGTCACAACCCATGGGTTGAGTACCACTGATCTAATGATTTTTCTTTCCACTCCTCTTGCATCAGTACTTTTTCTTTTAATATGACAGTTTCCATCAAGTCTTCACATTTTATTCCTTTGGGAAAACTAAGTTTGCTAGCCAGAGACAGTCTTTTATTTCTGCCCTTTTGATAAGATTTATTTATTTTATTTATTGTATATGAGTGTTTTATCTGCCAAAAAAGGCATCAGACCACATTATAGATGGTTGTGAGCAACCACGTGGTTACTGGGAATTGAACTCAGGACCTCTAGAAGAGTAGGCAGTGCTCTTAACCACTGAGCCATCTCTCCAGCCCCTGCCCTGTTTTGTTTTTGTTTTTTATGTTAACTGCAAATATGATTGTTCTGTTTTCCCTGATGTTCCAGATGAGTGGTTTTCTTTTAACCTCTGCTTCATGATTATGGTGCATTTTGCAAATTGGAAAAGGGAAACTTGAATAATTCAATATTTGATGCTAGCTTGATAAATACATGGAGACCTAGAATGGTTTTATTAAAAGTAAAATAAATGATTGTGTGCATGCTCACATGCAGAGAAGCCCAGTCATGTATCCTTAAGGAGTTTAAGAGATTTTAATACGTATATTTGTAGTGACAGAAATAGCCCAGGCTACCCTGCTGGGCCTTTGTTTTTAACTGGGAAAAGCTAGGTGCTACCTAGGCCCATTTCCCTGCTGCAGGATATGAAAATCAAGGGAAAACAGCGCAATGCAAGCATCAAACATCCCATTGTATCAAGAGCAGTTTGGAAACAGGGATGAGAGCGCGGAGACAGGAAAGCCGAGCAAGGAGGTAAAACCTTATGTGCTCAGCAGATCCAGGCTGCTGTCTTCCAGCCCATCGTGTGCTCTCGGAAGATTGCTGTTTTCTGTCAGAATGTCTGTGGAAGCACAATGCAAACAAACCATGCTCTATTTTATATATCTATAAAGTCAACCCTCTGATGTACCGTAGAGCACAGTGTGGATGTCAGAGTGTTCTGGGCTTCCCTGCAAAAGAATACTGGGTGTTCTGTAGTATACACTGCAGCAGCTTAGAGTCAGAGCTCCATCTTTTCGGTGCTTGGGTCAGCATGACTTTTCTTTCTTTCTTTCTTTCTTTCTTTCTTTCTTTCTTTCTTTCTTCCTTTCTTTCTTTGTCTCAGCTCCAGGGCTCAAGCTTGGCTAGTTGGCTGTGGTAGAGTTGGGCTCAGGCAGCAGGCAGTGTTAGGTGTTAGGTGGGCAGACTAGCAGTGAGTGCTGTGGTGATGCTTGGGTTTCCTTGTTTTTGAGGATGTCTCCTTACTCACTCTGAATTACCGGATCTCTTCCAGGAATATCACTCTTACATTCTTTGCAGCCGGAGAGAATTACTTGATATGCTCATGTCTCATATTTACCTGTTTAGTTCTAGAACGCCTTTGATCGTGCGCTTAGACAAGGCCCCTGCAGATACTGAGGATGAATCGATGGGCTGGAGGGATGGCTCAGAGGTTAAGAGCACTGACTGCTCTTCCAGAGGTCCTGAGTTCAATTCCCAGCAACCACATGGTGGCTCACAACCATCTATAGTGTGATTTGATACCTTCTTCTGGACTGCAGCTGTACATACAGGCAGAGCACTGTACACATAATAATAAATAAATCTATTTAAAAAAAAAAGAATACTATTTAGCTTTTATTTACCTGAGTACCCTGAGACCCTCATCACTCTTCTATAAGATAAGGCACCTGTGCTTCTGTGACTTTTAAGGAATAAAGTACTAAAGCCCTCCATGACAAATGTAGGGCCACATGCTACTTCTCCCTTTTTTGAGGCATGAATAGATTTTTTTTTTAATTGATATCCTGTTTTGGTAAGTGATTCGTGCCTGCTGAAGAAAATATGTTGCTATCTCATAGGTGACTTCGGTTGTCTGCCTGAATCCACACTCGGCTTTTGTACATGGCGTTTGATCATAGTGAAAGGATGCCTCCTTAATAAGACACACCTTTAAATAACTCAGATTAATTCCAGACTTTAAAGTGAGAAGATGTCTTGAACTACCCCTGCTGCCAGCTCAGCTGTGGATCTGAGATATCCAGCTGTGCCCTCTCTGCCTTTTTCATCACCAATAACAGACTTTGCGATCAGAATCTGTCTGGCACGTGTGCTGATGTGTGAGGCGAGATAACATCTCGCTCACTGTATTGACTCTTCAGCACTAGACCAGGGTGAACATTTGTCTTTGTCAACAGTTAAAGCTGTGTGCTTTAAGGATACACAAGGACTAACCCCTTTGTCTGAGGCTTCCTGCTAACCAGCTGATTGCCAAAGAATCAACTTAATGGTTAGGATAGAGTGGTATGTTTAAATTTTTCTTTTAAGTTTTCCCTTCCTAGGGCAAGGGAAAAAAAAAATCTGTGATCTCACATTATATTCTGTAATGAGCAATTTTAATTGGTGTTCCTATAGCAAACCGAAAGAACTGACTGCCTTTGTTACTAGTCGGTATTGCCGCTTGGTGGTATATCAGCTCTTTGATCAAATGGAAGAACAAATAAACCCTAACCATGAATTATATTTAATTATATGTCATGAAAAGAATCCGGATTAATAATCACAAATATCAGTGTTCTTTAGGAAAACCCTGTTCTAGTTAAACAAACAAATAAACAAACAAACTTGTATTGTTGTAATAATAATAATAATAATAATAATAATAATAATAATAGCTATTAATTATTATATACTGTGCTTTCATTTGGTAAATAATACCTTGTCCACTGCTCCAGTGATCCCAAGAGGTGATCTTAGATGATGGCTGTCAGTGAAGTGACTTATCCTGGTGGCTCTGGGCCTCCCCATGTCAGGTTCATCTGACAGTCAAAGTGGTCCACTTACCGAGGGGGGTGGGGAACACCTGCCACAAGGGAATTGGATGCTGGGTCAGACCCCCAGTACCAGAGTTGACTTACTGCCTCCATCCAGCCTACTCAAAATCCAGTAGGGGAAGATGGACAGCAAACCAACACGAGGGGACGGTGAGTGTTGGAGTTAATGGAGGAGAAAGGACGTCAGAGGAACGCAGAGGCGATCATGTAGTCAGACCGACCACCACAGGGCTCGTAGGAGGTAGGAATGCTGAGCTGAACTTTGAAAAATGCAGGGAAAGACGGAGGGCGTTCACGGGTAGGCAGAGGGTAGGCTTCATTGATGATGAGGAACCAGTAGTGAAGTGTATGGTTTCCATGGGGTCCAAGTACATAGTGAGAGCCGGGCGTGGTGGCGCACGCCTTTAATCCCAGCACTTAGGGAGGCAGAGGCAGGTGGATCGCTGTGAGTTCAAGGCAAGCCTGGTCTACAAACTAAGCCTAGGACAGCCAAGGGTACACAGATAGACCCTGTCTCAAACAAACAAACAGTATATAGTGGAAAAATAACAGCGTAGAGAATTGTTATTGTCAGTTTTTGCTTGTTTGTTTGTTTGTTTTGCGAAAATCTGTTTTAGATGATTTACAGACAGATATTTCGTGGAACCAGAAATGACAGCTAAGGCCAAATCAAAGCTTTTGTCTGCTTATATAAAGAATTTGTGTTACCCTCATAGATAGAGACGTTGACAAGACTATCTTAAGTCATGGAAATGGTTTTCTATGATTTAGAGAGATTGTAGCCCTTCGGAGACAGAAGTGGGTAATGCTCGAGGTAATGGCACCAGCACATACCGTAGTTGTCCTGAGGACAAGTGGTAATGTTCTGACCAAAAGGCCTAGGGAAGCGAGTGGCAGAGGTGGACAGACAGAGGAACCGGTGACCCTGGAGTGTGTGGGAGTGTGCTTCAGTTTTATAGAGCCCAAAGCCTTAAGCAAAAGAATAGTTTTTCCTGTTATGGACCACAAAATGAAAAGAAAGTGGTTGAATTTGTTTTCTCCTTGGCTTTGCAGGCCTCTCAGTCTGAAGATCTATACCACTGGGAGGGGGAAAACCAGACTTTGTTGAGCCCCTTCCTAGTAAGTGCTTGGTGACACTCCAATCCTGCTGAAAGACGAGACCCAGGGAGCCAGTTCTCTGTAAATGTTTTCATGACCTCACCCATTCCAAATGCATAAAATATAGAAACGTTTAAAGTGTTTTTGTGTTTTCAACACTTACTTTCTGTTGAGAAACATTCTGTTCACATAATGGGAGGGGAAGAGGTTTTATGTAAAGTGTATTAGTGTTTCACTTTTAATTGAATCTTTATTTCTTTACTCTTTAGGGCCAAAAAAAAAAAAAAAAAAAAAAAAAAAAAAAAAAAAAAAAAAAAAAAAGAATACATTCTAAAACTGATGAAGGCAAAGCCCTGCTTGGGAAGAAGTTTCTTAAAGCTTCTAAGGCCTGTGGTCTGTTACAGACAACCATGTGTGTGGATTGCACTGCTGGTTTTATTAGATAGTTCCGCCATTATAAAAGTTTATACTTAAAAATTAGATTTCCCATTGAACAAGATAAATAAAATCCTATATTAAAAATAAGAAACATGTGCATTTTCGAGTTAGCTTCTTTCCTGAATCTCTTAGTTTCTTTCTTTTTGACTCTGAGCCCTCTGATCTGTTAGTAGGAATCTTGAGTTGGCCTCTTTAAACCTAGTTGTCCCACACATGCCTTAACTTTTTAAACCTCACTTTTGGTTAATCTTGAAACACCCATATCAGGCCTGGTGAACGTTTCTGATCAAGGCTGACTGATGCGCGCAGACTGGGAGCCACGTGGGCTCCTGGTCAGGCTCAGCGCACCCAGCACACTCTTCCATTCAGAGTTTCAGATGTCTGCCCCTCTGCAGAGCCGTGAGGCCAGTGTCTGTGGCTGCTAAGCGCGAACTCTCCTGCTTCTGTGTGTTTCTTTTGTTGCCTCGAGTTAATAGGGACAGAGACAGGAGACAGCCCAGAACAAAGCAGAAATAATGGGGAATTTCACCCCCAAAAAAGGAATGTGGATTGAGAAATACAAAGGGTACTGCGAAGACAGACTTGGTGTCCCCAGGCAGTGTGGTGTATTGGCCAGAAACCCCAGCCCTGGGACAATTCCTGACCAGAGCCTTCATCTGTGAGCTCCCAGCCCACATGGCCCAAAGGTTTGACCCATCTTCTATGAAAGCAGTTTATTGTTTCTTTTCTCACTAGGTTTTTTTTTTATTTTAAAGGGCAGCGGGATTTTTCACCTCAAAAAGTGGATTGCTCTCGCAATGCAGGAAAGTCTTCCAGACTGTCTGGTGGCCAAGGGCGGCAGTGTTCTGTCTCCCCGCTTAGTTTTTTTGTTTTTTGTTTTGTTTTGTTTTGTTTTTTTGCTGCCTTTGGTGCCACTTTGATCTTGCACTCTTTCTCACATGTTTGCAAGAACTCAGGGGCTTCCAGGATTGCAGGAAGTGTCTGACATTCGTTTCTCGGCTTTCAAATAGAGACCGGCTTAAGGAATGCATGTTCCTCATAGACCATTGCCTTTGCACGCCTTTCTATGAGACCTGGCTCCTCCTCTTCCTCCTCCTCCTCCTCCTCCTTGCATTTCCTCCCCCCCTCCAGTAACTCACTCCATCAGTTTTATTTATTTTTCTTACTAGGTTACTTTATCGAAACAAAATTTATACGCACATATATTTTAAGGACAATAATGGTTAGACTGTCCCAGTAGAGACTTTTTTTTTTTTTTTTAACGCGTTTCTTTCTATCTATAGATTCAGGTCTGTGTCTAGCACGGGCTTCTCGTCGGATAAGGGGTGCCCTTTCCAAGGATAAAGAGGGGTTAAACGAAGGAAACAAACTGGCCAAGCCCCTCTCCCTTACCCTGTTACATAGCTTAGAGGGTGAGTGGAAGGGGCCCAGCGAGTGATGGACAGTGAGCACCACACAGCACCGCTCCATCCTTGCCTAGGATGCAAGGTACGTCATTGGCAAGGCTGGCAGGGGAAGAAGTGACAGGAGATGTGGCTCCTGTGCCGGGCATCTTTCTCTTTGCCCAAGCCTCGTCTCCAGAGCCCTCTGACTTCTTCAAAACAACCGGAACGTCCCATGTGTGATGCTCTGGTCCCTGGCTCTGGATGTAGCAGTTCCTGGGGCACAAGAACTGAGCCAGGTCTCTGCAGGAGCAGAACAGCCCAGATTCTGGCCCCTGCCCTGCTGCTTTGTGTGTCACCTTACCTGGGTTGTGCTCTACGGAGAGTGACTGTGAGGTTGCTTCTCCACAATGCACTCTCAGATGTGAGGCACCTAGATTTCCAGAGGTTCCAGAAATTGATCTGGAGCCAGTATGCTCAGATCCGAAGCCTGTCTCTGGAAGACAAGCCACCCCACTTCTTTGAGCCTCAGTTTTCGGGTGTGAAAATCAGAATTATTATTGAGTTAATATGCTCAAGTCACTTACACTTTGTACTCAGCCCCCCCTTGTGTGGGCATCCAGTCATTCTGATCCTGACGTCTCTTTCCTGCAGAACCTAAGCAGTTAAGACACATCCTGCCACACATTTGGCATTGATTTGTATTTTGTGTTGGGTTACATTTTCAAAAGACAGACTCATATTTGATTATTGCAAGCACTGTGAAGCCCTGAGTTCCATCTCCAGCCCTACAAGTATAATGAACGGGGGTGGGGTGGGGTGGGGGCGGAAATCGACAAATAAAACAACAAAGACAACAGGCGTAGAAATTAATGTTTCTCCTCAGGCAGCAGGTGTGCACGTGGGGTACAGGCATATACACGCACAATGCTTAAATAATTTTTAAAAAGGAAAAGAATTGTAGAAATAACGCTTACCTGCTTTCTGATTTTGAAGCCAGGCTGCATGAGACAGAGATCCAAAGTGAGAGGTGAGTTTTCTCTTAAGGTTTGGCCTTGACTCAGAGACGTTTCATTAATCAAACATGCATTTCTTGAGTGCTGTGCTCAGCTCCACCCTTGTAGTATATATATATATATAAATAATTATATATATGTAAAATATATATAAATAATCTTTTAAAAAGCATGACTGTCTGTTATAGATGCCGTCAGGTTGGGCTTTTTTGTTTTGTTTTAGCTTGGTTTGGTTTTATTGGTCTGGTGAGGCCCATATTTAAATAAGGAAGAAACTGTGGCTTAGGCAGTTGTCTGTGTGGCTGAGGGAAGACCTGAGGCTAACTGGAGAAAAATTTCCAGCAACTATAGAGCTTCAATCGAATTGGAATCGTGCTCAGAATAACATCTTGTATTCATGGTGAAAAACAGAGCATTGATTGAAACAAATGCCATGTCGCACAAGGCTGGGAACCCTGTGCCACAGGACAGTAGGAAATCCTGGCAGGGCAGGGGCTAATGCCAGAGCTGGAGGCTTTTCAGCAAGCCTCTTACCCAGAAATATGTGGCAGGAGGACAATTTTCGTCCTGTTTTGATGCCCGGCCACCCTCAGAATCTATAAAAAGTTTAGCTTTTACAACTACTGAGGAGACCAAAAATGAATATGTCCTTGGGTCTGGGTGCACTGGTGAATTTGATAGAAAAACTGCTTATGACAGTCTTAGCTGCAGTGTTGGCAGTGTGCACAGCAGTAAGGAGTGGCGGAGGAGGTTGAAGAAGTACCTCCTGAGCAGTCCTTAGAATAGGGGTTCACCAAGGAGCCCAAGAAGGGAAGGCCTTTTCTTCCGGTGGACAAGATCATAGTACTAAGAATGCCAAGCGTTTGCACTGTTTGAGGGACCAGTGTGTGCTTCGGAGGATAGCCAGGGTCTTCAAGGACCCATGAAATCCACAGCTAAATGCTGACGAAATAACATAGCTTTGCACTGCTGGTTTGTTAACACAGATATTCAACAAGCGCCTACTGTGTTCAGCACACTGCTTCATCTGCCAAGCGTCCCCAGCCACGATGGGTAAAACTTAGGACCCTTAGAACCTTGTTGTAGGGCTGGCTACCAGACTTGAATCCGTGTAACCCAAGCCCTGCTTTTACCCTTACGGTTTTACTTGTTCTTGGGTAATTTATTCTCCATACCCATGGTCTCCCTTCAAAAAGGAACAAGTAATACATGGCCCCATGGAAAAAGGCTGAAACAGTCTAGGCAGGGTGGTGGTGGTGGTGGTCATGGTGGTGGTGGTGGTGGTCATGGTGGTGGTGGTGGTGGTGGTGATAATGGTGGGGGTGGTTGTGGTGATGGTGGCCCCTCCCGAGAGTGTGGTCACAGGTCAGACTGCTACACAGGGCCCTGGATTTTGTAAGCAGAGCTTGGGTCGAGCTAGGGTGGGGTTGAGGATATGAGGTGGCTGCTCTGGGCTTATGAAGGAGTTCCAGGCTGGACTGTATGTCAGGCTGCCAGGGTTTTGCTCATGGAAGCTAACCGACAGCCAAGATACCTTAGGAAAGTGAGCATTGTGATGAACCGTTATTTGTCCATCTGGTGCCTTTCTTGGGAGCAGAAAGCATTGAACTCACGCCTTCTAACATCCTCCCGAAGAAAGGAAGTGGCAGATAGTGTTAAATGTTACTGGTTAATCATGGGGAAATTGAAGCACGGAAGGGCCTATGGGGCTGGAGTAGAGTCGCACAATGCCTCAGTGTCTGGCCTGGGAATGGAGCCCAAGTTTGCCGCTCGCTGTCGGGGCTGCCGACAGCATTGTGTCTGGCATTGTACAGCAGTGAAAGGGGCTTACTCTTAACAATGCGAGAGCTGCCGTAGGAGACAAACACACTGAACTTTGGTACAGTATAGTCTAGAGGCCAAAGTGAGTAATTTTAAGTAAATTGACTATAAGAGCCAAAGCTTCATTAGGTTTTTTAAAACAAGAAACAAATGAAAACCCTGTACAGTTTTGGGAGCCAACTTAAAAAGCGCGAACATTCCTCCCAGATTTGAAATGGCACATACTTAAACGTTCTATGTTGTTGGCTCAAAAATATAACAGTTTCTCTGTTAACCATGGCGTTTGTTTTCATTACATACGCAGTTCTAGGTTTCTGGGTGTTGCTTTAAATATTCTTCGTAAGAACTGCCAGTCTAGCCTTTCTGTTCTAAAGTGCTGTGTTTGCCTTGTCTGAGTTTAGAGAGCGGTGAGGCCTTTTCTCTCCTCATTCAGGGTTAGTTCGGGTTCCATCGGAAGCTCTGGACTACTGAACTGGGGCTTTGGGGCAGTGGTGGGGGTGGGCACAGGGCATCGTCATGCTGGGTGACATTGCAGGCTGTGTGAGTAGAGCCACAGGAGGGGAAGTGACGTGACTGGGAAGAATGCAAGAGGAAAGAGAGGCAGAAGATCATCGCTCAGTTGTCTTTCATGTCAGAGTGTCTGAGGTTTCCTGACATTAAGAAAAAGATGACACAGAGTTTGGTGGGCTTGGCTGTAAAGCTGCTGGGCTTTTAAAGAGAGCACGAAGATGAAATTGCATAATATTGGGGTAAACTATGTAGCATGATATTGGTTAATGAATACTTTAAACAAGGTCACCTCTTGCTTTTTAAATTATACATTTATTTATTTATTCATTCATCCATGTATTTATTTATTTATTCATGCATCTATCTATACCTATCTACTATCTATCTTTCTATCTATCATCTATATATCATCTGTCTACCTCTGTATCTCTCTATCTATCTATCTATCTATCTATCTATCTATCTATCTATCTATCTATCTATGTATCTGGGTGTGCTTGCATGCCACCACATGTACGCGGAGTTCAGAAGATGACTTGCTGGAGTCAGCTCTGTCCTTCTACCACACGGGCCCAGGGACTAAACTGAGGTCATTAGGCTTGGTGGCAAGCACCTTTAGTCTTTGAGTGAGGTCATTAGGCTTGGTGGCAAGCACCTTTAGTCTTCGAGTCACCGCCCCCTGGCCTCACGCATTTCACTTTCTCACTAAGATTTGTGGTCATTTGGTTCACGTAGTGGGACCAGCCTCACTGCCTTGCAGGAGTTAGTCCAGAGGAATTACACAAGGAGAGCTGGCTGAGCCAGGGGCCGGTGTCTAGAGCAGAGTCCTTCCTTGTCTCCTCAAACAGAGACCACAGCAGCTGGTCCCAGCGGTACGAGGCGTTCTGTCTGTCGTAGCTGAACACACAAGACCCTTTCAATGTAAACCATGGCTAGCCAGTGCCCACCTTCAAGGAAATATGTGCGCCCGCTCACCAGCGTGAGGGATGAGGAAGAGCTGCCGGCAGTGTGAGCCAGCCTTCTTGGGAGTCCGGAAAGTGATGCTCAGGCACAGAGGAGCCTGTTCACTGCAGTGCTCCTTAATCTTGCAGGGAAAAGCATGATGGAGCTAAAGTAAGGCCAGAGAAGAGCGACTAAGATGAAGGGGTGGGAGGGGTACGCGTAGGAAGGCAGACTGAAGCAATTAGGACTCCTCAGACTTGAAAAGAAAGAGGAAATATGATTAGAGTTTAATAAACCCGCGTATAATACGGATCATAAAATTGTTTACCAGAAGTCAGCAAAACCTTTTTTAAAACGAGAGAAGTTGAACGTGGGGGGAGAAAGAACCTCTAGTATGATGGCAAAGTAGGTCTTGTACATCAAAAACTGGTCTTTGGGGGAATTCGGGTGACTGCTGGCGTCGAAGTAGAAAGGTCCAGGCTTTCTCTTTAAACACAGGGCCCCGAGAGCGGAGATCAAGCCTCCTGTTAGCCTCTGCGCTTTCTCTTCTCTTTCTCAGGTAAAACTTAAACGTCATTCATTCCCCATCCAACCATGACTTATTGAGGGTAGATCCTTTGCCCCGTTCCCTGCCAGGCACTGGGGATATGAGACGAAATTGGACCCACGTGGTTCCCACAGTCTGGTGGTGAATAAGAAACCGTAATTGTCTGTAAGATGAATTCGCAAACATGCCATGAGAGCTTGACATCAGTGGCGAAAGCAGTCTCAGATCAGAGCGGTCTGCTCGGAGGGAAGGGTGCTTAAGCTGAAGGAAACCAATGAGCCTGTGAGTTGGAGAAGCTAAGCAGCGCGCGAAAGAGGGAACAGCATAGGCAGATGCCTCAAGGGCTAGATGTTCAGCGAGGCCTGGAAACAGCGGTAAACACGGGGCTGGCCGTGTTGGCGGGGGGCATATTTGGATGCCCTTCTGTACAATGTTAAGAACTTGCAGCCATGGGTCAGGGGGAAGCCCTCGAGGAACACTAAGGATGTAGAATGGATTTGGTTTTTTATGAACAGTCACGGCGGCTGCTGTGGAGAATGGAGGGTGAGGTTAAATAGTACTGGAAGCAATGGGAGGGCGTTGGTATCCAGGTGACCCAGCCAGTAAATAGACTGTGGAGCAGCAGTTCTCTGCCTGTGCATCGCGACCCCCTCTCGAGGCACTTAATCAGATACCCTGCATATCAGGCATTTACATTATGATTTGTAACAGTAGCAGAACTGTGGCCATGAAGTAGCCACAGAATAAGTGTCCGGTGGGGAGGTTCACCACAACACGAGGACCTGTATTAAAGGGTCGCAGCGTCAGGAAGGGTGAGAACCGCTGCTCTAAAGCTATTTCAGAGGTCATGCCGACTAGACTTGATCAGATGTTAGCAATGAGGGAGAGAGCCGGCCGTGGTGGCACACGCCTCTAATCCCAGCACTTGGGAGGCAGAGGCAGGCGGATCTCCCTGAGTTCGAGGCCAGCCTGGTCTACAAAGCGAGTCCAGGACAGTCAAGGCTACATAGTGAAACCTTGTCTTGAAAAACCAAAACCAAAACAACCCCCCCAAAAAAAAAAGAAAGAAAGAAAAGAAGTGAGGGAGGGGAATAATCAGGCTTGATTATGAGACTATGGCAGCCAAGTAGGACTCAGATTGTTTTATCTTAGTGAGAGGACTCAACACAATGTTTTCTAGGTCTTTTCCTCTGTGGGCTCAGACAGTCAAATAAGAGGAGTCCTCCCTCCCAGCTTTCATTTCTCGCCTCTCATGAATTCGTTTTCATACCAAACAAATCCTAGGGATGCTTCAGACTCTGGAAAGATGGCACACACTCAGCATCTTAAATGCCTCTGAGACAGATTGAGATCTCAGACACCTGGGATCCTTGGTCGTGGAGGCTGAACGTGTTTGTATTAGCCCAGAAGCTGTATTCATAGTTCACAGAACTCTGAGGCCAGTTACCACAGAACACGAGGCAACAGAAGCCACGAAGGCAGGGATGTAACGTGGATTCCTCAGTGACTACGATTCTTTTTCTTTTGCCGTCAAAACAGTAAGACTGAGAGCACCAGGGCCACGCCACTCCTCAGCATAGGCAGGACGCTGGCTTCAAGGCCCAGCACCCTCCGTCCTAAATAAAAGTCCTAGAAAGGGAAGAGAGTCTTAGGGTTCTTCATCCTGCACTGCGGGCTAGCATCTCCCCGGGTTTGCTCCCTCACACTCCCCACCAGATGGAGGTGGAGGAAGGAAGAGACGGAGAGACTTTTTCTGAGCCAGTTAATTGCCGATTTCAAGCCCCTTCTCACCTGCGAGGGCTTGCACATGCGTCTTCTCAGAACAACGGCCTTTTTCTTCCATAATGACAGCACAGTTATTTAATTCAGGAAATGTAACCTTATGCAACACTGTTATCTAATGTGCAGTCTATATTCAGTCCTCACTATTGTCCCAATAATGTCACTTACGGCACTTTCTTCCTCCCGACTCAGGAGCTAATCTGAGACGTGTTGCCGTTCATATTATGTCTTCTCCTCTCGGCACGAGGCAGCTCCTTTGTCCCTGCCTTTCGAGACAGTGGTACTTTAGAACACAGACTAGGCATTGTACAGGACGCCTCTGAGGTTGGCTTCACGCAGTTTTCCTCATGGGTAGGTTCAAGTGGTGTGCGCTAGCGGGAGGCTGCTAGAACCCCATGCCCGGTGCTCCTGCCATAGCATGGTGGCTGCATAGACACGTCTCATGGCTGCTGACAAGCATGTCAACTACTTTGGCAAAGTGCTACAAGCCTAGGTGTCTCCTGAAGCTATCACATCCCTGCTTAAACCTGACAGGGTACTTAGTTACCTCGTCAAAACAGTATAGTTGTTTTGAATATTACTAAAGTTTGCTTCCATCTCTCTCTTGGCAGTGTTTTCGAGCACTTTGCTGCAAGGGACCACCACCTGCGCGCCCTGAATATGATTTGGTTTGCATAGGCCTCACAGGCTCTGGCAAGACCAGTCTGTTGTCTAAGCTCTGCAGCGAAAGCCCGGAAAACGTCGTGTCAACCACAGGTGGGTGTTGTCTCAAGTGTCTGTCTCTGTTTCCTCCTTGTCCCCCAGCCTTCCCAGTTTCCTGTGCTGGCCTCTGCTGTCCATTCAACTCCTAACCTAGCACTTTAGTAGTATTCTGAGACAGGATTTGCTCTGTCTCATTTTCTGGAGAAAAAAAAATGTTAGCACGAAATAGCTGTGTCCTGTGTCCCTTTCTCTGTTCTTTTCGGTGACATAGAATAAATCAAGCTCACAAAAACACTTATGAAAACAAATCCCGGAGCCTGGGGACTTCTAACCTTGAGTTTCGCCGAGTGCTGCCCTCCATCGCATTGACACTCTAGCTGACTTTTGTTGGTCATGTGTTCCCTCCACAGCACTAGAGATGTACCCTGAACTTCCCATCTCAGCATTTGTCACATGATGGATTGTCAGTCTGGGGCACCATGGATCCTTTACTTTTCACCATGTTTTATTTTGTTTTGAGTTTTATTTATTTATTTATTATTTATTTTATGTGTTGTATTTTTGCCTGCATGTATGTCTATGCCAGAAGAGGACAACAGTTGCCCTGGAGCTGGAGTTAGTGGTGTTTGACAGTCCTGTGGGTTCTAGGAATCGGACTCAGGTCCTCTGGAAGAACAGTCAGAGCTCTTCACCGCTAAGTCCTCTTTCCAGCTCCAAATAGTGTTGTTTTGTTTTGTTTTAAATCAGGAGCTATTTTGCCCCATGCAGAGGGTATGGACACCTGGCAGTATGAAGACATTGTGGCTATCAGAGCTGGGAGAGGATGCTTCTGGCTTACGTAATAGTCATAGGCTAGTGACGCCAGTAAGTAGCCTATGGCTCACAAGGCAGTTCCTGAAGCGGGGAATTACCTAACCCTAAACGCCATCATCAGCAACGCTGAGCATCCCCAGCCTAGGGCTTCCACCATTCCCCAGGGCTTCCTCTTTCCTCTTCTGACAATGAGGTGGAGAAGGTGAGTGCACGTTCAACTCACTAGTGGAAGGATGGTTGCAGGTGAAGAAAAGAACAACCGAGGTAGAATTGGCTCGTCAGGAAAAAGCAAGGCAAGACATTTTCTGGGGGAGACCAAAATGTAGCTCTTTCAGGCCAACTTTTGAACACATGCCACTAGAGACCGGAATAGCAGCGACCCCAGTAGTCCAGACACGTGGCCCGCTGGTCACAAAGACATTCAAGTTCACTTCCAGGACTTATAAAAAAGGCATCATGGGTGCTCCCTGGTGCTGGGCAGAGGTGGGATGCATGGTAAAGGTTTCCCTACTGGGTCTGAAGTTGATCAGTGAGCCAGGCTAGTAAGCAGGTGCAAGACATTGAGGTAGAAGAAGAGAGAGAAAGCATTGTTATGTGAACTCAGGGGTATCCATCAAGGTAGGGTCTCCTAGAAGCACATTTCTGCATGGCTCTCTGTGTTTCATGGCATGCTAGGTGACAGATAATAAGAGAGAGGCTGGGTCCGGGCAAACGTTTTACACCAAGTTCACAAATTTTAGCTACGTCTGTAGTGTCCCTAAATATCAGTCTTATAAGCAAGGAATTAGCATGCTGAGAGTGTTCCCTCGGGAAGGGTAGGCTGGCTTTGATGTGGACCATGAGCTGGGAGGAGCACTTGAGGGGGCACAGGCAGTGGAAGAAGGCCATGGCACGCCGGAGGTGATGGAGGCCTTAGGTGAGGCACTGGCAGGACAGGCAGAGAGCCGAGAATGACTAGAACAGTGAGGGACGAGGCAGAGCTTGGTCATCAGTTGGCTTTGGACGAAGGAGGAAAGAGACGCCAACAAGTGACTCAATCCCTGGCTCAGCTGATGGGTGGGCGATGAAATCATTCACCAGAGTTTCTTAAGTAGGAAAAATATTGGTGATTGGGAACCTCACATCAGTTCAGCTCAGCTTTAGAGAAAACTTAAGTTAGAGGAAAGCGCAGATGTCGGAGACCCTTCTTAGGTCCCAGAGGTATAAATTAAAGAGATAGTCGGTCATGGGAGGTCTCCCCTTCTCTGAGGAGAAAGGGAGGAGTATAGGGGGAAGTGAGGTGAGAGGGAGGGACTGGGAGGAGAGGTGTGAGGGGAAGCTCCAGTCAGGATGTCAAGCAAATGAGCAAGTAAATAAATAAATATTTTTACAAAGGTAATGGGTCTATAAGGAAATTCATATGTACAGAGCAGGTGTCCGTGGTGAGCAGTGGTAAATCTGCAGAGGTGAGCTGAGAGCTGTTGCCTGGCACTGTGCAGAGATCTTGAGGGCCTTCCTTTTCCTACAGTTGGACCAAGTCCTCCCTCCTCGACCCACCTGGACTCTTAGGCCTCCAACCAATGCCTGTCAACTGCTTTGATCCCACGTCTGCCTTACTCCCTCAGCTCTTCTTAAGCTACCAACTGCAGACAGCATATCTTACTTGATATTCCATAAACAGGCTGTCACAAAGTTTGGACATAGGTGTAGACATTTGTCAAATGAGTAAGTGAATGGCAATAGATTTCATATTTATGATGTTTTTACCTAAACTACCCTCTGTGAGCCTCACAATATCGCCTTTGATAGGTAAGAATCATTTTTTAAAATCCTGTTTTTAAATCACCTGGGTAAGGTATAGTGATGTGCTCATTTTCACATAGCAAGGCACAGAGGTAGAATGCCAAGTCGGTTGTTCAAATGAAGTTCAGTGTATCTAAGACCTCAGATTTGTGATGCAAGCATATGGCTGCCTCTAAAAGTCTGATCATCTTTTGAGTAATGTGCTGTGAAGTTATATAAACACCATTAGCTTTGTAATTCCTTACAAGCAAAGTAGCTTCCAAGGTAAGTGTTAGAGCAACAGACAGTGTCATTTTCATCACTTGCCAGTTGTCACCTTCACTACTTGTAGAAGAGCAGTTTTGAATAGCGATATAAAACTTATCTGCGAGCTATTTATAATTTATTTGGAAATTTTACAATTGTTTTTGTAAAATTATTAAGTAATTTATGTTTTCTTCTCACTGGAACCAATCATAACATGTGTGCTAGCTGGTTTTCTGATGAATTAGTAAGTTGGCCGATGTTTTGGATATCAAGCTTCTATGAGTTGCAGCTATCTTGAGCTTGGCACAGTGCCTTTTTGGCGGCCTCTTTAGAGGTCCTTGCCATCAAGAAGTTTATACTGGGCTTGGAAGATAACTTTTTAAATAGTAAAAGGGTTCCTACTTATTTGCTTATCACATTGCCAGATCCTGTGCTAAGATACTGTGACACGCATTTTACTTGACAGTGTAGGTGTGGAAGTTACACGTGATCATTTCTAACCTTGGGGATCAAAGAAGGCTTCTTGGTGAACATCATATTAGAAAATTGTTTCACTCGACAGTTGGGATCCTAAGCCATGGCTAGGGGAAGGATATTTGGGATCTGAAACAGGTGATTTGGAGAAGTCTGTCGTAATGGTCAGGGTTAGGGTCCAGGGATGTAGGAAGTGTTGGGGTCAGGGATAGAGAAAAGGAAACGCTGTTGGGAGATACCCATAAAAGGGAGAGATGAGCCAACAGACACAGTGATTGTGCTGATGGTAAGTCAGAAGCACCTGTAGTCAATACTGTGAAAGTGGCAGTCATACTCAGTGATGGAAAAGAAAACTCAACAATGACTCTAGTTTCTATCTTGGTGTTTGGGGAAGATTGGAAAAGGAAGTAGGAAAACCACGGCAGGCAGTTTTAAAAAGAAAATGAGAAAGCTGGTTAGGGACACCCCAAATTTTGGGTGTTAGTGGGACAGCTAACAATGTTTTAAATGCTGAAGTAACAGACTAGGAACAGTTTAGATAGGCAGGTACAGATTTGAGAGACTACTAAAATGCGGGTTTGAATGAGGTTATGTAGAGTGGGCGGAAAACAACGGTGTGCTGAGCATCAACTCTGTTTCATTCTCTATTACATACTTATGAGTGTTTTATTGTGTCTGCCATTGAGTTAGGTAGTAGCACAGCATCAGTTAATAAATCAGACAAACATCCCACCCTTGAGAGCTTATATTCCTGCTTTTGTGGTTGTTAAAGAATCTTAATCCAGGTCTATATAGCATGATGTAAGTCAGTTACAGCCAAGATATCAAAAAAAAAACAAAGTCAAGTTGAAAGTCTGAGAAAAGGGCCCCTTGGTTATGGTAGCAGCATAATTAATACTGGTACTGATAAAACAGTTTCAGTGGACTATCAGGGTAGATACCACTTAGAGAAAGGAAGAAGTGGTATTTAAGAAACGGTAATGACCTACACAGACTCCAATCACTACCAGTTGGTTCTTTGTAAGATTACATATAAACTATTTTTTTCAGGGCACGCACACGCACACTGAGGAGAAAGTGCTCTGGGCATTTGTTTGATAAGGACAGTGAACACGCTAATAGATGTGTGTGAGCATGGTCATCTGAGAAGGAAGGAAAAGTCTGAAGGGGTTCAAGGGAGGATAGAAGGAACATGGATGATTGAAGACCTCTGATTCTCATCCAGATATAGTAATCAGAACTGATTTAACCTCATAAGCCAAATGAAAAACATTATTTCCATGAAAACATTAAGAAAAAAATTAAAAATACAACAGAGACAAAACCGCTTTCAAGAAAGAATCAGGCAGATGACACAGTCAGAAAGCAGACAGAGAAACAATGAAAAAGGGAATAAGAATACAAGGAACAAACTAGACATAAATAGCAAGGCAATATACTCAAACTTCAACAGCAACAATTAGATTAAATGTAAATGGCCTAAACTCCTCAATTAAGACTGAATGGGTATGACCAAGTTAAAAAAAAAAAAAGATTCATCTGAGTGTTAGCTTTAGTAAACAAACTTTAAATATAGGTACAGATAGCTTAAAGTAAATGAATAAAAAGAAAAGAAAGAAAGAAAAAAAGAAGGAAGGAAGATAGAGGTCCAAGTAGTATAAAACACGAAATTATGTGATTGTATCAATGTCAGACAATGTAAACTTCTGAACAAACAGTAACACAGAGAATAACAAAATTTCTTTAAGAGTGATGAAGGGATTTTAATCAAGAGAACTGAGTACTTAGGTATCTAACACTAGATCTCCAAAATACACAAAACAAAAACTGACAGAACATCAGAGTCAAGTAGACAAACCCATAGTTAAAACTAGAAGTTTCTTTTTCAGCATTTGATAGTTATAGGCTGGCAGTCAGCCTAGATATGTTAGACTTGATCAACACTGTCCACCAACATGACCTGGCTAATTTTTACAGGTCACTCCACCCAACCACAGAAGACATCCATTCTTCCCAAGTGCCTTTGAACATGTACTAAATTAAATAATTACCTGCTATAATACATAAAACAAGCGTGAGTTAGTTTCTGTGGTCTCCAGTGGCATGAAATAGGTTTTCAAACTGTAACAGGCATATCTAATCCAGCCTTTAAACATTGTCGCCTGCAGAACTCATGCCAAGGAACCACAAAATGGAATTGATTGAGGATCCCGCCCCCTTCCCCCATCCCATGTGACACGCACTAACATCTTACAGAGTTTTAAGAAAGTTTGGGCTAAGGTAGCCGTCTGATCATGGGTTGGACAGGCCTGGCATTGTCATAGAATTGAATTAGGAATTGTTAACAAGAGCATCCTTGGGACAGTTTCCAAATATTTGAAAACTAAATTGCCTCTATGGATTGAGAACTCAAAAGAGGAAATCTGACTCATCTTGCACCAAATGATAGCTTATCGGGATTTGTGATATGCCTCTTAAAGCTGGGTTTCTGGGGACATTTATAGCAATGGTCACTGGCGTTAGAAAAGCAGGCTGGCGAGATGGCTCAGCGGTTAAGAGCACTTGCTATTGCAGTGAACCTGAGTTTACTTCCCAGCACCCACATGGAGGCTCCCAACCACCCATATCTCTAGTTTCAGGAGAGCCAACACCGTTTTCTAGCACCAGGCATGGATGTGGTATATAGACAAACATGAAAGCAAAGCACTCAAACACATAAATAAATCTAAGAAAGAGAGAAAGAAAGAAAGAAAGGAAGGAAGGAAGAAAGAAAAGAGGGGCCTCAAATCAATGGTCTTAACTTCTTCAAAGAGAAACTAAAACAACAGATCAAACTCTAAATAGAAGAAAAGAAATAATAAAGATCAAAGTAAAATAAAAACCAATTAAGCTAGTTGATAATAGAAAGGATTAATAAAACAGAAACTTGATAATATATTGAAAAGATGTATAAAATTGATATGGCTTAGCCACACTGAACAGGAAAAATTTTAAAAGATATAAAGTGCTAGTACTTTGCAGATGACAACATGATTAAACTATTGCGAGGCAAGAAGAGAGTATTGACAGCAGCTTTCTGCCAATGAAGTTGATTGTTTAGGTGACATGCTCATTTCTTTGAGGTGACAAACCTTCCAGTCATGCTCAAGAAGTAGGGAATTCTGATAGGCCTTTGTCCTCTAAAGAAATGGAAATTACAGTTAGGAAAACTTCTATGTTGGCATCCTTCATGGACCCTGTCACACATTTTGCACAGGGGGATTCGGGGGGGGGGCGGCTATTGGCAAAGAGAAAGCACTGTCAGGTGTCTAGAAAAATTGAAGGGGAATAAAAACTTAACATTCCCTTTATACAGTCATCGTTAGCCTGACACAAAATTCAGATAACAACCTTACAAAAAATCGACAGACCAACACAGATGCAAAAATTAGAAACAAAGTCTAACACTATCGACTATAAGAACATATTAGTAGGATGATATCTACCCCAGGGGTGCAGAGTTGATTTCCATGAGAACTTCAGTCAAGAGCCGGTGCTTGCCTAGCACATACAAAGCCCCAGGTTCAATCCCCAGTGCCATCAAAGAGGAAATAAATTTAATTTTCAATATTTTAAATAAAAAAAAACCTCACTGATGAGGTTTAAGATTTCCAACATTTCTAATAAATTCTCAACATAGTAAGAAATAACAGGCCTAATACAGGCACAACTGGGAATTTGTCATAAGTAACTAATGTAAGAGAAACTATATGTTTATTATAAGTGAAACTTTAAAGCAACATAAATGCCCTAAAGCAAGGGAGCTTGTTAAATAGAATTTAGAACGTCAATTGAAATGATTTAGATTGGGAAATATATATTGTCTTCTGTTGAAGAAAATGAAAAATTAAGTTTACATTCATTTTTAAAAATTAAGCTGTAGAAACATATGCATTTGAACATAAGCTGGGAAAGGATATGTAAAAATAATAATGCGCTCTGTTGATGTGGTTTGGGGAAATGTTATTGTTCCAAATTATTTGTTTTATAATGTTTTGAAAATGTAAATCAAATTAAGATGAAATAATTGTTT
Organism: Acomys percivali; assembly: GCA_907169655.1. Classification (NCBI taxonomy): domain Eukaryota; kingdom Metazoa; phylum Chordata; class Mammalia; order Rodentia; family Muridae; genus Acomys; species Acomys percivali. The sequence continues at coordinate 5,508,423 of OU015758.1, read as the reverse complement.
TCAACAAATAAGAAGAGGGTCTTTGTTAAGTCGGGGTTTCTTAGAAATTGATAGCATTCCCTAAGAAGGGTAGGTCCACCCAGTTTCAGCAAAGCAAGCATGCCTGCTTTTTTTTTTCCCCAGGAAGAAAGGGAATCCAACTTTTATTGGCTCGTTAACTTCAACAATCTTTCAGCTTTGACAGAATTTTTAAAAGATACTTAAATTGTCAAAACTCAAAGCGCTAAGACACCCTCCAGAGAGTAGTACCTGTTGGGGGAGAGCTAGGCTGGGCATCTTCTCCTGAGGCCTAAAAACAAAAGCAAGCTCTGTTTGAGTGAGCGCCTTGCCTCTGTACCTAGCAGGAGCCTGTGGAACAGTTGTTAAGCTGTAGAGTATTTATTTTGTTTTTCATTTTTGAACCAGAAGAATGGGATCCAAAGGCTTAAAATACGTGTTGAAAGAGTTCAAGAACTACCAAGAGAAATCTAAGTATGTTGAATTGAAAACAAACAAACAAACAAACAAACAAACATTGAAAACCTCTTTCAGAGTCTGTCTACATATACATGTATATTTCTGCTGTTGATAAATTGCCAGTGGACAAACACCATGGCAGTTTGAAAAGGAAGACGGAAAAAGGTCCCGAGATGTGGAGGGAAGTGTTTAAAATAACTCCAGGGTTAGCTGCACGTGGGTTAACCAGAGAAATAAGTTAAACAGTGAATTTCAGTATCTGCTGAAGGACTGTGCTTGATAAATGCCAGTAGATTAAATTTCCTTTTATGATGTTGAAATCCTATTGAGAAGAATTTTGCTGGATTTTTGTCCAAACATCACAAAACTGTCATAGCAGAAATAATGCTTTTGGTCCTGCTTGGGACCACCAGATCTCTGGAACGCCTTTCCCTTCAGCCCTTCAGGTCTGTAGAGGGATCCAGGAATTCCAGAAGCGCCCTGTCAAGCATGCAAGTGAACTTGTGCAGGTTTGGGTGGGGGGGGAAGAGGGGAGGGGGAAGGGGAGGGGAGGACCTGGGGTGTAGGCCTAAGTAAAACATTTATGGTTACGCGTGATGAATAAAATCAGGCTGACCGTCCTCCCTGACTGTTTGTTACAATTCCAGGAATGCTTTCCCTGCACAAAACTTTCAAATCCATCTCCCCTGTATTACAGGTTTGGTTAGATTTAAGGATTGCAAAACACTGACTAAGAGGCCACGCAAACAATTATTTCCCCAAAGAGTTACCAAGTCATATATTTATTAAAATTTGTGGGGTTAAATCTTCGGGGAGGTTTCAGTCTTACTAATGTAGCTTAGATTAGCCAGGAAAAAATGAGTGGATAACTTAGGCTACAGCCATCCTGCTGTTTGAGGGGTGCCCAGGGAGAACTGCCCTTGAGGTCTTCAGCCAAATTCTGGGGTCCACGAAGATTTGACTGAGCTGTTACTATTGTTTCCTTCATCTTTGTTTATTATAAATAGCGGAACCCTAATTTTAGAGGAACTATTAAAGAGCCAATCACGTCCTTTCCTTTTGTGTTTGAGAATTCAAAGCCAAAGCCACATGAGCATGCGGCC
>OU015758.1:5491864-5501864 GCA_907169655.1 Acomys percivali | reverse complement strand
CTGCCCTTACTAGTGATAAGATGGAAATTACAGTGGCGAGGAGGCCAGAGGGTTTGGTGGTCACGTAATTCATTACTTACTACCCTTAGGAGGTTGAACAGCATAGGTGGTACAAGCCAGAGTGAGCCTTGGGGATGGGAGCAGTGGGCTAGTTCCAGACTAAGGATATGGCATTTGTGTATGCATTCCAGTGGAAGAACGGGTTTCTGGCCCAGCCACAGATTATGTTTCATCCCTCAACTTTAACAACTTTCCATTTGAGTAACCGCCTAGGTGCAATTCGTGTACTCTTATTTTACAGCCTCAGAGACAGGCAGTCGAGGGAGTTCATTTTCGATGGGTCACCCACTTGCTTATTTATTGAAAACTTGGGCCCAGAAAGAGCATGTGAAATGCTGGGCTTAGACCATTTAAGGATCAGACAGCTTTCCTGGGATCTGATGTCTGTCTAAGTGCTGAGGAACTCATCTCAAAGCTTGGGGCTAGGCTTTTAGGGAGAGGTACAGCTTAGTGAGACCAAGTTGCCTGAGAACTACTTGATCAAATACTCTAGGCTCAGGGGGAAGGCGCTGTGGAGGGCAGGAGGCCTGCATTTGCCCGTGCTAGGTTCTCAGAGCTGGGGACATTGGCATTCGGTCAGTTTGCCAGATTCAAGGAAGAAAAGGCAAGAAGGGAGATCGATGGGAAAGGGAGGCAGCCGGTGAGAGCTCAGGAAGCAGCGAGGGGTTGGGAGGAAGGCACAAGGAGCCACCTTCATCCTGGGGTTTACTCAGGAGGACGGCATGCCCTGTTCCTCCCCACCACTGCCTGCCCTTGCAGGAAGTTCCAAGGCTGTCCATCTCTCCCCTTTCCAAAATTAAATGTCTTACTATTTAAAATTAAAATGAGATGAATAACAATGATTAGAAATTATGTTTAAAGAAAAGTCACCTCAGGTCATCTTAGTAACGAGCTGTGTTTGTACACAAAACGGATCCATGCTTTGTGTATATCCCACATATGTGAAATATATATATATATATTCATATATGTGTATACATACATATATATGTGTATTGGGATACATAATGCTATGTTATTTTTCATTTCTGTTCTGTGATTCTCGTTCACATCAGTCCCTTTTTACGCGGTATTATTCCCCCGGCTTACACAATCATTCCATCACTAGGGCTGAGAATAAGTCGAAGTAAAACACATCCCCTATAGGTTTGGAGACAGAGGTAATCCTGAGCACACCTGTAGGGAAGTAATGAAAATTTGGAAAACAATGACCTCAAGGGGGCATAAAACAGCTGCCAAGGCTGTAGAGAAGCGATGGCATAAGATGGCAGCACAGCCTGGCTTGGATTTCCAAGCATTCGCAATAGCTTGCTTACCTGACACTCCCACCAGGCTGCCCTAGTCATGCCTATGGTTTTATTAGCATATATTAATTGTATATGGTAATGGATTTCATTTTGGCATTTGTACACACCTATGAAAAACTCTTTTGGTCATATTTACTCTATCACCCTCTTGTCCCCTTCCCATATCTGTTGATTCTCTCTCTTCCCAACCAGCAAACCTCCTTCCACTGCCCCCGCCCCCTTTTAATGACCTGTGAATGTGCGCAGGAAGCCACAGTGCGGTGCGTTCATAAATGCAAGCATCATTGATGGCCAGAAGGACAGTGCTCAACAACACGCAGACTATTTTGGTGCATGCATTTGTTTCACTTCCTCCTGCGTGAGCTCCGGATGGGACGGTAGACATGTCCCATTTAGCACCAAGTGTCCAATAGCCAGTTATTCTCAGCGCGTTGACCAGTTCTGCGTCTCCGTAGCAAGTGCCTCCCAGTGCTCTGCCCAAAGCCAACAGAATCTCAGTCGACAGCACTAATCTTTGACCATAAGCTTACATGTTTAGACGAGCAAAACAGACCCATTTAGCAGACCAGCAGTAGCGTGGTTATGCCTATCTCTATGGGGAATCAGGACTTGAGGCGCGATTTCATGGAGGACAGACACTGTTACCACCTCACAGGTGATAAGACACAGGCTGGATTTGACTAAGGCCTTGTGAGAAGGAGATGGCGAGTTCGTGGGCTCATGTATGTTCATGCCGTCTACAGCGCTGGGCACAGGAGAGGGTCTGCCCACATATCACCTTCTACCTTTGTCAGGATGGTAAAAGTCTATCTGTGCTGACATTCCTTTGTAGTGTGCTATTCCTAGGACAATCTTGACAAACACAGAGACCTGCCTGTACCCCCAGCTTCAATAAAACAGTGGCTCATTAGTGTGGCTGCCCTCGCCATCCATTTCTCTTCCCCACGCCCCACCCACCCCCACCCCTGTTACTCTCCTGTGTTGACGTCTTCCAGGTAAGTCCTGTCTGTCTCCTCATGTTATCCTGGCTTCCTCTTTTTCATTTGCTTCACTGCTGCCTTCCGTATACCTCTCACGTCCAACCTAGCCGGAGCCTTCCCACAAACCTTGCCGTTTTATGATTCCGTCATTTGGCGAGTATTCCCAGAGGACGTGTTTTTCTCTAGGCTCCTTTCTAGGGAGTTTCTGATGACCGTAGTTGTCAAAACAGCACTGTGGGGTCCAGATGGTCGACAGGAGGAGGGTCCCCGTGGCCTCCTTACGAAGCAAGTATCGGTTCCTATAGGACGGGAGGGAATGGCTGGTTTTGTGGTTTCCTGGCCCTACCTAGCCGAAGCAAGTGTCCGCCCTGACCCCGGGAGGGGTGTTTGCTATTTTCATGGAGCTGACATTACTGCTGTGTTTTCACCGGAATTAGTATAAGGCTCTTCTTTTAGTGTGACTTCACTGAGCTCCCTGTGTCTGCGTGGCGCAGTCTCGCTTACACTCCAGTTTGGCTCTGACCTCACAGCCCTCCTGCCTGCTTCCTGGGTGCTGGGGCGTACAGCTCTGTGCCCCTTCTTTCTTTGCTTTTCTGGAAGTGTCACAAGATGGTTAAGGCCTGGAGAGACAGGTGGGCTTTTCTCTCAGTGAGCTTTTCTTCTTTAGGGACTAGTTTTCAGACTCGGTCACTACGCTTGACTCTGGGCCTCTCTGTGTTTCTGAGTATTTTCTTGTCTGAAAATGGGGTAACAGTAGTTTCTATGTCAAGTCATCTTGCGAGGGCTGAATTAAGTGATGCTGGCCTGGCCTGTAGCTGATATTATACAAGGTTTGTGTCCATTACAATTATATTCTCCTTACTCTCCCAACCATGCCACGCACACACATGCACACACTCACGCACACAAACAAATTAAAACAAACAAAATTTCAATTTTCTTTCTTCTTTTAAGCATTTTTTTTATTAATTCATTCATATTACATCTCAGTTGTTATCCCATCCCTTGTATCCTCCCATTCCTCCCTCCCTCCCATTTTCCCCTTACTCCCCTCCCCTATGACTGTGACTGAGGGGGACCTCCTCCCCCTGTATATGCTCATAGGGTATCAAGTCCCTTCTTGGTAGCTGCTGTTCTTCCTCTGAGTGCCGCCAGGCCTCCCCATCCAGGGGACGTGGTCAAATATGGGGCACCAGAGTTCGTGTGAAAGTCAGTTCCCACTCTCCACTCAACTGTGGAGAATGTCCTGTCCTGTCCATTGTCTAGATCTGGGTAGGGCTTCGATGTTCACTGCACGCATTGTCCTTGGCTGGTGCCATAGTTTGAGCAGGACCCCTGGGAAAAATTCAATTTCCAATGACACTTTTTCCTCACAGTCTCTTAAATTAACAAATTTCAGACTTAATGTCTCATTTCGTTTCTCATCCTGCCCTTCCCCTCCATCTTATCCCCCCTTCCCCCCTGCCCCCCCCCCCACAATATACTCCTTTCTCCTGTTATGTTATGTTTCTTGTTGTGGCACTAAAAGGCCCCTAGGAAGGGAACACGTTCAGTTCTTTGTTTCAGCAGCTACCATGACTTGGGGCATTCCAGCTAATAGTCAATTTTTTTTTTTCTTTTCTCTTTCCTCCTTACGACCTTTAACTTATATTTCCAGGTTTCACCTGAAAACCCTCTTGTCTGGCTTCGGCTCCCTGTTTTCTATCCGGCTCGTGTAACCCCAGCACATGAGGAAGGTGAGGGAAGCACACCGCACTTAGCTTGAGCTACGAGCATTGTCTACACAGTGGTCACACCACAGCTCTGATGGGTTTTTTTTATTTTAGAAATCTGCAATTCTTAAATCTGTGGACTTCATGCATTCATGGATGATCTTTTCCCAGTTTGGAATTCTTGTATATGAACTGACAGCATACGAAGATGAAAATTTGGGTTTTTCCTGATGATGATGATGATGATGATGATGATGATGATGATGATGATTTATTGATAAAGATCAGACACAATAATATTATTCCCTAACTGAATTCTGGAACCATGAATGATTTTGCCAGAAGACTTGGTTCCCTCCCCCTCTAATAGTCTAATGAGGTTACGTCTGAATTTTCTCTTTATCCACCCTTAGGCCACCATCCCACCCAGCACCCTCTTATATCACACGAGACATTCAGAAAGGCAAAGCGAAGCTTCCAAGAAACAGTTAGCAGCCTCTGGTACTGCGGTACTCATGGATGCTAGTTGTCAACCAAATGGAGAAAAACCACTCGAGGGGTTTATTTCGGTCCCCACCTTATAAAGAAAAGAAGGCAGCGAGCAGCCATGGAAAGGGAAAGCTGGGCGCACTCATCAGCCCGCTCAGCCTGCACACTTGTGACTTCAGGGTTTCTCAGGATTGTCAGCTCAGCTGGTTTTTTTTTTAGGGCTGCATCTTTGAGCAGCCAGCTGTTATAGGAAACAGATGTTGACTGTGTCCTGGTTCCTTGTTTGCCTGCGGGGAGCTGCCTCCTTACAGAGAAAGGTGCTGCTGGCCATCTCCCGGTGCTGTTTATCTGTCCAGCTCATTTGCATTGGTTAATTTCTCCAGAAACTGTCCAGGATAAACTTCTTGACAAGCAACCCAGGGGACACAGCTGTCTGTTTCTTGTAATTTCTGCCTTTCGTGTCTAGGCCGTTTGATGCCCTCTGCCTAACCCTTGCCACTAAAGCTTTCTTGATTCCCTTTGTTGCTAAAAGTTACTTTAGAGGGAAATATAGCTCTTTCATTTTTTTACCTGCACACTCTCCTTCTTCCGCCCCGCTGCCATGTTTTTATGGAGTAAAAAGGCTGATGGCGGCTCACAGATACAGTAACTCCTAACTCTTAGGGTTGAAATGGTGGGGGAGAGCGTAAGGACAGGAGAAGCCAAGGAGCTGGTTTTGTGCTAGAGAAATAAAGAGTATGGTAAGATAGATATGGAGAGGTTGCTGTGGCCTCAGAGGCACGTGAGTTCCCTAGGACAACCTTACTGGTGTCAGAGCAACATGCCATTTGAAGAAAGTTCTAGACCTCTGCAGAGATGGGTGTGGGCAAGGGGGACAAAGAACTGTGTCCAAGGCAAAAAGAAGGGGACAGCGCAGAAGGAGGCCTAGATAAGATCGTGTTCGCAGAATACTGTAGAACCATCTAGAACCATCCAATTAAGGGAAGTAAAGGCAGCTATACCTCAGAAAACACACATGTTCTATATCTGTTACAGAACTGTGGGGAAGAAATGTCACTCGGCAAGGAGTGCTCTCTCAGGACACCCTGCCACTTTGTGTCTAAGCCTTTTGCTGTGTTTTGATATCTGTAAAACGCAAGCTTTAATACATCACCCCCCAACTTTATTTCCCAAGGGATTGGGCTGGAAGAGAAAAATGAAATTGCCTAAGGCTCCCTGGGAAAGATACTTTTAAGAACGGACAGTGGTATTTTCCCTAATTCTCCTTTTTTTAATAGTCGTGGACGGACCTATTGTAATGTGCAGTGTTGAATGGGTGAATCTTCCTGATAGGGCACTGTCTTCTTATCTAAGAAAATAACCAGGCCTTTCTTGACTAGGAGTAGCCACTGGCTCCCCTGGCCATGTCCTCTATCACTTAAGCTTAGGCTATGCTGGGGGAAATGGTGTTGGTCGAAAGCCAGCTTACTTGGATGGGAGTTAAAAGGCCACAGCTATCTGAATTGGTTGAACAGGATCCCAGGGTGGTGGTGTTCAAGCGTTTTTTACACTTGCTAAGGGAAAGCTGAGCCAAACAGTCAGCAGAGCCAAACAAATGAATCTCAAGGTCCAGAAGTCTGTAACTGGCTCACAGAGACCTGACCTTAATTCTCGTTTTTCTCCTGGAGGAGTGCCCTAGGAAATTAAAAAAAAAAAAAAAATCTATCTTTTTGGTTATGGTCCAGTGTCGTCTGAACAGTCCATTTCTAAGACTGTATACATAAAGATTATTCTAGAAACTCGTTTCCTGGCCTTTTGACCCCCCTGGCAACAAGGATCTCGTGTGCTTCTGAAGGTTGCACTGTTTCCTACTTTGGGAGGATCGGGTCATTCCACACTTGCGGCTCTACCAACCGTAGTCTCAGAACATTGGTCTTGCATTCCCAGCTTAGATTCTTGTCCCTCACAAGGGACTAGGGATTACTGTTCCCCCTGTGGCTTCCCATAATGACAACCAGTTTTCATTGTGTGTTCGGTTTCTGTGTGATGTTGCAGCAACAGCAATGCAAGTCTGGAGACCAGTATTTCCCTCCAGCAAAACAAGCCGTGGGACCTTGGTCAAGGCCCTTAGGCGATGATGCTGAGAGCTCTTCTCCTGCTGGCGTATAATCTAACCCACACATCTGACCTTGGAACGCGCAGTGTGCGCTTTCCCCTGGCTGTTGTGAATCTTAGAGGCCACTTGAGCTACTGCAGAGGGTCATACAGCCTTGGACGCTTTCTTTCCCACCCGTATCTATCTCAGTTGCTTATCTTCCCCTTAGTTATGGTAGATGTGTAAGTTTGTATTTTTTTGTTGTTTGTTGTATGAGCAGGAGAAACAGACACACGCGTGCGTGCACACACTTTATGTGTTATATCCTGTAACTGGAAGGAGTACAGGATGCACTCTATGTTAAGATGGAACAAAGGAGATTTCACAGAGGAAAAGAACACCGACAAAAACATATGAGACAAAAGTCATGGGGGCAACAGTGGGCTTAGTGTACGGATGGGATAAGCTAGGAGACTTATAAAGCACTAATAACACATCCTAACTGTTTCAGGAGTCTCAGGGCAGGTGCTTGTTAAATTATTCCTCAGAATACTTAAAGGCTGGCTTGATAGTATTTAATTCATGCTAAGTACCTGGCCGCAAGAACACGGTTTCTGGTGTGCAGATTCATCTTTGTACTTGTGGACACATCCATACGATGATCCTTCAGTTTGGCTTGCTGTGTGTTTTCATGGGAGAGAGGCATTGGCCATATGATTATGTAAGCACTCAGAGTTGGATAGATTTTTTACAGTTGTGGTGGCATCTTCACCAGCTGGTGAAGAAGTGTTGTGCTTTTAATGCTATATCTCTCACCAAAGTAAACTGAGGTTCTGACATATCCAATGCGGAGTGAAACAGATGGTGATGTTGCTGTTGGCATCATATACCTGCTGGTTTTTAATTTGCTGAGGTCTGGAGTGTTGTAAAAAGACTATTGAGGATGCACGATCATTTAAATCCCAAAGTTACCAATGTTCTGGTCATTCTTCTGAGAGGTAATGGTGTGAGGACCTTTGTTATACAAGGTTAGTTATGAATTTTAATACAAGCATATAACGTGATTACACTTAAGTAACTTAGATAACTAAAGACTGAAAGTCTGAGTTCTTTTTTAATTTTTTTTTAAAGGTCTCTATTTTCCCTTCCTGTTCTAAACCCAAGGAATTGTGTGTGTGTGTGTGTGTGTGTGTGTGTGTGTGTGTAAACTATCGAACAATGGCAAATTAAATCTATAACCAAGATAGATTTAAATGTACAACAAAGAAAGGAACAGAAGACAAAGCCTGAGACACAGACAATGGAAACATGCAATAGAAACGGAATTCATCAGGATTATTAATCAGAGGGCTCATTGGGTTATTAATTGGAACTCCACATTTGGAGCTGTGCCTTTATTTTCCTTTTCCCCTTGCACTAAGTAGTGGATAGCAGCTGTGTTTACCCACAAACTAAATCCTTGAATGTGGGTGCTAGACCCAGAGAGGTAGGCCAGTGTCTCAGTATATACTGGCTGCCAGGTGGGTTAGAAAGCCCACACACACAGGAGACAAGCCACTTGTCTGTCCCCATTAATCACTGAAAACAGACAGTGGCAAACAAAAGAGCTGGCAGACAGGGGTTCTCCAACAAAGATGAGCATGTAATTATGACACGCCACAGTAGGAACAAAGTCAACACCATGAAGGAGAGATTCCCAATCAAAAATGGAGAGAGAGTGTAGCCAAGGCCCGGAGAGAATGGGGTGATCAGGAGATGCTCAGGGAGCCAGAGAAAGGCGCATCAAACGCAGAACTTAGGAATTTAAATTTCAGTTTAAATTTCAAATAAAAATGTTAACACAACTCACATGCGAATAACCAAAACTAAAGATTGAACTAGAGAATTTCCTCAGGATGCCATGTGAAACAAACACTTTGAAAGTACAGGGGTGTCGTGGGGGGGGGAGCTATAGGAAATATAGAAGCTGTAGGAGCTATAGAAGTGGGGTGTGTATGAATGAATATTCAGATTTAATATGCTCTGAGTACCAAGTGGGAATAGAAATAGTTAATTATGACTTCATACACACACACACACACACACACACCACACAAAACTACCTTTTATTTTTAAGTATGAGTGTGTGTGTGGTGTGTGTCTCTGTGTCATGTCACATGGATGAAGTAAGGAGCAGATAATGCCAAGGAAGGACAGAACCTGTTATATTCTTACCTGGAGTATAGAGTGTAATTGACGAAGAAAAAACAATGTAAGTTTACCAAAGGATACACATGGCAACAGTGATATATTTATAAATTAGGTGATATATTTATAAATGGAATTTTAAAAACAATTCTAAAAGCTGTATGTTCAAGTCATTTAATAAACTTAGACAGTGGAAAGAAACACCCGCCCGCCCAACCAAGTGCATCTTTTTCCTCATGAAAACTTTTATTTAGCTTATTTGGTGTGCGCATTGCCCTGCATGTGAGTGCATGTGCACCATGTCCATTTGGTGCCTGTGGAGGCGAGAAAGCGCCAGATTTCCTGGAACAAGGACCTATTGGTGTTGTTACGCTCTACCTGGGTTCTGGAAACCAGTCCTGAATCCTCTCCAAGAGCGACAAGTATTCATAATCTCTGAGTCATCTCTTCAGCCCCTAAAGAATGACATTTTCAAAAAGGGAAATATAAAGAAAACATGACAAATTCAGGGGGAAAATAAGAAAGAAATAAAAGCAACGAAAGCTATCATAAGTAAAAAGCATATATGTCACAATAAATATAAACAGATTAAATATGTTTTAAAACACCGTAAAAGTAACATAATGCCTTTGGCAGGACAGTTCATCAAGATATAGGGTAAGATAAAAAATAAAGGCATAGAAATTGTATCTAAAAATACCATTGAAAGTCAAGTACTGTTTTGTAACGTAATGTTAATTTAGATGAGCTAAGAACAGAAATTCTTGAGTAGACTACAAAGATTCCATGCCACGACACTAAGATACCTAACTAGTCACAAACCTTTCAAATATCCAGCTACGTAATTGTGAATGTCAACAGTAAGGATTCTAGACGAAAGAACTAATAGATTTACACTCAGGAGAGGAATTTGGCCTGGGTTCTTCCAGAGATGACCGATCACAAATTAAAACAGTAAGGAATTTGAATAGCAATTAGTAAGCTTGGTCTATTTGATAATTATGTATTTTTATTTATTTATTTTACTTAGGCAGTCTTTAATGTCTGAGATTCCTCTACGTCTACATCTTCTCAAATGTTTCTTCTTGTTGTTGTTGTTGTTATTGCTGCTGCTCTTCTTCTTCTTCTTCTTCTTCTTCTTCTTCTTCTTCTTCTTCTTCTTCTTCTTCTTCTTCTTCTTCTTCTTCTTCT